>CM038678.1:341037885-341487189 GCA_021605205.1 Aegilops longissima
GGTGGTGGTGGCACTCCACGAGCCACATCGCCTGCAGCTGGCGGAGGGCGAGGCAGCGAGAGGGATGGTGCAGGGGAGCCCCCTGCGGCACTGACGAGCTTGGTGATGCGGTCCAGCCAGTCCTCGTAGAGGTCGTCGACTAGACGGTAGCGTAGGAGCTCGCGTGCCATGAGCAGCGCAACCTGCGCGCCCGTGGGAGCGCGGCGAGCGTGAGACGACGAGCCGGCTGGGGTCAGCGGCGGAGTGGCGGTGCGGCCATCCCGCCGCACCGAGGGGTGCAGCATGGACGCTTGCTACTCGTTTCCTGCCGGGCCGGTGGTGGCGTTGGCGGCACACGATGGGGAACGACGGGAAGGCCCGCCGACAGGAGCGGTCTGAGCGACGCGGGGGGCGAGGGAGGCTCGATGCTCAGTACGGGCTCGACGATCGTCCGCCATGGATGTGACGAAGCGAAGGGAGGTGGATCGGTGGAAAGAACGGTTCGGCACACCCCTACCTGGCGCGCCAAATGTCGGATTTCGGGTTCTGGCAAAACCCTTGAGGTTCTAACACTGGGGTGCGCACGAAGATCTCTTCCTACCTAATCACGCCCTCATCCTCTCCGCGATCTCAAAGCTTAGCACGTCGAACCCGCAGAAAGAGAGACACAAGATTTTATACTGGTTCAGGCCACCGATGTGGTGTAATACCCTACTCCAGTATGGTGTGGTGGATTGCCTCTTGGCCTCAGGATGAACAGCTACAAGGGAAGAACATCCTCCTGAGGAGAGGTGCTCTTGTGCTTGATGAACTTGTGTGTGGTTGAGGATGATCTGAATCAGTTGCCTCTCTATGGTGGTGGCTAGTCCTATTTATGGAAGCCCTGGTCCTCTTCCCAAATATTGAGCGGGAAGGGATCCAACAACGGCTAAATTCGAAGGGAGACAACTAGTACAAGTTATCCTAACTAAAGGTGGTCTTCGCCGCCAAAGGCTCGTGGTGACGCCTGCCTTGGCTCCACGGTGACCTCCGTCTGTCGTCCTGCTGGTCTTGGTCTAGTTGCACCAATTTGAAACCTTTGCCGATGCTTGGGACTCCTCGCTGCGCTTGCCCTTTAGCACCAAAGAGGAACGAGGACATCAGGCTACACGACACCCACCTGGCTCCAGTCGTCATGGATTGCGTCATAGAAACCTTGCGAGGTGTCCCTTGCCTTGATCTCTCCGCCCCTCGCGAGCCAGCCTGGTGAGGCAGCCCCCGAGGAGGTCTTGTGTCGTCCGCCTCGCGAGGCTTGGCCCCTCGCGAGGGTCTTGAGTGTTTGCTGGTGAAGATGGGCCGTACAGGGCCGCTGGTAGAGCCATGCTATGGGCCGCTGGCATGCAAGTCTGGGGACCCCCATTCCCAAGACGCCGACAGTCAGCTTCCACAGGGAGGCGATCAGAGGATCAAAAAGAAATGCTTAGTGAATAACCTAATTAATTTGAACACAGGCTGTTTCGTCCATCGCGGCTGCCCAAGCTACGGAAGTTGCAGATGTAAAGCAGAGACTTGAGTTAACGGATGAAGACATCACTCTTATTAACAGGTGGCTCGACGAGGCACAAGGTATCTGTTGGGGTTGCTTGTTTATGCATGTAGACTAGTATGAGTGTCGGTGTCAAAACCGGTGGATCTCGGGTAGGGGGTCCCGAACTGTGCGTCTAAGGTGGATGGTTACAGGAGGCAGGGGACACAATGTTTACCCAGGTTCGGGCCCTCTCGATGGAGGTAACACCCTACTTCCTGCTTGATTGATCTTGATGATATGAGTATTACAAGAGTTGATCTACCACGAGATCGTAGAGGCTAAACCCTAGAAGCTAGCCTATGATTATGATTGTTGTTGTCCTACGAACTAAACCCTCCGGTTTATATAGACACCGGAGGGGGCTAGGGTTACAAAGAGTCGGTTACATGGGAGGAGATCTACACATCCGGTTTGTCAAGCTTGCCTTCCACGCAAAGGAGAGTCCCATCTGGACACGGGACGAAGTCTTCGATCTTGTATCTTCATAGTCCAACAGTCCGGCCAAAGTATATAGTCCGGCAGTCCGAGGACCCCCTAATCCAGGACTCCCTCAGTAGCCCCTGAACCAGGCTTCAATGATGACGAGTCCGGTGCGCAGATTGTCTTCGGCATTGCAAGGTGGGTTCCTCCTCCGAATACTCCATAGAAGATTTTGAACACTAGGGTCGTGTCCGGCTCTGCAAAACAATTTCCACATACCACCGTAGAGAATATAATATTCCACAAATCTAATCTGCTGACAACTTTTCATAACGTGACATCACGCCATGGCTCGGACATTATTCGAACCGTTTTTCTCAACCAGCTACTGCACATATTGCGAGGCGGTTTTCTTGGCACGTCTTGTCGAAGCAGAGATCGTGTCCCCTTATCACGGGATTCTCATCAATACGGGTGTGGGTAACCCAACCGCGCCATTAATCACGGCGCTTGGGGAATAAACGAGTTTACCAGGCAGGTGAGAAGGCGCATAGTTTCCTCCGCCCTTATAAAAGGACAAGGACTAATCCTTTTTACCCACGCCTTCTTCTTCCCTGCCCATCCATTCTCGCGCACTCGAGCTCCAGCGCCCAAGTTCGCATTTTCTCCGCAAAACCAATCCAAACATGTCTGGAGCGGGAGGCAAGTGGATGGTCTCCTCCGTTAGGGAGGAGAACATTACAAAGCTCTGGGAGGCCGGGTACCTGGCCGCAGATATCGTGCACCGGCTCCCAAACGCGGGGCAGATCGTCCCCACTCCCGAACCCCACAAAAGGGTTGTATTTCTTACCCATTTCGTCCGCGGGCTTGGATTCCCCCTCCACCCGTTTGTTCGCGGGCTCATGTTCTACTACGGGCTGGATTTCCATGATATGGACCCAATTTCATCCTCAACATCTCGGTGTTTATCGTCATGTGCGGGGCCTTCCTCTGCATCAAGCCCCACTTCGGCCTGTGGCTGAAGACCTTCAACATTAAACCGAAGGTGGTGCGTGGCCAGCAAGCGGAGTGCGGAGGCGACATGGTGGGAAAAATGCCCAACGTCACCTGGCTTGAAGGCTCCTATGTGGAGACCGTAAAGGGGTGGCAATCGGGGTGGTTTTACATCACCGAGCCGCGCGACACCAACTGGGTGGCGGCCCCCAAATTTCGATCCGACATCCCCATGTAGCTCACCTCCTGGAAAGAGAAGGGCCTATCCTGGGGTTCATCGGTGGAGCTGACCGGACTCCAGAAATGCGTCAAAAACATGATAAGCAAGAAAATCAAGCTTGTCAACATGGTCCAAGTCATGCTCTTCTGTCGGATCCTTCCGTATCAAAGACTTGCATTCAATTTGTGGGAGTTCGACCCGGCCAAGCACCAAACGCTGCGAGAGCTCTTCGACACGAGGCACCAAGACATCTGGAAGGTGATGTTCAAGTCCGCCGAGGTACCTCCTCCCCTTACCGAGGATCGCGGACTCAGCGTGAAGCGCCATGCCAATCCGGTAAGCTCCTTATATCACATAAGATGTTTCTTTCCCCAGTATAATCATGTGAGGGATCTAAGCCTCCACGCCATTTAACAGGACCGGGTCGTGACTGCGGAGCAGATCGATTGCCCGGCCCCACTGCCCGAAGATCCAGCAAGGACTCTCTTAATGAGATGCTGGTTCCGACGCCCTATGAGGCGCCGGAGAAGAAGGCCAAGAAGAAGGCCACGGGGAACAGGAAAGGTCTCCGGCGCAAGGTTGTATCGGACTCATCATCTAATAACACCGAGGCGCCCTCCTCCCGCGAAAACGAGGAGGAGGAGGAGGAAAGTTCTCCCCGCCCCCCCCCCCCAGCCGGTGGAGACAAGAAAAGGAAGGTCGCCCCGTCTGGGGAGACCGAAGGGTCCAAGAAGGGTAGGACTCTCCTTCCGGACTGCTCCACAATGGCCGCTTTCAGCGACGAGGAGTGGTTATCCAGGGACAAGCCCCTGGCGAAGTCGTGAGTATCCGGATACCATGATAGTTCTTGGTATGTTTTATTTTATTGCTTCTTATCATGCCGAACATGATTATGCAGTCCATCCATAGCCCATATCTACGTATCTTCTTCGGATGATTCTTTGGGCCCGTCGGATATGAACATCGATTCATTCCCGACCGCCTCCCCCCCCCCCCCCCGCCCTACGGACGACATCGAGGTGTTGTATCAAAGGGCACTGACAAAGGGGAGACGGTTCGGGCGCCCCAAAGCGACATCGAGCACGCTTTGGGCGCTGAGGCAAGACTCCCATGGGTCCTAACGCCGGGGGCAGCAAGTCTAGCCCCCAGCCGAATACTGCGTCTGAACCTCCAGTGGTTCCCGATTCTGTCAGGCAACCCCTCACCAAGGGGGGCAAGCGGTCTGTGTCGATCGCCTCTGTCCATCCAGAGGCATCGGACAATTTGCTGGAAGCGCTTCGCGGCGCTTCCATTGACGAAGAGCACCGCACTATCATGAGTGCGGTGGTCGAGAAGGTTCGGTCCGCCAAAAGCGGACTGACCGATGCCTATGCCAGCCTCCTAAGAGGCTTTGAGGTAAGTGTCAGCGTTCTGGGAACGGGGGTCTCCAGACTTGCCTGCCTGCGGCGTGGCTTAAGTGGGGGCCCAGCGCGGCCCAGCTTCATTAGCTCACGCTCAAGACCCTCATGAGGGGCCAAGCCTCGCGGGGCGTACGACAGGAACCTTCCTCAGGAGCAGCCTCGTCAGGCAGGCTCGCGAGGAGGCAGAGAGATCAAGGTGGGGTACCTCACGAGGGTGCCCCGTGATGCAAGCCATGACGATGAGACCAGGTGGGCGCCAGGCGGGCGCCAGCCCGTGCAGTGTCCTCGTTTCCCCTTTGGTGCAAAGGAGGCAAGCACAGGCCGAGGCATCCAGCAAAGGTTACCGATTCGGTGCAACAAGACCAAGACCAGCAGAGCGGCAGGAAGGAGGTCATCATGGAGCCCAGGACGGTGTCACCGTTAGAGCCTTTGGCAGCCGAAGACCAACTTTAGTCAGGATAAGTGTACCGGATGTTCCCCTTCAAAATGGCCAATTGTTGGCGCCCTTCCCGCTCATTATTTGGGAAGAGGTCCAGGGCCTCCCTCTATAAATAGGATTAGCCACCACAGAGAGAGAGAGAGAGGATGGGTCGAACTCCCTAGCGAGAGAGAGGGAGACAGAAGCGACTAGAATCACCTAAGCAGTCCATCGCACCAGCTCAAGAACTGCCCCTCGCGAGGCTGTTCTTCCTTTGTACTGTTCTTCATCAGCCCCAGAGGCAATCCACCAAACCACAAACTAGAGTAGGGTATTACACCACAATTGTGGCCCGAACTAGTATAAACCTCGTGTCCCTTGTGCGTTCTTCTTCCTAGTTTTGATCCCTTGCCAACCATCAACGCGTGAGCTGGTAGGGGAAAGATCTCCGCGTGCACCCCAGTGTTCGAACCTCAAGGGTCTGTCGGAACCCGAAATCCGACATTTGGCGCGCCAGGTAGGGGTGCGCCAGAATCTTTCTTCCGCAGGTCGCGTGTGATCCTTTCGTCTTGTCCATGGCTGACGCTCGCCGAGCCCGCGCCGAGCGCCGGGCTGCTCGCACCGCTCGAGTCGCCCAGACGGCTCTCGTCGGCGGACACCCCTGTCGTTCCCCGTCGCCTGCCGCCAACTTCGCCACTGGCCCGGAGGGGAGCGAGCTGCCGGCCTGTTGGGGGAGCTGCGCGACCTCCACCTCGCCCATCGCGCTGGGCCGGCGCCCCCGGTCATTGCAGCTCTCCTGGGCGGCTCACTGGCGCCACCTTCAAGCCGCCACGTCAAGCCATTCACCCGCCAGATCGCCACCGCCTCCAAGCGCCAGGGAGCCCCGCCGGGCTGGGTCGCGCCCGAGGCCGACCTGCTCTTCAACTCGGACGATCACCCCTCCAACCCCGCCGGTTCGGGTGCACTTCCGATGCTGTGCACCTCCACCATCTGTGAAGTGGCCGTCACTAGGACCTCATCGACGGCGTGAGCCGGCAACCTCGGCGTGCTCTCTGTGGAGGCCTTGGCCTCCTCCATGTGCCACTGTGAGTGGCTCCAGCCCAAGAGCCTTTTTGAGGGAGTTGGGGCGGTTCCACCGCCTCCACAGGACAATTCGCCTCCCAATGACCTTGGCACCCATAACAACTTTCGCCTTGAGCTGATCGACTTGACATCACCCCATCGGCCTCCCCTACAATGCCATCCTCGGCTACAAGCCTTGGCCGGTTCATAGCAACAACTCACCGGGCGTACAACCCGATGAAGATGCCGGGAGCAGCAGTGTCCTACCGTGTCGGGAAACACGGAGATGCACTACAGCGCTCAAGCTTGTTTTTCATAAGCGGCTGCGGATGATGACCGACGCCGACGCCCCGAGCCCAAGGGGTCGCGCTGTCAAGAAAAGCAGGTATTCACTCAAAACAAAGGCGGAAACCAAGCAGGTACCAGCTTGGCGAGGACGGGTCCATCGCGCCACCTTCACCATCGGTGCAAACCTCGAACCCGAGCAGGAGGAGGCCTTGGTGAAGTTCCTGTGCACGAACAAGAAGGTGTTCACGTGGGGACCTGATCAGTTGGCGGGGGTCCCGAGGGGCGTGATTGAGCATCACCTCAACGTGTGCCCCAACGTGCGCCCCGTGAAGCAGAAAGCGAGGCGAAAGTCCACAGAGAAACAAGCTTTTATCGTCCAAGAGACCCGCAAGCTAGAGGCAGCAGGGGTTATTCGCGAGGTCCGCTACCCGGATTGGCTCGCCAACCCAGTTGTCGTGTCCAAGAAGGGGGGAAAGGAACGTATGTGTGTCGACTTCACCAACCTCAACAAGGCCTGCCCACAGGATCCATTTCCACTTCCTCGGATTGACTAGATCATCGGCTCCATCGCTGAGTGTGACCTGCTGTGCTTCCTGGATGCCTTCTCAGGCTATCACTAGATCAAGATGGCGGTGGAAGATGTGGAAAAAACGGCTTTCTTGGCCCGTCATGGAGTGTCTTGCTATACCTGCATGCTTGTTTGGGTTGCTTAACCTGGTAGCGACCTTTCGGCTGATGCACATCGCCCTGGGCCGACAGCTCGGGAGGAATGCTGAGGCGTACATCGATGACATCGTAGTGAAGTCTCGGGAGGCGAAAACCCTGATACAGGACTTGGTAGAAACCTTCGCGAGCCTTGACAAAGTGGACCTGCGGCTCAACCCCGAGAAGTGCATATTTGGAGTCCCCTCGAGCAAGCTCCTGGGTTTCCTCGTGTCCCATAGGGGCATCGAGGCCAACCCGGAAAAGGTCAAAGCAGTCGAAGACATGAGCCCGCCAAAATCCCTCAGGGAAATGCAAAAACTTACCGGGCGCGTGATCGTGCTAGGACGTTTCATCTCCAAGCTGGGGAACGAGCACTGCCATTCTTCAAGCTGATGAAGAAGAAGGGCCCCTTTGAATGGACTGAAGAGGCCGACAAGGCATTCCAAGAACTCAAGAGGTACCTTACCAGCCCTCTGCTGATGGTAGCTCCGTGTCCTCGGGAGCCCCTGGTGCTCTACCTCGCCACCCCTACTCACAACAGTAGCCCTGGTGGCGGTCGGGGAGGAGCATCAGGCCAAGGCCGCAACTGCCCTCCGGGCAGGAGCGAAGCGAAGCCAAGAGAGCCTCACGGAGACCGCGGCCGCGGCCGAAGGGGATCGGCCGCGGCAGGAAAGCGCACCCGGAGCAGAAGAGGCGCCACCAAGCGATCAGGCGCTGGGGGCTCCGCTGCCTCAGGAGGCACCCCAACCTGCGGAGGACGCGAACAGCGCCAGCGCTCACAGCCTCGTCGAGCACCCCATGTACTTCGTCAGCACGATGCTGCAGGACGCGAGGGCACGGTACCCCATGCCCCAAAAAATCCTCCTTGCGCTATTGGTGGCCTCGCGCAAGCTGCGGCACTACTTCCAAGGTCATCCCATCAAGGTCGTCTCAGCATACCCTCTGGAGAGGGTGCTCAGGAGCCCCAACTCAGCTGGAAGAGTCGCTGAGTGGAACATCGGACTGCAAGCGTTTTAGCTAGAATTCAGCACAACCAGAGTCATCAAGGGGGCCGCATTGGCAGATTTCGTGACAGAATGGACGGAGGCACCGGCCTCAAGCAAAGCGAAGACCAATCACTTTCTCCGGGGAGCGAGGCACCGGACGGCTGGGTCATGTACTTCGACGGGGCATTCTCCCGACGTGGCGTGGGGGCCGGCGCAGTACTGGTATCCCCTACTTAGGACAAGCTCTATTACGCCGTGGAGCTCTGTTTCCGGCCGACAGGGAAAAGGTCTCCAACAACATAGCAGTATGAAGGTTCGATAGCCGGCCCGAGGGCCTTGATCGCTTGGGGGTAAAGTGCCTCATCATCAAGGGCGATTCACAACTCCTCATCAACTTCTCCAACAAGATATACGAGCCGAAGGACGAGAACATGGAAGCCTACCTCGTGGAGGTTCACAGGATGGAGAAACCATTCTGGGGGGTGGACCTGCAGCATGTGCCTCGCGGCACCAATCAAGAGGCGGATGACATCGCCAAGAGGGCGTCCAGGCGGCTGCCTCAGGAGCCTGGCGTCTTCGAGGAGCGACTCTTCAGGCCCTCAACAGCACCATCATTATCAAGCGCGACGCAACCTCAGGAGGAGCTCCCCCAACCGCCTGCCTCGGGAGCCCGGCTGCAGGCGCGGCCTCGAGGCACGCTTGCTCCTAAGCGTTGGAACCTCGTGAAGGGTGCTGGATCACGAGCTCAAGAGCTACTTGACATGGGGACCCCGCGGAGAAGGAGGGGAGGCGGAGCATGTGGCGCCGCAAGCCGGACCTCTTTGCATCGTGATCCGTGGATGGAGAGCTTTCTTGGAGGCGACCAATAGCGTGTCCCTACGTTGCATTTCAGAGAGCAAGGAAGGTGCTGGAAGACATACACGGCGGAGACTGTGGGCATCACTCATAAATCCACGGACCCTCGTTGGCAAGGTGTTCCATGCCGGGTTCTCTCGCCCCCAACACTCAGCCGTATTTGTCGAGCTGGTAAAGGCTTGCGAGGACTGCCAATTCCATGCCAAGCAGATCCATCAGCCGGTGGGAGGTCTGCAAACTATACCCCTCTCATGGCCATTCGCCGTTTGGGGGCTGGACATTCTAGGCCCGTTCCCTCGGGCGCCAGGGGGCTATCGCTACCTCTACGTCGTCGTGGACAAGTTCACCAAGTGGGCTGAGGTGGAAGATGTCGGCACCATTCCAGCAGGCTCTGCGGTCAAGTTCATCAGGGACTTAGTGAGCCGGTTTGGGGTGCCTAACTGCATCATCACCGACAACGGTTCGCAGTTCACCAACAATCTCTTCAAAACGTACTGTGCTAACCTTGGAGCATAGATATGCTATGCTTGATGGCGCACCCGAACAGCAACGCCAGGTCGAGCGAGCTAACGGAGATCTGAAGGGCCTCAAAACCAGGACCTTCAAGAAGAAGCCGAGGCCTCCGCAGGGCTGGCATGACGAGCTCCATTTGTGCTGTGGTCCATCGCACGACGCTGCCAAGCCATTGGCGAGACCCCATTCTTCCTCGTCTCTGAAGCGCAGAAACCGAGGTCAGCGTCGCCCGCACGGGTCTCCGGCGTTCGACAAAGCGCGAGAGGGACGCCATGAGGGACGGATCTCGTCTTGGGGAGGAACATCGTTGAGAGGCACAAGGCCATGCAGCAAGGTATCAACAGCGCCTTGGGCGATACCATCGGCCGCAACATCCGTCCCATGACTCTTGAGGTAGGGGACCTCGTGCCTAGATGGGTCCTCTCCAGGGATGGGTTGCATAAGCTCTCTCCCATGTGGGAGGGCCTGTTCAAGGTTGTTGATGTTTCCAGGCCCGGCTCCGCACACTTGGAGACTCAGGAGGGGGTGCCCATCCCGAACGCGTGGAACATCCAACATCTTCGGAAGTTCTACCCTTGAAGAAAGGCCCAGAGCCCGTGAAAAAGGCCTGGAGCCTGTGAAGCTCATTTTCCCGAGAAAAGCCCGGAGCCTGTGAAGAAGGCCAACACCTGTGAAGCTCATTTTCCCAAGAAAGGCCCGGAGCCTGTGAAGAAGGCCAACGCCTGTGAAGCTCATTTTCCCGAGAAAGGCCCGCAGCCTGTGAAGCTCATTTTCCCGAGAAAGGCCCGAGCTCGTGAAGAAGGCCAAAGCTCGTGAAGCTCATTTCCCAGAAAGGCCCGAGCTGTGAAGAAGGCTAATGCCCGTGAAGCTTCGCCGCCGTGACACTCTCACGTAATAATGAGTTGGGGCTGTACACGCCCGAGTCTCAAGAGCGGCCTCAGCCTCGGGCTCCGCCACGCACTGATGGCAGCACTTAGCTCCGCGCTGGTGAGAAGACATCGAAGACTAGATTAGGTGCCGGACGCGGCTTTTCCATTTTCTTTCTGCAGTTGGCTTGTTCGTTCCTATTTGAAGTTTTATTGAAGTTGTTGTCGTCTTTGGCTTGTGACTCTTTGTCTTTTTCGCTCACTTGCCTCGTTTTCTCTCGCGCAAGTCTCGTGATGGAGCAACGCGGGCACCCTCGCGACTGTTTTCTGCCCTTGTCATTGAAGCTATCCTATCCAGGTCCACTACAGGAGCGCCCCTCCCAGTCTGTGTCCTACAGACATCGCGACGCGAACACAGGACCTGGGTCGGTCGCCTCCACAACCGAGGTCGGAAGTTATCCCTCCTGACTAATCCTTGCAGGATATGAAGCGTTCGACGAGGCCTCGGCCTCGGGAGGCGAAGACCGCGACAGTCCCCCCGAGCTAAGTAAATCCTGCACGCGGGCATGCGGCACGAAAGCACAGCACAGAAATAGCGGAAACAACATGATAATTAGCAGCAACAGTTCAGCACGCCCCCTCAGGGCCCTACACTACTTTCTCTTTGCACAGGGAAGGGAGAAAAACAAAATAAGCACGACTCGCTCGGCGCTAACTCGCGTTGAAGGCTCGCACTGCCTCCAGAGCTCAGCCAGACTCCTCCTTGAGCTTCACCGAGGCGCGACGGCGGGCTGACCCGCTACCTCCCTCCAGGCGGGCGCGACAGCACGAGGGCTGGTCGCGGCCACCGCTGGAGGAGCTGCTGTCCGAAGGAGAGCCGCCAAAGCTCGATGAGCCCCAAGCGCTGCCGACCACGCGCCTGCTGTCATCTTCATCCCGATCATCGCTGGGGCTGGGTCCACGGCCGCGGTCATCATCTTCGGGGCAGCACCTGGCACGGCGACCATCTTCCCCAAACAACCTCACGTAGAGGGTGGCGTCGCCGTCGAACTTGAAGTGCAGGGTGCACCGCCGCTCGAAAGCACGCAGCGGGCAAGCGCCACCGCATGGTCGGGGCCACATTCCCGGTGGCGGAGACCTCCAGTGAAGCCCAGGAGGCCCTGCTGCATGTGACGCCCCAAAAATTTAACCATGTTTTGTTTATCAAAATTTTGCCAGAAAACTTAAACTTTTAGTTTCTGGATTTCCATTTGATTTCAGAACCATTCTTTTCTTTATTATTATGGAGTTTTTACCCCAAGTGAAAACTTTCCAATAATTATTGGACTCATTACCCTCTCAAATAAAAAAATTCTTTTATCAGTAAGATTATTTATATATTTATCTTTTCCTGAACCTTATTTCTCCAAAATGGTTTTTCATAAGTTTAGGGTCCCTTTTGCACTGCAACCCTTTTATAAAGGCATTAAAAAATCCCACCAAGATTTGGGGATGTCATGTGATGTTATTAAATCACTTTTATGCAAAAATATATTTCATTCATTGGATATTTTGAGTTCTACACCAAGTTTTCAAATCTGATCCAATGGGCACTTTTGCACTACAACCTATTTAAATATTTCCTTAAAACTTCCACCAAAATTATGGGATATCAGTACGAGTATACTATTCAACTTTTTGCAAAAACCCAGTGGTGTTCTTTGAAAAATTTGGGTGAATCATCCTCATTTTCATTCTGGTCCAACTTGTTGAATTGTACTGCAACCGTATTTTAACTTGCTCCTTTACCCATGATTATTTCTCCTACTTATGGACCACCCTGCCAAACCCTTAAATCCAATAGAGTGGACCCATTGGAGGATTTTAAGTGCATGCAATCATGCCTTCTTCTTTCTGTCCAAAATTGAAGATTTGCAAAACTTGCATTAGCAAGTTTATGGTTTTGCCCAAATGACCTTGCCACCCTCACCTGCAGCTAAAGAGACACCAGCTTGGAGAGTTTGGCCACCCCAAGAAATGCCTAAGTGCCCGTGGCATTTTGTCAAACACCTTATGTGCATGGTTAGATTTGGCATAAGTTTTAGTTTTCACTGTGAGCTTGATCCACTGACCCAAAAACCTGGTCCACTAAGCTCCTAGATGCTTATGACCTAGCCCTGCTAACTGCCAGCCTCACCCACGCTCTCTAACCCACACGGGCATTTATTGAGCACTTTGGCGTGCACGCCTCTGGCGCGCCTGAGCGTTGCATGTGCATGCGCCGAAGTCGCCAGCGTCGCGTTGCCGCCTCCGCGCCGTTCGGGCCTCCCACTGCAACCAGCGCCCGACCCCTCCTCGCCGCAGAGCCGCTGGCCCCCTTATCTGGCGCCTGCAGCACCGCCTCCAGAAGCCGCCATCGCCGCCGACAGCCTCTCCCACAGTCGGGCGCGCCCGAACCACTGGGCCGCCACTGCCCTTTGAGCAGCTCAAGCTCATCCATAAGCTTGTCCATAGCGCCTAAATGTCGCCACGTCCCCTCGCCGCTACAGAATGGCGGTCGCCGGCGATCCTATCCGCGACGCCGTGAACCGCCATTGCTCGCTTATAAATGGTGACCCCAGCTCCTCCTAGACCCCAGGCAGCCTCAAGCCATTCTCCTAGAGCCCCCTAGCCATAATCGACCAAGGAAGCCGTCGTCCTCGACTCCGCCGATTCGGGCCGCAATGTCCCAGCCCGCTCATCGCCACAAGGCTCTCCCCGACCAACCAACGCCACCACCGACTCCTTCGACTGCATGCGCGGCTGCCCAACCTCTCAATCTCGCCGGAACCACCGTGGCACAAACCCCCATTTCATCAGTAGCCACCGCCGCCACTGGCTTCGTCATGGCAGCCCTCCCTCCGCCCCCACCTGCCTAGCGACCACCGAGGACACTCGGAGGGGCGGATCCATCCCTCCCTCGAAGCCATGAGGAGCGCTAACCGCTTGGCGGCGTCGATCGCCGCCTCCTCTCGAGGCGAGAGGAAGAGGAGGAAAGTAGCCGATCAAACTCGACAAGTGGGCCCGCTGGACCCATGTCAAGGTGACCTGTACGATCCACGCTGGATAAGTGGAAAAGTAAACTCGGAATACGCCTTCGACGTGGTCAGTTTTCGAAACGTTCTCTTTTCTTTTTCTGTTTTGTTTAAAAACAGATTTTTGGCCAAAACTTTGACTGGCTATAACTTTTTAAATATAACCCCAAATGAATTGATTCTTTTTCCCACCTCTCTCAAATATTGTCCAGTTTATTTTAAGATTTATTGGAAAAAAATTCAGACATCTTTTTTGTACTATTTTTAAAGTATGTGTTATTTGAATATTTTTGAAAATAGGAATTTGGAGGGGAGAATATAACTTTCAAAAGTTTTGGAGTGCACCCTGCCTCTCCACACCTTGAAGGCAAGCATTCTGAACCCTGGCATAATATTTTTCATGCATTGTTTGACACGATTATGACACCACCTCAATACGTAGAACTCGTTATTTTATGTCGTGATATGATCATTTGCATGAATGCTTATTGGAAATTTCCTTGCTGTTTGAAATGGGCATGCTTGTGATAGTGATCACCTTTGTATGCCTTTCGTGCCTACTAGAAGGAAAATGGGAAAGTCCCTGTCTTGGGTAGACCTGAGCTAGCCCCTAGTTCCTCGTCGAGACGAGTGTGTCCGGTATGGCATGAGGGGGTATGATGAGTGGTGATTCTGTCTATTGGATGAAAAATATTCGTTAGGCTAATCATGCAGGGAATACTTAAACCTCCTGAGTCGACCACAAATCGAGTCTTGTTTTAGTAACCCCCATACTTGTTTCGTACTACCACTTGTCCCTACAACAAGTAGGGTACGGTTCAGTAAGTCGTCAACCCCTTTCTAGCACACACCGCATGAGAGGCCATGGTGGAAGGCACGGTTGTAGCAGTAGGCGAGCCACCTGGTCCGAGGGCATGGGTGTTTCCGGTTGAGACCGAGAGGGAGGCCACCCCTTAGAGCGCTGCGATATAAGTTTGATCCCATGCTACAGCGAGGTTGTAGCCTCCCACTTAGAGTTTGCTTAACAGTGTCGGGTGATTCTAGACACGGTAGGTTGTCGGTGTGTGCGAGTTAGGCGTGTTTGCAATTAAAAGACCGTAAATGGAATTCGTCCCGATGGACTAAAGGAATCCGTTACTCGTGGGTAAAGAGTACACCCTCTGCGGAGATTAAACCTATTCGAATAGCCGTGTCCATGGTTAAGGACCACAGTCTAGGATGGGTCAAGTGTCGGTCTTAGTGTCGGTCTTCGGAGGAGAAACTGTTAAACCAACCTTGGGGCCTGACTTGTGACTTGTGAGGACCATGAATATTATTTTCTTATGGACTAACCCGTTGTATTTTTTGAATTATCGAGTATCCCTGGGATGGTTCTACCTCCTGGATATTCACTATGATTATTTATAAGCCATTTATGTGGTGTCGCTGAGACGCCCGACTGTGGCATGCTAGCCATTTATTTATTTTATAAGCCCTTTATGTGGTGTCGCTGAGATGCCCGACTGTGGCATGCTTGTCATTTATTTATTTTGTAAGCCCTTTATGTGGTGTCGCTGAGACGCCCGACTGTGGCATGCTTGTCATTTATTTACTTATAAGCCCTTTATGTGGTGTCATTTGAGGCGCCTGATTGCATGCATGCTTGTTATTTATTTACTTATAAGCCCTTTATGTGGTGTCGCCAGACGCCTTGATCGAGGCATGCTCGTTATTTACTATCATTTAGAGGCGCCGCCGGACATCGAATGGTGCATTTTATTCCTACTCTGTCATTACATATTTATTGTTGCATAAAAATAACCGGCGTGCATGCATCAGAGATTTTTATTTTATGACTGATGTTGGGATCATAGAATATTTCAGAACATGTTTTGTTATATTATACCTGTGTTCATAAATGTTTGCGAGTACATTCAAAGTACTCACTGGCTTGTCCCTGGCTATTGTCTTGGCCAGATTTCTTGCATGGAGAGGAGCGATGCGATAACAACCCCGGAACCTATGCATTGAGGATAGCAGCCTCGCGAAGATAGGAGTTAACCTGGTCAGCTGTTCATGTGGGAAATGGAGTCCCATAGACGCCGACGATCCACAAACCGCTTCCGCCATCAACCACTAGCAACCATTTGTTATACTCACAGGCCAGAATGGTCTTGTACTTCAAATTTTTTATTTTGCTTGGAAATTCTGTATCAAGTTGGTGCCTCATCAGCTAACAGTAATCCTGGGGCTGGTGAGCACAGGGGCCCTGTTTGATTGGCGACGGGGTGCGTGCTGGACTTCGGGTTGATATGCCGTTCTGTCTCGGCCACGGGGTGTCCGATCAGCCGCATCATACGCTTGTAGTGAGGGGTTTAATGCTTCCTCCTCGAGTTGGGGTAGCAACCTGCGCTTTGGGTAACTCTTGGTTGGGCGCTCGAGTTTGTATTCCTCGGTTGCCAGGACCTCAATCCATCTATCCGCTAGCAGATCTTGATCAGCTCGAAGCTGTTGTTCCATTTTCTTCAGGCCATTTGTTGGGGCTATAAGCCGGCGCTTGAAGCGCTCCTGCTCGACGGGATCCTTAGCCACGATAAATTCTTCATCGCCGAGGCTCACCTCGTCTTCGGAGAGGGGCATGTAATTGCCATTCTCTGATTCTACGTCTGCTGCCTGTTCCTTAGGGCTAGCTTGCCCATCCTCCCACTCTAGGCCTGGTTGGAGGGGATTGTCTTCGTCTTCGGCACTATCTGCAGCGTTATTGTCTCTTGTGCCGGTATCGCTGCTTTTGCTATGGCGGGGCTTAGAGCGGCGCCGATGACGCCGGTGCTTAGATTGCTCCTCAGGGGATTACCCTCCGTTCCTTATTGCCATCGCTTTCCTTAGGGGTGTCCACCATGTATATGTCATATGACGAGGTGGCAGTCCACCGCCCTGTGGGCGGTGGTTCCTGTTTTTTTCCTGCATCGTCATCCATACCGTTGATGTCTTCGGAGCCGAAATCGAGCATGTCGGTTAAGTCGTCGACAGTGGCTATTGATAACCCACAAGTATAGGGGATCGCAATAGTTTTCGAGGGTAGAGTATTCAACCCAAATTTATTGATTCGACACAAGGGGAGCCAAAGAATATTCTCAAGTATTAGCAGTTGAGTTGTCAATTCAACCACACCTGGATAACTTAGTATCTGCAGCAAAGTGTTTAGTAGCAAAGTAGTATGATAGTAGTGGTAACGATAGCAAAAGTAATATTTTTGGGTTTTGTAGTGATTGTAACAGTAGCAACAGAAAAGTAAATAAGCGAAGAACAATATATGAAAAGCTCATAGGCATTGGATCGGTGATGGAGAATTATGTCGGATGTGGTTCATCATGTAACAATCATAACATAGGGTGACACAGAGCTAGCTCCAATTCATCAATGTAATGTAGGCATGTATTCCAAATATAGTCATACATGCTTATGGAAAAGAACTTGCATGACATCTTTTGTCCTACCCTCCCGTGGCAGCGGGGTCCTAGCGGAAACTAAGGGATATTAAGGCGCTCCTTTTAATAGAGTACCGAACCAAAGCATTAACACATAGTGAATACATGAACTCCTCAAACTATGGTCATCACCGGGAGTGCTCCCGATTATTGTCACTTCAGGGTTGCTGGATCATAACACATAGTAGGTGACTATAGACATGCAAGATCGGATCAAGGACTCACATATATTCATGAATATATAATAGGTTCAGATCTGAAATCATGGCACTCGGGCCCTAGTGACAAGCATTAAGCATAGCAAAGTCATAGCAACATCAATCTCAGAACATAGTGGATACTAGGGATCAAACCCTAACAAAACTAACTCGATTACATGATAGATCTCATCCAACCCATCACCGTCCAGCAAGCCTACGATGGAATTACTCACACACAGTGGTGAGCATCATGAAATTGGTGATGGTGGATCGTTGATGATGACGACGACAACGAATCCCCCTCTCCGGAGCGCCGAACGGACTCAAGATCGGCCCTTCCGAGAGGTTTTAGGGCTTGGCGGCGGCTCCATATCGTAAAACACGATGAATTCTTCTCTCTTGTTTTTTCTCCCCGAAAGCAAATATATAGAGTTGGAGTTGAGGTCGGAGGAGCTCCAGGGGGCCACGAGGTAGGGGGCGCGCCCTAGGGGGAGGGCGCGCCCCCCACCCTCGTGGACAGGGTGTGGGCCCCCTGGTCTTCATATTTTGCAAGGATTTTTTGTTATTTTCAAATAGACGTTCCGTGGAGTTTCAGGTCATCACGAGAACTTTTGTTTCTGCACATAAATAACACCTTGGAAAGTCTGCTAAAAACAGCGTCAGTCCGGGTTAGTTCCATTCAAATCATGCAAGTTAGAGTCCAAAACAAGGGCAAAAGTGTTTGGAAAAGTAGATACGACGGAGACGTATCAACTCCCCCAAGCTTAAACCTTTGCTTGTCCTCAAGCAATTCAGTTGATAAACTGAAAGTGATAAAGAAAAACTTTTACGAACTCTGTTTGCTCTTGTTTTTGTTAATATGTAAAGCCAGCATTCAAGTTTTCAGCAAAGATTATGACTAACCACATTTGCAATAACTCTTAGGTCTCATGTTTACTCATATCAATAGCATAATCAACTAGCGAGTCATAATAATAAATCTCGGATGACAACACTTTCTCAAAACAATCATGATATGATATAACAAGATGGTATCTCGCTAGATCTTTCTGAGACCGCAAAACATAAATGCAGAGCACCTTTAAAGATCAAGGACTGAATAGACATTGTTATTCATGGTAAAAGAGATCCAATCATAGTCCATACCCAATATAAATTAATAGTAATGAATGCAAATGACAGCTGCACTCTCCAGCTAGTGCTTTTTAATAAGAGGGTGATGACTCAACATAAAAGTAAATAGATAGGCCCTTCGCAGAGGGAAGCAGGGATTTGTAGAGGTGCCAGAGCTCGGTTTTGAAATAGAGATAAATAATATTTTGAGTGGCATACTTTCATTGTCAACATAACAACCAAGAGATGGCGATATCTTCCATGCTACACACATTATAGGCGGTTCCCAAACAGAATGGTAAAGTTTATACTCCCCCTCGACCAATAAGCATCAATCTATGACTTGCTCGAAACAACGAGTGTCTCCAACTAGCAACAGTCCCAGGGGGAGTTTTGTTTGCAATTAACTTGATTTAGTTTTCATAAAGCATGGGACTGGGCATCCCGGTGACCAGCCATTTTCTCGTGAGTGAGGAGCGGAGTCCACTCCTCTTGAGAATAACCCGCCTAACATGGAAGATAAGGGCAGCCCTAGTTGATACATGAGCTATTCCAGCATACAAAACATAATGTTTATTTGAAGGTTTAGAGTTTGGCACATACAAATTTACTTGGAACGGCAGGTAAATACCTCATATAGGAAGGTATAGTGGACTCATATGGAATAACTTTGGGGTTTAAGGGATTGGATGCACAAGCAGTATTCCTGCTTAGTACAAGTGAAGGCTAGCAAAAGACTGGGAAGCGACCAACTAGAGAGCGACAACAGTCACGAACATGCATTAAAATTAATAAACATTGGATGCAAGCATGAGTAGGATATAATCCACCATGAACATAAATATCGTGAAGGCTATGTTGATTTTGTTTCAACTACATGTGTGAACATGTGCCAAGTCAAGTCACTTAAATCATTCAAAGGAGGATACCACCCCATCATACCACATCACAACCATTTTAATAGCATGTTGGCACGCAAGGTAAACCATTATAACTCATAGCTAATCAAGCATGGCACGAGCAACTATGATCTCTAATTGTCATTGCAAACATGTTTATTCATAATAAGCTGAATCAGGAACGATGAACTCATCATATTTACAAAAACAAGAGAGGTCGAGTTCATACCAGCTTTTCTCATCTTAGTCAGTCCATCATATATCATCATAATTGCCTTTCACATGCACGACCGAACGATGTGAATAATAATAAGAGTGCACGTGCATTGGACTAAGCTGGAATCTGCGATCATTCAATAAACAGGAGAAGACAAGGCAATATGGGCTCTTGGTTAAATCAACAATAATGCATATAAGAGCCACTTCAACGATTTAATCAAGGTCTTCTCCTATCGACCCCCAAAGAAAAGAAAAGAAACAAAACTATTTACACGGGAAAGCTCCCAACAAGCAAAAGAAGAACAGGAAATCTTTTTGGGTTTTTCTTTATTACTACTACAGCAAGAAAAGTAAACTAATTAAAAGCTACACTAATTTTTTTTGGTTTTTTCTTAAGGTTTAACAAACACACAAGAAGAAAGCAAGAAAAAGAAAATAAACTAGCATGGATATTACAATGAAAGAGTATGAGCACCGACTTCTAGCAATGAGTGTGCGTAAACATAAATGTAATGTCGGTGGGAAATACGTACTCCCCCAAGCTTAGGCTTTTGGCCTAAGTTGGTTCATTGCCACGGATGGCCTGGCGGATACCCGTAGGTGTAGCTGGGGTCGTACTGCGATGCAGCGGCTATCGCCACCTGAGCTGCACTGTGGCGGCGAGCTGCCTCTGCCCTCCTGTCATACTCATCTGCCTCCTCTCTGGTGATAAAATGTATTCCTTTTGCCTGATAATCAAAGAAGGCAGGAGCAGGAAGAGTAATACGAAAAGCATGACGTCTGTCAAAGATTAAGCGATATCGGAGAGGTGATTCATTCCTCTTGACAAACTGGTGATAGACCATAGAATTGTAGTCTAAATAAGTAGGAGGCAACTCAATATCATCCTAACGGACGTCCACACCAAGAAAATCAGCTAAGTGGGTTGCATAAATTCCACCAAAGAAATCTCCATTAAATCTATTATGATGCAACCTACGTGCGACAATGGCTCCCAAATTATAAGATTTGTCTCTTAACACAGCACTCCTAAGAATACTAAGGTCAGGGACACACATATGACATGCTTCATCTTTATCATTTATGCACCTACCTATGAAGAGAGCAAAATAATGTATAGCAGGAAAATGAATGCTCCCTATGGTAGCTTGTGCTATATCTCTAGATTCCCCCGCAGTTGTGCTAGCAAGAAAATTTCTAAATTTAGATTTACGGGGTTCACTAATACTACCCCATTATGGAAGTTTGCAAGCAGTTGTAAAATCCTCTAAGTTCATGGTATAAGATTTTTCATAAAGATCAAAAAGGACAGTTGGAGAATTACGTGAATATGAAAATTCAAACCTCCTCACAAATGTACTAGTGAGATAATGGTATTGGCTACACTTCTCTGCCTCAAAGCTCACAAGATCAGCGGTACGCAAATATGTGTTAAATTCTTCCTTGATTCCAGCTCGATCCATAAAATTTTCTGAAGGCCATTCACAGTGGTCAAGACGAGGTAGGGGCGCCCTAGAGGGAGGGCGCCCCACCCTCGTGGACAGGTGTGGGCCCCTGGTCTTCATCTTTGCAAGGATTTTTATTTCCAAATAGACGTTTCGTGGAGTTTCAGGTCATTCCGAGAACTTTTGTTTCTGCACATAAATAACACCATGGAAAGTTTGCTGAAAACAGCGTCAGTCCGGGTTAGTTCCAATCAAATCATGCAAGTTAGAGTCCAAAACAAGGGCAAAAGTGTTTGGAAAAGTAGATACGACGGAGACGTATCAGCTATTAAGTGGGTGGTTGGTGGGGAAGGAATTTCTTCGTCGTCCGCTTCCCACTCAAGCCGAACACAGTTCGGCCAAGGGAATATTGACAATGAGAGAGATCTTAATGATTTTAGCACATCGCCCAGGGGCGAGTGCTGAAAGATATCCGCGAAGGAAAACTCCATGATTGGCGCCCAATCAGATTCGATAGGCACGGACGCAGGCAGTTCGGAGCCCGTGGCCAGGGACGAATCCAAGGATCCGGCAACATACGTCTCGTAGGCGGTGAAGTCAGTATTCGGCTCTATCGCTGCTGAGTGTGCGTCCTCCGTGGTGGGGTCCATCCACCCATCCTCGGACGGCGCAATCTGCTACGGATTGAGGGCCGGAGTAGCCACAGGAGTGATCTCCCGAACACCGCCCGACGACAGAGCTAAGTCATGCTCATTGTGACTGTGCGGCGCACCTGCCATGGGTTCGAATTCGACGAAGATCAAGTCTCCACGGATGTCAGCAGTATAGTTCAAGCTTCCGAACCTGACCTGATGGCCAGGGGCGTAGCTCTCGATCTGCTCCAGATGGCCAAGCAAGTTGGCCTGTAGTACGAAGCCGCCGAATACGAAGATCTGTCCGGGGAGAAAAACCTCACCCTAGATCCCATCATTGTCGATGATCGAAGGAGCCATCAAGCCTTATGGTGACGACATAGTGGAACTCTCAATGAAAGCACCATTGTCGGTGTCAAAACCGGCGGATCTCAGGTAGGGGGTCCCGAACTGTGCGTCTAAGGCGGATGGTAACAGGAGGCGGGGGACACAATATTTACCCAGGTTCGGTACCTCTCGATGGAGGTAATACCCTACTTCATGCTTGATTGATCTTGATGATATGAGTATTACAAGAGTTGATCTACCACGAGATCGTAGAGGCTAAACCCTAGAAGCTAGCCTATGATTATGATTGTTGTTGTCCTACGGACTAAACCCTCCGGTTTATATAGGCACCGGAGGGGGCTAGGGTTACAGAGAGTCGGTTACATGGGAGGAGATCTACACATCTGATTTGCCAAGCTTGCCTTCCACGCAAAGGAGAGTCCCATCCGGACACGGGACGAAGTCTTCGATCTTGTATCTTCATAGTCCAATAGTCCGGCCAAAGTATATCGTCCGGCAGTCCGAGGACCCCCTAATCTAGGACTCCCTCAATGAGCACGAGGCTGAAAATCATATACCGTGACATGCATAACTGTAGATGGTGCTGCCATGGTTGAGACCCTTCGGGCTGAACTTGCTCAGGCCAAGGAGCAGCATCAGAGGAGCGATTTGCAGCTGCTAAGAAGGCGTCATGGATTTAAAGGTTTAAACAGCCGCTCAATACCAATGCCGTGAAGAGAATATCTACCACGGAGCGGGAGCTGAAGGGTGCCACTAGAAGATGCAAATCCCTCGAGGAGGATAACAAAGCCAAAGCAGCGAAACTCGACAAAGCCTTAGTAGAGGCAAAAGAAGCGCGGTCCGAATATAGAGCGGCTCGAGTGGAGATCCAACAGGCTAGGGAGATAGCGGCTGGTAAGCCCTTTCTTTTACAGACTAAGTTTGGCGACCCAAAGTATGCTCAGCTTAACCAAATGTGGAGTTCTCCAGACGCGTTCTTGGATTTGCCGAAGAGTGTTTCTGACGCGGCGCAGTTCTTGCAAGCACAGGAAGGACGTGCTACGGAGAGGCTTTTCTGGTCGCAATTCAACATGTCAAAGCGTCCAGCGCTGCTGAACGAACAGATGGCCCAGTGGGCCGAGCTACACAAGATGTCCAGAGATGCCATGAAGGACGTCGTGGTTCGGCTATGGCCAGCCGAACCCGTTCCGAGCAGCTATTTTGGCTTGGTGCAGTGGCTTGTCGATGCAGTGCCGCGTATTGACGCCGTCAAGCGGTCGGTGTGCATAGAAGGTGACCGGATGGCCTTCGCCCATGTCAAGATGTACTGGGCAAAGATGAAGGCCACCGATGTTGCAACCAAGGGTCCGCCTGGAGGCAAGGACCATCACACGCCAGAGCATTATTTGGAGGACGTCCTAGAGGGTGCCCGCTTGATAGAGGATCAGTGCTCGAAGGATATTATATTTGAATAAATGTACAAAAATTGTGAAAACAATATTATGATACGTTAAAGCTGTGTTATATACATTTGCCATTATTTCCTACTGTGCGGCCGTTTCTTATAACCTGAAAGTGTGCCACTCGTCGTCTTCGGCCCCCTCGCATATAATATGTGGGTGTTTGGAATAGCACCTGAGCACTCTTAACCCAACCTCTTGGTCCAGAACGGAGGTGTCAGTGCGGCGAACTAGGAAATCGGACTATAGGGCTTTAACACCTTCACTTAGCCATAGGAGTTTTACGGTAGGTCTACGATGTAGCCCCTGGTATGTATGCAGTTATCTGAATACGGTTGCGTTACATAGGTGACCAGAAAAACGGTCCTTCGTGTAATACGAAAGAAATCAAAAAAGATTCTGATAAGTCACCGAGTGGTTGATCAGCTCTCGCCGCATCATGCCAGTCAGTTTTTCGATTTCTCTACTAAGGTGTTTGGCCAGGCGAACCGGAAAGACAATCGCAGTAGTTCTCCCTTTACTACCCTAGCCGATAAGGCGGAATGTAGGGTAGCAAACACAGGAGCTGGGCAACCCAACTATTGACCAAAGACATGATTCGGAGCTGATGCATATAATGCCAAACTCGTGACGCCGAAGTATGCTATAGAGATGTTCGGACTTTTTTGACAACCCATATTCTGACATATCAAGCCCCTGGCATTTATGCTGAGGTGTCTACGTGAAACAACCGAAGAAGCAAGGTACCCTTGTATGCAGAAAAGCAAATACTGAGGATTATGTTCACTAAAATCTGATTGATACGTCGAGCGTAATCTTACAGATTATGACACCATCGCCCCGGCCATTTTATGTGCCAGGGGTCGAAGGCTGAGGAAAAAAGGCTTTGTATAGGCTTCAAATAGGGTTTTTGGTCTACAAAAGATCTTTTGGACCTACTATCGCACGTCTGCGCCGCCTGTGCCTCCATGAAAAGGCTTCCTTAGAGGGAATAGCCCTGGATATTTGTAGGAAAGCCGGGCTCATAAAGAGTCCTTTCAGGTCCATAGGACAGACATGTATAGATTTGCCTGTGGAAAAAAGTAAGAAAATAGTTAGAAAAAAGGAGAAAAGGCTAAAGTCCGGACAAACCGCTTTGTAGGCCTGTCCGTATTGTGCCTCCGCCTATTACCAAGGTATTTTGAGTGCATAATTATGTATGCATGGTGCAAAGTCCGCAGGTGCAAGAGGCAAACGACGGAGGCGGAGCTACTAATCCAGCTCCAAAATTGATCGGTCCTGTGTAGTAGAGGCCGTCAGTTTAATCACTGATGAGTAATGCGGCTTGAGGAGGCCACTGTGTACTTCGTCTGTGATTGCCGCAGTGTGCCACTCAGTTCGGAGGGAGCATTCCTTGCTTCTGTTGACCGTTATGGTGCCGCATGGACTGAGGATCTTAAGCTTGAGATAGGCATAGTTTGGGATCGCACTGAAACGAGCAAAAGCGGTACGCCCGCGTAGGGCGTGGTAGCCAATGTGGAATGGGACAATATCAAAGATCAAGTCTTCGCGTCGGAAATTTTCCGGTGAACCGAAGACGACTTCCAGTGAGATTGAGCCTGTGCCGTGGGCTTCTACGCCGGCTATTACTCCCTTGAAGGTAGTTGTGGTGGGCTTGATCCTTGAAGGATCAATGCCCATTTTGCGAACAGCGTCTTGACAGAGCAAATAGAGGCTACTGCCACCGTCCACGCGGACTTGCGTGATATGGAATCCGCTGATAATTGGATCAAGGACTAGAGTTGCCGAACCTCCGTGACGGATACTGACTGGGTGGTCCTTGTGATCGAAAGTGATCGAGCATGCCGCCCATGGGTGTAGTTTTGGGGCGTCCGACTTCATGGCGTGGTCGTCTCGTAGTTCGTGCTTGCGCTCCCTTTCAGAGGTATGCGTCACATATATCATGTTTATGGTTTTTTACTTTGGGGGGAAATTGCTTCTGCCCCCCGTTGCTCGGTAAGGGAGCCTCCTCTTCTTCACTGTCACTGGGCGGCCCCTTCCCTTTGTGTTCGGCATTGAGCTGGCCGGCTTGTTTGAAAACCCAACAATTTCTGTTGGTGTGGTTTTAGGGTTTGTCGGGGCTGCCATGGATCTGACAGGGCCGATCCAGTATCTTATCTAGACTAGATGGACCATCTCTATTTGCCTTGAATGGCTTCTTCCGTTGACCGGTTTTGGAGCCACTGAATCCGGCGTTTACCGACGTGTCTTGGGTTCCTGCATTAGTGTTGCGACGCTTGTCTTTATTGCGTCGTGGCTTTCCATTGTCGTCCCTGACTTCTACGAGAGAGCCAGCTATATTCTCCCGCGCAAAAGTGGGTCATTAGTGCGGTGAGAGCTGCCATGGACTTGGGCTTTTCTTGGCCGAGGTGGCGAGCGAGCCACTCGTCGCGGACGCTATGCTGAAAGGCCGTGAGTGCTTTGGCATCCGGACAGTCGACAATTTGGTTCTTTTTAATTAGGAACCTAGTCCAGAGTTTCCTGGTTGACTCTCCGGGCTGTTGAACTATGTGACTTAAGTCATCGACATCTGGAGGTCAGACGTATGTACCTTGGAAGTTGTCGCAGAAGGCGTCTTCCAAGTCCTCCCAGCTACCAATAGCGTTTTCTGGCAGGCTGTTTAACCATGGTCCCTTGAGTTTTAGCGGGAGGTATTTGATGGCATGGAGATCATTATCGCGGGCCATATGAATATGGAGAAGAAAGTCCTCGATCCATAGCACGGGATCTTTTGTTCCATCATATGATTCGATATTCACGGGTTTAAACTCTTTTGGGAATTTGTGCTCCATTACTTCATCAGTGAAGTAGAGGGGGTGTGCGGCGCCTCTATATAGGGCCAAGTCGCGACGTAGTTCAGAAGGAGTCCATCTGCGGTTTTCGGCCCGTACATGGTTATACCTGTCATGTCCGGCATATCCGTTGTCGCGCGTCAGGGCACGCCCCCGCGATCCGTAGATCTATCCGGTCTGACATGCCCTATTTTCCAGGTCCTGCCGTAGGTCATACGTACATCCCCGAGCCGTTGTGTCTCTACCTGTACGGCGAGGTGGTATGTGCTGGTGTTCGGCTTGAGTTGCCGTTTTGTCCCAACCATGTGGTGGTCGGTCAGCCGTGTTACGCGCTGATGGTACGGGCTCCAGTGCCTCATCACCGAATTGAGGTAGCAGTTTATGCTTCGGGTAACTTTTTGTTGGGCGCTCGAGGCTGTATTCCTCTGCTGCCAGGACATTTTTCCACCTGTCATTGAGTAGGTCTTGATCAGCTTGAAGCTACTGCCGCTTCTTTTTCAAGCTCCTTGTAGTGGCTATTAGCCGGCGCTTAAAGCGCTCCTACTCAAGAGGTTCCTCAGGCACGATAAAGTCTTCGTCGCCAAGGCTCACCTCGTCCTCGGAGAGTGGAAGATAAATACTGTCCTCCGAGTCTTGGTTTACGGCCTGTTTATTAGGGCTAACTTGCACATCTTCCCAATCGCCCTGTTCGGAGGTTGGATCGACGGGGTTTTCTTGGTCTTCGACATCATCCGGAGTATTGTTGTCTTTTCCACGACATCATCCGGGGCTTACGTCGGTGCTTTGGCTGTATCTCAGGAGGTTTATCCTCGACTGTATTTTTCTTTTTATCGTTGTTTACCCTCGTTGGGTGTATCCGCCATGTACACATCATACGAAGAGGTGGCCGTCCAGCGTCCGGTAAACGGCGGATTTTGGGTCTGCTCCTCTCCGGCATCAGCGTCCATACCGTCGATGTCTTCGGAGCCGTAATCGAGCATGTCAGTTAAGTCCTCGATAGTGGCTATGAAGTGGGTGGTGGGTGGGACGTGAAATTCCCTGCTCTCAGCCCCTAGTCCGGGCTGGGCGTAGTTCGGACGTTGCTCCTCTATAATGATGAGGGATCGCATCAAGTCCAGAGCCTCACTTAAAGGCGAGGTTTGGTCGGGGAGAAGAGAGTCCGTGGAGTACGGCGGGAAGGAGACTTCTTGGCCGAGCTCACACGATGTTGACTCCATGGGTTCAGAGCCAGTGTCCGGAGAGGAGTCCGGCATCCTGATGGTTGCCAACGACGGTACTTCCTTTGGTTCTCCCGTACTGGGCTTAGTGGCCGCAGATAGTCCCGCGGGCTCAGGAATCCCGTCTTCGGACCTGGCAATACGCTCCGGATCTAAGGCCAGTGTGGAGGTTGGGGTCATGAACCTTTGGAAGATCAAGTCTCCTTGGATATCAGCGACATAGTCCAGATTTCACAAGCTAATTTGCTGACCTGGGGCGTAGCTCACGATCTGCTCTAGATGGCCAAGCGAGTTGGCCCCCAGTGAGAAGCTGCCGAATACGAAGATCTGGCCAAGGAGAAAACCTCCCTCTAGGCTTAGCGGAACCTCTCAATGAAAGCACCAATGTCGGTGTCAAAAACGGCGGATATCAGGTAGGGGGTCTCGAACTGTGCGTCTGAGGTCGGTGGTAACAGGAGACGGGGGACACGATGTTTACCCAGGTTCGGGCCCTCTTGATGGAGGTAATAACCTACTTCCTGCTTGATTGATCTTGATGAATATGAGGATTACAAGAGTTGATCTACCACGAGATCGTAATGGCTAAACCCTAGAAGTCTAGCCTGTATGATTATGATTGCCTCTATGGACTAAACCCTCCGGTTTATATAGACACCGGAGGGGCCTAGGATTGTACAGAGTCGGTTTACAGAGGAAGGAATCTTCATATCCGGATGCCAAGCTTGCCTCCCACACAAAGGAGAGTCCCATCCAGACACGGGAGGAAGTCTTCTATCTTGTATCTTCATGGCCCATCAGTCCGGCCCACGTCACATAGGCCGGACGCCCGAGGACCCCTTAATCCAGGACTCCCTCACATAGTCCTTGAGAGTTTGCTTCATCCATAGAAGTTGACCGCAGCAAGATCCAAAAGCAATGTATTTTGATTCAGCAGTGGAGAGTGATACACAGTTCTGCTTCTTTGAAGACCAACAGACAAGAGATCGTCCAAGAAAGTGACACGTGGCTGATGTGGACTTGGGATCAACCTTGTCACCAGCATAATTAGCATCTGAGAATCCAACCAGATCAAACTCTGAGCCCTTTGGATACCATAATCCAAGTGTTGGGGTGTAAGCCAAATATCGAAGAATTTGCTTCACAGCTAAGTGATGCGATTCCTTTGGTGCCGCTTGGAATCGGGCACACATGAAAACGCTAAGCATTATATCAGGCCTAGATGCACATAAGTAGAGTAAATAACCAATCATGGAGTGGTATACCTTTTGATCGAACTCTTTACCATTGTCGTCGGGGCCCAATTGGCCTTTGGTTGGCATTGGCGTCATGTACCCTTTGCAGTCTTGCATTCCAAACTTCTTCAGGCAATCTTTGAGGTATTTCTCTTGTGATATGAAGATCCCATTGCTCTGCTGGCGGATTTGAAGACCAAGGAATAATTTCAGCTCACCCATCATGGACATCTGATATTGCTCGTGCATCATATGCCCAATCTCATCACTGTTTCTCTTGTTAGTGCAGCCGAAGATAATGTCATCCACATAGATTTGGCATACAAATAGTTCATCGTCATATGTTTTCATGAAAAGAGTGGGATCTAGGGAACCAGGTTTGAAGCCTTTTGTCGGTGTACTAGAGTAGGGGTACCCTAGTATCCCGAACTTGTGCACGGGCAGTTGCAGAACCCCGCGGCAAGGCTCGCCGGGTGACCGCCAAGGTCCTCCGTGGTTCCTTTGGAGCCATTCAAGAACAAAGTATTCAAGCCAAGGAGACAAGGCCCCGGCAAGAGGAGCTTGTCGGGAAGGCCACCCAAGGCACCTAAGAGACAAGGCCCCGGCAAGAGGAGCTTGCCGGAAGGCCCAGCGAGCGATAAGCTTCCCGGACGCGACAAGGCAACAATCACGGGTAAGGCGCTTGCCATGCAGATTACCACTCAGACTGGCTCCAGCAAATCCACTAACGTGTCGCCTACAGGACTTTTTCCAAGCGCCGTGGCAAGAGGTCAGGCTTGACCGGAGCACGGTGGCAAGCGGCATCGACAAGATCGCCATCATGGCAGCGGTGGCGCCTCCGACGGTCCCTCGCTTGCACCGCTTTGGGCGACGAGACGGCATTTAATGCCTTTGTCCCCTGCCATCGTGGTTAGGTATGATACACTATACAAGTAGTTGTACCAACCGCATTCTTTTTCCGCTTTTGCCCTTGTCTACGCTACACTGGTCTGAGACCCTTGAGCATATAAAAGGAGGACCATGCTTAACGAGAGGAGGTTGGGAAAGGTTCGTAACCGTAAAGCACCCACGCTTAGGTCTCGAAGCAACTGGTGTGTACTATAGCACTCAGCGCTCCCTAGCAAGAACTCAATACACTCGGACATGAGCAGAGGAGTTTTATCTCTCAGGAGAGCTCGAAGCTGGGTAAACTGCTCGTGTGCTTCACCTCGACCGCTTCTTCATGCGATCTCCGCCCGAACCGAACGAAAGGGCTCGGTCCGCGGTCCCATAGGTGTTCGTGGGCCGATCAGCTTCCCGACATCTTTGGCGCGCCATGTAGGGGGCGTCGAGGCAGTGTGAACTTGATCCGGTGTTCACACGAGCAAGATCTTCATCATCTTCATCGACATGCCACCCAAGAAGAAGGCTTCGGCGGCAGCGGAGCCGTCTACGTCGATCCCACCACCACCGGAGCAAATGGGTGGTGGGATAGACACCGGTGGAAGGACGGGCGTCGATGAGGGAGCCCACGGTGTTGCCAGGTCCAAGGACAAGGTTGCGCAGACCTCGGCGTCCGTACATGCACCGCGCCCATCCCGGGGAGGCGGGACCGACAGCGTCATGGTGTCCATAAAGACCACACGCTTTCGTTGGATCAAGATCGAGCTGGTGGATCTCGGGTCCTCAAGACCAGCATGCACGCCAGATGCCGCACGAAGCGAGGCACGTCGCCTCAGGCGGGATACTGCTCCTTCTAACGTAGTTAGAAGTCCGAGCATATCCCGCCTCGCCGCGCCGCCGCCGCCCACCACCCAGCAGAAGCTTTGGCGAGCTCAACTCGCTTCTAGATTACCCTCCAACAGCCGACAAGGTCGGCGAATGGAGGGCCACCATTCAGTCTCATCGGCTTTGCCAACGGCGACACTCGCGCGGCAGCCAGTACATCATCGCCGGCGCAAGATTGCTGGGTGAACGAGCCGGTGGCGGCGAAACCGTGGGGTGCAACCACCATGCACTCTCCACCCGAAGGCCAAGATCGCCAACTCGTCGGATCCACCTCGGCAGCGACTCCACCGCGTCATCAGATCCACGAGCTCGTCGCGATCAGCGCCAAGTTCTTCACGAACGACAAGAAGAAGACGCTCGAACTCGATCGAGCGCCAAGAGAAGCGCGGCGTCAATCAGACCAGCTACCGGGCCCTTCCGTCGACATGCATGCGCCCGGGGGAACCAGCGACTTGTCAGACGCGTAGGTTGCCCTGCGCTCACTCGTGAGCTGCGGCAAGTCCAAATGGCCCAGCAAGAAGAACTTCAAGCCGACATACGAGAAATACGACGGCAAGACGATCCGTCGGAGTTCCTCAAAGATCTACACCATCGCGGTGCAAGCTGCCGGGGCGTAGACGACAAGATCCTCGCCAACTACTTCCCGCTGGTACTCAAGCCCAATGTCGATCTGGCTCATGCACTTGCCGGACAACCCATATCCTCTTGGGCGGATCTATGCCATCAGTTTGTCGGCGCTTTACAGGTGGCCACAAGCCTCATGGCCAAGAGAGCGATCTTCATCCGCCGCCTGTAAGGAAGGAGAGCCCTGCGCAAGTACATTCAGAGATTCAGCCACAGACAACACAACATCCCAGATGTCCACCCCGCCGGTAATCAGCGCTGCTCCATCGAATGTACGAAACCGCAGGATGCGGAGGAGATGGCGATGTGCAAGATCAGAGACGTCGATGAGCTATATGCCCCGGCCGACAAGTGTGCACGCCTTTGAGGAAGGGAGGAAACTCCCGGAGAGAATATGTAACGGGAGGATCTCGATAGTGAGGAGGCTGCCCCGGCAAAGAAAAACCGGCGCGGAACAACAGGAAGACGAAAGGCAAAGATGTGCTAGTTGTTGAGCAGTCCGGCAACGGAGGTGGCGCCAAGAAAGCCAAAGTTGGTAACTCCGCAAGGAGGTTGCCGCGGCACCAACTGCCAGTTGTGGCGGTCGCCGACAAGCAGGACGGCCCAACAAGCAAGATCGCAAGATCCACCGCACCAAGGGCCATGACCTCCGAGCTGCAAGAAGGTCGAGCAGCTTGTCGAGCAACAAAAGGCTGAATACGAGCGACGCGACATGGAGAAGGCCCAGGAAGGTGCTGGAGGATCCGGCAAGAAACGCCCTGCCGGGAGGACGCCTGGCAAGGCCAAGCAGCGACAAGGAGACAGACCTCCCCGCGCCGCGACAAGGATGAAGATGACGACGACGATGAAGACATGGATGATGACGAGGCCGATGAGCAGGAGTTCCGTAAAGCCACAGAGGTCTTGTGCGCTGACGGCAAGTGCTTCTCGCATACTTCACACCGCCAGCTCAAGCAAAGGATGCGGAAGTCAATGCGCGTAACCATCACCGAGTCACGCAAGCCTCCGAAATGGTCCAGCACGCCTATCATCTTTGATATTGAGGACCACCCTGATCGCATAACTACGGTCGGGTGCTTGCCGATGTTGGTTTCACCAACTATCCGCAACCTCAAGGTCACTAAGATGCTAGTTGACGGCGGGGCCGGCTTGAACCCGATCTCCTCCGCGGTACTCCACAAACTCCAGATCCCTGATGGCGAACTCGAGGAGACAGGTACATTCCAAGGAATCAATCCGGGAAGGAGCAAGCCAAAGGGAAAGATCACGCTGTCGGTGACATTTGGCGCGAAGTTGAACTTCAGGATCGAGAGGGTCACTTTTGACGTTGCTGACTTTCCATTGCCTTACAATGGGATACTTGGTCGCCCAAAGACTCGCCAAATTCATGGCGGCCTCTCACTATGCATACAACATGTCAAGATGCCAGGCCCGATAAGTGTCATCTCTGTCCCTGGCAACAAGAAGGATGCTCTTATCTGCGCCGACAAGATCTACCGGAAGCAGCTGCAATAGATTGCAAGTCACTTACCGCTAAAGCTCCTGTGGCAAAGAAGAAGACCAAGTCCGCAAGAGTTCGATGCCCACTCCGCAAGCGCACTCTTCTGAGTGCTGCGCCACCGCCGAGGACGCACCATCGAGCTCCACCGCAAGTGCAAGAAGAAGACGGCGGCAGCTCCACCAGAGACCAAGAAGGTGTCCGCCATGAGGACGGCACTGGTGGTACCTTCACCATCGCCACTCGACCCTAAATAGAAAGCGCCATTGTTGTTTTCCTGCGGGCTTAACGCCGACGGTTTGCATGGCAACCGCCCGACATCCCCGTGTTCCTGTGAAAGTAATAGAGCACCATCTTGCCGCCTGTCCTCGCGCGCGCCCGCCAAGCGTAAAGTCGAAGCAGCAAGGAGCGCCAAGAATTCATCGCAGAAGAAAACAAGAAGTTGGAACCAGCAGGCCTTGTCGAGGAGTGCTCCATCCTACCTGGTTGGCCAATCTCGTAGTCGCAGAAGGCAAACGGAAATGGAGGCTTTGTATCGACTTTACCGATGTTAATAAAGCTTATCCCAAAGACCCATTTCCCTTGCCGCGCATCGATCAGATTGTTGACTCCACGGCCGGATGTGATTTGCTTTCATTTCTTGATGCATACTCAGGATACTATCAGATCTTCATGGCAGAAGAGGATGAGGAGAAGACTGCATTCATCACCCCATGTGGCACCTACTGTTTCATACGGATGCCTTTTGGTTTAAAGAATGCCGGTTCAACATTTGCAAGAGTAGTCCATGACGCTTTTGAGCCGCAAATACACAGAAATGTGGAAGCCTACATGGATGACATAGTGGTCAAAAGCAAGGACAAGGCGACTCTGATTCAAGATCTAGACGAAACCTTCGCAAATCTGCGTAATATCAACCTCAAGCTCAACCCCGAGAAGTGTGTGTTTGGAGTCCCCTCTGGCAAGCTTCTCGGGTTCTTCGTGTCTCAGCGGGGAATTGAAGCCAATCCCGACAAGATCAAGGCCATTGAGCAGATTGAAGCACCAAAGCGCCAAGGATGTACGAAGACTTGCCGGTTGCATAGCTGCTCTCAAAGAGGTTTATCTCTAGGTTTGTTGAGGCGCCTCGCCATTTTTCAAAATTTTGAAAAGGCAGGTCCAATGAAATGGACTGAAGCGGAAGCTGCGCTACAGGACTTAAAGAGGTACCTGTCCTCCACTCCAATACTTGTCGCACCTAAGCCACAAGAGAAGTTGCTGCTGTATATAGCGGCAACCAATCAAGTGGTTAGTGCTGCGTTAGTAGCGGAGAGGGAGGCGGATGATGAGCCGGCAACCATGGCAGATGCATCCAGCGACAAGCAGGGGGCTTCACCGGCAAGCTCTGGTCCCGACAAAGATGGATCTGCGCAGGCATATGAAAAGATGCAGAAAAGAATGGTGCAGCGCCAGTTTACTTTGTCAGTTCCCTTCTGCAGGGGGCTAGGTCAAGGTACTCTAGTGTGCAGAAATTGCTTTTCGGCCTTCTCATGGCCTCGAGAAAGTTGCGCCATTACTTCCAAGCACATGAGATCACAGTCGTCACTCGCTTTCCGCTAAAGAGGATACTGCAAAATCCAGAAGCAACGGAACTGTCAAGCTTTGGCCTCAAGTTTGAGAGCACCTCAACTATCCAAAGCAGAGCATTGGCAGAGTTCATAGCAGAATGGACGCCAACACAAGATGAAGAAATTTCAGAAACGAGCATCCCCGTCAAGGAGGCGAGCAAAGAGTGGCTGATGTACTTTGATGGTGCCTTCTCGCTGCAAGGCACCGGTGCGGGCGTGCTACTTGTTGCACCCACCGGAGAGCACCTTAAGTACGTAGTCCAGATGCACTTTCCCAAGGAGCAAGCAACAAACAATACTGCAGAGTATGAAGGTTTGCTTGCCGGTCTCAGGATCGCAGTAGACCTTGGGATCACGAAGCTCATTGTCAGGGGTGACTCACAGCTTGTCGTCCGCCAAGTGAACAAGAATTATCAGAGTCCGTTGATGGAAGCTTATGTTGATGAAGTGAGAAAGCTAGAAGAGCACTTTGACGGCCTACAGATGGAATATGTTCCAAGATCTCAGAACGACATTACAGATGGCCTGTCAAAGTGCGCCGCACTTAAGTTACCTATGGAACCAGGGATCTTTGTGCTCAAGCTGACTCAACCGTCTGTAACGCCATCAACTGGGCAGAACAAGAAGAGGAAGTTGATTTCTGGTGCTATTTTCCGGCAGAGCTCCCCAAGCCGCCAAGAAGGTCCCCAAGATCAACACTAAGAGTGCCGAGGAGCAGTCCGCCCGCGAGCCCTGTGGTTCGCTCCGTTGAAGCGACGCCCCGACAAGTTTTGCTCCGGCAAGCTTGCCGGGAACGTCAAGCTCCGCTGAGCCGCAGGTTCTCACCGAGAAGCGGATGTTCCCGCAGCAGAGATGTGCCTTTAGTCCTTGTTGTCGAGCCACAAGCTCCAAAGATGGGCACAAGAGATTGTCCATTTCCTTCAGACAGAGAACTTCCCAAGAGCAAGAAGAAGCGGAAAGAGTAGCCCGACAGTCAAGTATGTACTAGTTTGTCGATGACACACTGCATGTAAGAAGACTCAACGCGTGAAATTGAAGTGTATTCACCGAAGACGGACAAAAGCTGTTGGCGAGAGATACATGGAGGCATATGTGGTCACCACATTGGCGAAGAGCACTTGCCGCAAAGCATTCCGCAAGGTTTCTTTTGGCCGACAGCCTCCGTGATGCAATCGCACAAGTAACCAAGTGTGAAGCGCAAGGCCCATTCCAAACAGATACACCAGCCAACTCAAGCTCTCCAGACGATCCCTTTATCCCGGACATTTTTGGTCTGGGGGCTCGACATCTCGGCCCTTTCCCCGAAGTTGTCGGGGCTTTGAGTACTTGTACGCTGTAATCGACAAGTTCACAAAGTGGCGGAAGTGGAAGCAGTGAGGAAGGTGACAGACAACGGCGGTCAAGTTCTTCAGTCGATTGTTTGCCGCTTCGAATCCCTAACAGGATCATCACCGACAACGGCACGCATTCACGAGCCGCACCTTCATGCAAGACGCCCAAGATCATGGCGCCAAGGTCCGCCGCTTACATTGCTCATCCGAGAAGTAACGGTCAAGGAGAGAGGGCGAATGCTGAAGTGCTGCGTGGGCTCAAGACCGAACTTTCGACAGGCTGCATAAGTGCGGAAGAAACTAGATTGAGGAGCTGCCGTGGTTCTTTGGTCGATCAGACGACGCCAAATCGAGCCATCGCCGTACACCTTTCGCTTCTATTTTATGGAGCAGAGGCAGTTCTCCCCACGGAACTCAGATACGGGTCACCTCGAGTGCTCGCTATGATGAGTTGAGCAAGAGCAGCTGCGACAAGATGACGCCGCTGCTCCTTGAGGAGGACCGTCTTCAAAGCCGCTGTTCGAGCTGCTCGACACCAAAGAAGCTTTGCGCCGCTACCATAGCAGCAAAGTTAGTGCCAGAAGTCTCGAGGAAGGCGACCTTGTTCTTCGGCGCGTTCAGTCCGCCAAGAATTCCAACAAGTTGACGCTGAAGTGGGAAGGCCCTTACCGGGTGAAACGAGTCACTAGGCCTGGTGCTGTCCGCCTTGAGACCGAAGATGGCATTCCGGTGAGCAACTCTTGGAACATTGAGCATCTTCATAAGTTTTACCCGTAGGGCGCGGTTGCCGGAACCTGTTCCGGCAACCACCTTTTGTACAAGTCTTGCCGATGTTGCATGTAATCCTTTGTACAAAGCCGGGCGCAGACCCCGTGCATAAGTAAAGCTCATGTGCTCCGCACATCTTGTCAATTTCATGCTTTCTACATTTTATTGCATGCGTTATCTGACACTTTGTGCAGCACCTACCTCGGTAGCAATAACGAGCCATAAGGCTCCATATCTTTATTTCTCTTCTTTCTCTTTCTCAAAGAAAGGAAGGTTCCTCGCCCACAAGTTTGCCGGGGAAGGAGAAGATGATGGTGTGGACCAAGGCCGCCGAGGAAGTTTCACTTAGCGGAAGCAAACGACGGAAAAGCTAAGTTGCTAAAGTTTGAGCAATCAGTTTTAAAATTTTAAGTTATCTTCCTCGAACGATCGTGCATTTTGTATGGAAAACCAGCGCGGAGGAACTAACTCGTGGCTAGTTGCGCCTTACTTTGTTTCGAGTCCGCTCAACAACTTAAGTGAGCTGCAACTAGTTTGCATAAGGTTACTTGTCGGAAGCGGCACCGCCAAAGAAGGCCGACGCCCCACACTCAGCGCCATGCCCAGGTGCTCATACCGACAAGTTCCCTAAAAGCGAGGGCAAAAACATACAAAGGAAGGAATCAAGTAAAGGTAATAACATAGCAATCACTACCCGAGATAGAGTTATATTACAAGATAGCTTGTCGCGGCTCTAACAGATTGTTCTCATAACATGATCAGCAGCGACAAGGAAAAGAGAAAAACGGGCGGCCTAGTCTACGCGATCGCCTCAACCCTCTTGATTTCGCCACCCGTCCACAATGGGTGCGATAAGGGTCTTAAGCGCCCACATCAAGATCCAGCGGCAAGGACTTGAGGACGTTGGTGAGGTTGAGGCCTGGATTGCGAAGGCCACCTTCATCAAGACCTTTGAAGAGCTCTCAGCAGATCCGGGCGCGACTCGCCGCCAGCTGCTTTGGGATCTCTTCCCGAGTCGCCGGAGGGCCGCCACCACGCTTTGAAGAACAAGCTGAGCTTGGCGCTGGGTTGGAGGTGCTTATCGGAGGAATACCCGAGATCCACCAACCCCAGCTCCGCCAGCTCCCCCGCCGATGGCTGCGGCAACATCCACGAGACCTCGGTCCAAGGCTCCACGCTCTCCCTCAAGGTATTCGGCGGCAGAGCACTCGCCAAGAACGCCTCGTCGGCCTTGATCTTCTCCTTTAAGGCCACCTCCTGCTCCCCTCGGCGCTGGCCCAGCTGGCCTCGAGTCAAAGTAGTCACTTCAGCTCAAGATCTGCGTTGGAGTCCTTGGCGGTGTTGAGCTCCTTGCTCCTCTCGGCGAGACGACCCCGCAGCTCGCCAAGAGTGTAGGCGTCCTTCTCGCCACGCTTGAGTGTAAAGCTCTCGCCGCTCTCCTTGAGATTGGCCTCCAGCGCGCCACCTTCGCCTCCAACTTCTTCTTGACGGCCTCGGCAGCTGCGGCAGCATCCTTTGCCTCCTTGACAGCCCCGCCAAATGTTTGCTCGCGCACGACAAGCTCCTCCTCGTGGCTGTCAAGGTTAATCTTCCGCTGCGCCAACTCGCCTTCCTGCGCAAACAGCTTCTCGGCAGCGAGCATTGTTGTTTTCAACTTCAGCCATCTCGAGGATGAAGGCTTTGCGCCTCGGCGAAGTCGCCCCCGCCTCCCGCCAAGGACCGGAGAGCTTCTCGATTGAGGCCCCGGAGCTCCTCCGCTTCGATGTCTGCTCCCCGCCTTCGCGACAAGCACTTCCCAGATTCCAGCTTGGCTTGTTGGGCGTGGTAGAGCGACAACAGCTTCGCAGCAGCTCCTCCTCCTCGACCACCGCTGCTGCTGCGCTGCCGACCAGCTGCCACCAACGGAGGCGAGCAGCTCTTCATCAAAGGTCTCTCTTCGACCGGGCTACTCGAGCTCGACGCCTGTGGGAGCTTGATGAAGACGCCATCGCCGCCTTCGATAGGTGCGGGGCTGGGGCTCTTTGAGTTCGACACGCAGCAGCGGCGGGATCGGTGGTCGGTGTAGCGCCGACGCCTCGCGGCCTCAGGCCGCCAAGGCGATCGCTGGATCCTCGCCAGCTTTCTACGGCTGCAGCTTTTGGCGGCTTCTTCGCCGGGCGGGCTCGCTGCGCCGCCGCTTTCTTCGATGGCGGCGGCGTCGCCTGTTGCCGCTGCGTGTCCTCCTCGCCGCGACCTCGGTCTCCATTGGCTCAGGCGATGGATCTCGACGACCGAAAAGAAAGAAAAGTCACCGCGCTATCCCTTGCCGGAGAACCGCCTTGCCGGAGAAGTCTCCCTTGCCGGAGAACGCCCTTGCCGGGAATCTCCCTTGGCGGTGCAAATAAGCAGATGGCATGTCGAGCGGCTTGTGGCACTCCGGTGGGGCTGCTCGCTTCCTACACAAACCGACAACCAGATATCAACAAAGAAAGAGCACCCATGCACGCCTAACAGCGGAAAGTGAACCATATACTTACGATGGGGGCTGCGCTGGGGGCTGCTTTGAGGAAGAGTTGCCGGGTCCGGCAAGGAGGTCTCGGACGCCCCCGCTGCCACGGTGGGTTCGCCCTCGATGACAATCACCGGGCCTTGGCTTTCTTCGACGCTCTCTGGGCCAGCGTCCTGAAAAGGAAAGGGTTCAGAGTGAAGCAAATCAGATACAAGACAAAGCAGCAAAATTGAAGAACTACAATAACAATGAATAATCTTACTTTATTCTTCCTCGCCGGAGCTGAGCGCTGGAGAGATCACTGCTCGCCTCCCGTGCGACGAGGGAGGAGGAGGGTTCCTTGGCTGCTTGGCGGGAGCAGGTTGTGGTCTGGGAGGGCCCCGCCCGGCTGCCGTGAAGGGCGTGAGGTGCTCCCAAGGCAACAGAGCTTGCCGCTGTGGAGCTGCTGGGGCGCGCGACGCTGCTGCTGGGCCTGCCTCGCCGCCACGCACGCCTCCGCCTTGCGAAGACGCCTTCTGGTGGAGCTGGGGCTTCGCCATGCGCAAGCTGTCTCAAGGTGGAGAGGAGGCGCTCGGCGGTTCGCCGACCAGCCTCGGCTCGCAAGCTCTTCCGCCGCAAACTCCTTCGCCGACAAGGCTTGCCGCCTCCGCTGCCTCCGCCTCTACGGTGAATCCGAACCGCCAAGGCAGGCAGCTGCCGCCGCCTTCTTCCAGCCGGGTGGCGGCGCGCTGCATCTCGCCGCCTGGTGTCGCGGTGAGGCCCTCGCTCATCGGGTGGACCGACACTTCTACCAGGCCGCCAAAGAACTCCCCGACGACGCCATCCGCAGGTTTTGCCAGGTTGGGACAATTCCATGTGAGTCGACAAAGGCATCATTGCACGGATGCGGTCGAGCGAGGAATTGTTGCACAACGGAACTACGCCTCGCAACCTGAACATTTCGGGATGGTCAGATCAGGCTTGAACAACTCCAAGAGCATCGCGTCCAGTTCCAAGACAAGAAGTTGAAGTTGAGGCCCGCACAGCCTCATGATATCCGCCGATTCTGGAATTCCTGTGCAGGTCTCCTCCTCTCCCGCAAGGGGCGATGCGGCGACGAAGAAAGTCTCGCGCCTAACGGTGTTTACGGTGAGCCCGCAAGCCCGAGGCGCAGGATCCGGTGACGGCAATATTCAGCCTAGCATCTTCCGGGCCACGTTGTTCCAATCGCTGCCAAGACTATTGGGGTTTGGCTGGGCGGTAAATGGTTGCGGTTCTCTCGACGATCCAAAGACCAATCTGCCCTCCATTCCTCCCACTTGCTGCGGAGCTCTCCTCCATATAAGCTTCCTTCTTGCCAATCCTCGAGATCCAAGCGATTCCTCCGCAAGGGCCTCTCTCAACTCGGGCATAAAGAAGTGGCGGAAAAGGGCTACGCTTGGGTAGCTTCCGACAAAGTTTTCGCAGAGATGTGCGAAACTGCCATGGTCAGACAGCATTGGGGTGAAATCAAGGAGGCGGAACCCGAGGTGTTCATGATATCACGTAAAATTCAGAGAAGGCGGGCAGAGCCCGCAGAGAAGAACAGCGCCAAGAAGGGATACCTGCTCGAGCCAGTTCCAAGCAGCAGCTGGAGTACCTTCAGGCGCTGGATGCGCCAAGGCCTTCGCCGACCGTGAAGAGGTAGTAGTACTCCTCGATCCTTCAAGGTGAGCTGAGGGGGAAGATTGCTCGCCTTTCAGAGCGCCATGAGCCGCTGGCGCCGGCCGACTTCACGGCCTTCCCTTGTCGGCTTTGAGCCATGGCGGAGGTAGTGGGGAGTTCGACGGCCGGTGATGCTGGTGGCGATGGGGGCGGAGCGCCGCTCTCTTTTCAGCCTTGGGAAGAAGGGGGAGCAGCGGAGGTTTTTCGAGATTGACAAAGAATCGGCGAGGTGGGTGAACTGCCCCTGCTTCCTCGCTTATAAAGAAGGAGGGGCGGACGCCCGCCTTTCCGAATAAAGAAACCCCCACAATCTCTCACACGATGCCGATTCGACGTGCCTGCTGTGGAAGGCGTGGTGGGTCCGGAGGAGTTATGGAGTAACCCAGCGGCGCGTGCCGTGCCTGCTTTGGGCCCGCCCAACAGCTGCACTGCAGGTGGCCCAGTTCGGGGCTCCTGCTGTGTACTAGAGTAGGGTACCCTAGTATCCCGAACTTGTGCACGGGCAGTTGCAGCACCTCGCTGCAAGGCTCGCTGGTGACCGCCAAGGTCCTCCATGGTTCCTTTGGAGCCATTCAAGAACAAAGTATTCAAGCCAAGGAGACAAGGCCCCGTCAAGAGGAGCATGCCGGGAAGGCCACCCAAGGCACCTAAGAGACAAGGCCCCGGCAAGAGGAGCTTGCCGGGAAGGCCCGGCGAGCGATAAGCTTCCGGACGCGACAAGGCAACAATCATGGGTAAGGCGCTTTGTCAGGCAGACACCACTCAGACCTGCGCTTCCAAAGACATCCACTAACGTGTCGCCTCGACCTTCCAAGTGCGCGTGGCAAGAGGTCAGGCGGCCAGCGGAGCACGGTGGCAAGCGGCGCCGACAAGATCGCCATCGTGGCAGCGGTGGCGCTCGACGGTCCCTCGCTTGCACCGCTTGGGCGACGAGACGGTATTTAATGCCTTTGTCCCCCGCCGTGGTTAGATATGATACATCTGCATAAGTAGTTGTACCAACCGCATTCTTTTTCCTTTTTGTCTTTGTCTACGCTACACCGCCGAGACCCCTTGAGCATATAAAAGGAGGCCCATGCAACGAGAGGAGGTTGGGAAAGGTTCAGAACCGTAAAGCACCCATGCTAGGTCTCAAGTAGCAATCGGTGTGTATCAGAGCACTCAGCGCCCCTAGCAAGAACTCAATACACCTGTACATGCAGAGTAGGAGTTTTATCTCTCCGAGAGCTCCGGCTGGGTAACTGCTCGGTGCTTCACCGATCCGCTCTTCGGCGATCTCCGCTTCGCCGAACCGAAAGGGGCTCGGTCCGCCGGTCCCATAGGTGTTCGTGGGCCAGATCAGCTTCCCCGACACCTTTGCTCTTCAAGAAGTATTTGAGTGTGTCATACCAAGCGCGAGGGGATAGTTTGAGGCCATACAGTGCCTTGTTGAGCTTTTATACTATGTCAGGACGCTTTGGGTCTTCAAAACCAGGTGGTTGTGCAACATACACTTCTTCTTCAATTTTGCCGTTGAGGAAGGCACTCTTCACATCCATTTGGTACAGAAGAATGTTGTTGTGGTTGGCATAGGCTAGCAATATGCGAATGGCTTCAAGCCTAGCCACATGAGCAAATGTTTCATCAAAGTCAATCCCTTCAACTTGTGTGTAACCTTGAGCAACTAGACGAGCCTTGTTTCTGACAACTTGACCATGCTCATCTTGTTTGTTGCGATAGATCCATTTGGTGCCGATAATATTGTGCTTGCGGGGATCTGGACGTTTTACCAGCTCCCATACAATGTTCAGTTCGAACTGTTGAAGCTCTTATTGCATAGCTTGAATCCATTCAGGTTCCATGAATGTTTCATCAACTTTCTTGGGTTCAGATATAGAGACAAATGGAAAGTGCCCACAGAAATTTGCTAGCTGTGTTGCTCTTGAACGAGTAAGTGGACCAGGTGCATTGATGCTATCAATTATCTTCTCAATTTGTACTTCATTTGCAACACGAGGATGAACTGGACAAAGATTTTGCCCTTGCTGGTCATTGTCTTCATCTTCGGCATTGGCTTCAGGCCGAGCAGCGTCTTCAGGCTGATTAGGTGCAAAAATGATGATTTCCTCTTCAGCCTGTGCCTCTGAAGGTATAATTTCTCCAGTGCCCGTAAGCTTGATAGATTCACTTGGTGTAGCTTCATCTAGCACATTTGGCAGGGTCTATCTTTGTGATCCATTAGTCTCATCGAACCGCACATCCACAGTTTCAACCACTTTATAGTCAAAGAGATTGAAGACTCTGTAGGAGTGCGAATCCTTTCCGTAACCAAGCATAAAATCTTCATGTGCTTTTGGTGCAAATTTTGAAGTGTGATGTGGATCCTTGATCCAGCACCTAGCACCAAATACTCTGAAATAGCTGATGTTTGGCTTCTTACTAGTCAGGAGCTCATATGATGTCTTCTTTAGAAACTTGTGAAGATAAACATAGTTGATGATGTGGCATGAAGTATCAATGGCTTCAGGCCAGAACTTCCTTGGAGTCTTGTACTCATAAGCATCGTCCGTGCCATCTCAATGTGGGTTCTGTTCTTGCACTCCACGATGCCATTCTTCTGAGGTGTGTATGGAGCTGAGAACTCATGTGTCATACCCAATGTATCAAGATAAGTGTTGAGGCCAGTGTTCTTGAATTCGGTGCCATTGTCACTTATGATGTGCTTGATCTTGATGCCATAGTTTGTCATGGCACGATTAGCCAATCGTCTGAAGACATCCTGCACTTTAGTCTTGTAGAGAATTATGTGCAGCCATGTATATCTCGAGTAATCATCAACAATGACGAAGCCATAGAGGCAGGCAGTGGTAGTGAGAGTAGAGTAATGAGTAGGGCCAAATAAGTCCATGTGAAGTAGCTCCAAGAGGCATGTCTTCGTCATGATTGTCTTCGAGGGATGCTTGGCCCGAGTAATCTTTCCAGCTTTGCAGGCACCACATAGATGATCCTTCTTGAACTTGACGCCCTCGATGCCTATGACATGCTTCTTCTTCGCGAGAGTGTGTAAGTTCCTCATGCCCGCATGCCCTAGCCTCCGATGCCACAGCCAGCACTCTGAAGCTTTTGCTAGAATACATACAGCCAGATGTGGTCCTGCGGAGAAATCTACCATATACAGATCGTCTTTTCGATACCCTTCGAAGACTAGAGATTTGTCAGATTCCATAAGCACAAGGCAATGATATTTTTCAAATATCACAATCATGTTCAGATCACAAAGCATTGAGATAGACATTAAGTTGAAACCAAGGGATTCAACAAGCATCACTTTATCCATGTGCCGATCCTTTGAGATTGCAACTCTACCTAGGCCCAATACCTTGCTTTTACCAGTGTCGGCAAATGTGATGTGACTGTTGTTAGACGGACATAGGGTTGAATCCATAAGAAGACTTCGATCACCGATCATGTGGTTAGTGTATCCACTGTCCATAATCCACTCAGAAGCCTTTGGTGTCATACCCTATAGTGCAGTTTGGGGGATAGGCTTCACCAAGGCAAATGTGAAGCATAAACATTTGAAACAAGCATATTATCAAAGTTCAGATCCTGGTTAGGGTAGATAGGATGTTTGTCAAGAAATCCTGGGACGAAATACATAGTAAGTCCATTCTGGCATTTTATCTTGCGTCCCACAAGATGTTTTAGGTCCCCAGCATAAGCATCAGAAGCCTTTGATTTCCGGCTGGAGATCTTTCCCTGCAAAAGAGAGTTAATTTTTCTTAACCACCCACATCTTTAGGGGTGGCTTAGAAGCAATGAGTCTAAGTGCAGCATCTGAGAACTTTGGCTTTGGAGCCCTAGCAAATAGCCTTGGAGGAGGTGAATAATACTCATAAGAATAAGCAGAAAATTTCTTGGTCTTATGAACATAGCGGTTTAACGAAACACGCTCTTATTCATAAGTCTGAGTATGGTTTCCCTGCAAAACATTGGCGTTAGGATGACTCTGGTGAGTCCTCTGTCTGTATGAAGCCTTTGGGCCATATGAAGCCTTTGGTATGGGGTTTGTCTTCTTCCCAGGTGGTGTCATGATGACATTCATAGGAAGCTTCTCAATACAACTTTTGGGCACCCAGATCTTCTTCAAAGCTGGTCCATTCCTGCATTTTGTACCAATATACCTGGCAAACGCTTCACCTTTCTGATTCTTAAACAGTTTATAGTTTACGTCAAAGGATTCATCAATGATAATCGGGTTAGCACAAGTGAAGCCAGATAAGGTAGACAGATCCACTGAAGGTCGCTTTGTAGAAACCCATGTGGTTTTAGGGTACTGCGCAAGCTTCCAGTATGAGCCATCAACATTCATTTTCCTCTCGAACCCAACACCCTCTTTCCTAGGGTTTTGGTTCAGAATCTGTTTCTTGAGGACATCACATGGTGTCTGATGCCCTTTGAGGCTTTTGTACATCCCTGTTTCAAGCAATGTCTTCACCCTGTCATTCTCATTAGCAATAGTAGTGGTATTCTCAGTAGAGGGGTTAGTTACCACATCAGCAGTTGAAGATATTGCAACAGTAGCAGCAGTAGAACATTCAGCAACAGAGACAACATTAGCACGCTCAAGACATTTTATACATGGTGGCTCGAAACCTTCCTGAGCGGAACTAATTTGTTGAGCGCGAAGTGACTCGTTATCCTTTTGAAGATCTTCATGAGTCGCTCTCAGGTTCTCAAGTTCTTGCTTCCTTTGAAGATAATCATAGGAAAGCTTCTCATGAGTAGCTGAGAGTGTTTCATGACGAATTTCAAGTCCCTCATACTTAACATGAAGATTTTTAATGTCTTCAATTAAGGACTGAGTTCGAGTCATTTCCGCGTCCAACAGGTCATCGCTTTTGTCAAGAAACTTTTGAATATGTCCCATAGCAGTTTGTTTTTCAGTTGCAATTTTAGCAAGTGTTTTTTAGCCAGGCTTAGATTCACATTCAGAGTCATCTTCACTTGATGTTTGGAAGTAAGCATCGCGTGAGTTTACCTTGGCACCACGTGCCATGAAGCAATAGGTAGGAGTAGAGTCATCCTCATCATCAGCATCAGCGTTGGTGACGACGCCATTGTCTTCAGTGTGGAAGATGGACTTGGCGACATAAGCTGAAGCTAGAGCCAGGCTTGCCATGCCTGAATCAAACTCCTCCTCAGACTCCACATCCGCCTCCTCAGAAGCAGACTCCTCCTCTGAATCCATCTCCTTGCCAACAAACACATGAGCCTTGCTGGATGAACTCTTCTTGTGAGATGAAGACTTTGAGGATTTATTCTTCTTCTTGTCATAAGAATCATATTCCTTGCTCTTCTTCTTCTTCTTGGTCTCATTGTCCCATTGAGGACACTCAGAGATGTAGTGACCTTGTTTCTTGCATCTGTGGCATGTTCTCTTCTCGTGGTCACGAGTAGAAGCTTCATCATTTCTTGAGCTGGATCTAGAAGAATTTCTGAAACATTTCTTCTTGGAGAACTTCTGGAACTTCTTCACAAGCATAGCTAGCTCCTTTCCAATGTCTTAAGGATCACCAGAACTGCAGTCAGATTCTTCTTCAGATGAGGACACAACCTTTGCCTTCAAAGCCCGGGTTCGACCATAGTTGGGGCCATAGATGTCTCTCTTCTCAGATAACTGGAACTCATGTGTGTTGAGACTGTCAAGTATGTCAGACGGATCGAGATCTTTGAAGTCAGGACGTTCTTGAATCATCAGGGCCAGGGTGTCGAATGACCTATCAAGTGATCTTAGTAGCTTCTTGATGATTTCGTGCTTGGTGATCTCAGTGGCGTTAAGTGCGCGAAGCTCATTTGTGATATCAGTGAGGCGGTCAAACATGAGCTGGACATTCTCATTGTCGTTTCTCTTGAAGCGGTTGAAGAGGTTGTGAAGAACATCAATCCTTGAACCTTGCTGAGTTGAGACGCCTTCATTGACCTTGGAGATCTAGTCCCAGACTAGCTTCGCAGTTTCCAGTGCACTCACACGGTCGTACTGTTCTTTGGTCAGATGACCACAGATGATGTTCTTGGTAGTCGAATCCAGTTGAATGAACCTCTTGACATCAGCAGTTGTGACACCTTCACCGACCTTGGGAACGCCATTCTTGGCGACATACCGGAGGTCGACGTCAATGGCTTCAAGATGCATGCCCATCTTATTCTTCCAGTAGGGGTAATCACTGCCATCAAAGACTGGGCACGTAGCGGAGACCTTCATTATCCCTGCAATCGACATAGCCAAAACTCCAGGTGGTTAAATCAAATCACACAGAACAAGGGAGCACCTTGCTCTGATACCAATTGAAAGTGCTAGTTATCGACTAGAGGAGGGGGTGAATAGGCGATTTTTATGAAAGTTCTTCAAAACACGAGGTCTTTGAAGACAAACAGTAGAAATGAACCTATTGATATGCAGCGGAAGGAAGACTACACTAGACAAGCCATAGTCAAGTAAGCAATGAAGTGAAAGCACGAAGACTATCAGCAGCTAGGTAGTATGGATCAGGATGGAAGACGGCATAAAGCCAAACAATAAATAATCTTCACATAGTGAAGTCAATCAGATCAGATAAGCAGGCAATGACTTCATGAAGACAAACTATAAAGTAAAGGAAAGTAAAGGATAGAACCAGTTGCTTGGTGAAGACAAGGATTTGGTAGACCAGTTCCAGTTGCTATGACAACTCTACGTTGTTGGGGAACGCAGTAATTTCAAAAAAATTGCTACGCACACACAAGATCCATCTAAGTGATGTATAGCAACAAGAGGGGAGAGTGTTGTCCACGTACCCTCGTAGACCGAAAGCGGAAGCGTTACGATAACGCGGTTGATGTAGTCGTACGTCTTCACGATCCGACCGATCGTAGTACCGAAAGTACGACACCTCTGCGATGTGCACACGTTCAGCTCGGTGACGTCCCACGAACTCTAGATCCAGCTGAGTGTCGAGGGAGAGTTTCGTCAGCAGGACGGCGTGATGACGGTGATGATGAAGTTACCGACGCAGGGCTTCGCCTAAGCACAACGACGATATGACCGAGATGTAAATCTATGGAGGGGGGCACCGCACACGGCTAAACAATCAACTTGTGTGTCTATGGGGTGCCCCCCTTCCCCGTATATAAAGGAGTGGAGGAGGGGAGGGGCCGGCCCTCTCTATGGCGCGCCCTAGGGGAGTCCTACTCCAACCGGGAGTAGGATTCCCCCCTTCCCTAGTTAGAGTAGGAGAGGAAGGAAGGAGGAGAGAGGGAGGAAGGAAAGGGGGGCCGGCCCCGCACCCAATTCGGATTGGGCTTGGGGGGTGTGCCCCTCCTTGGCCGCCTCCTCCTCTCTCCCACTAAGGCCCAATAAGGCCCATATACTCCCCGGGGGGTTCTGGTAACCTCCAGGTACTTCGGTAAATGCCCGAACTCACCCGGAACCATTCTGATGTCCAAACATAGCCATCCAATATATCGATCTTTAAGTCTCGACCATTTCGAGACTCTCGTCATGTCCGTGATCACACCCGGGACTCCGAAGAACCTTCGGTACATCAAAACAGAAAAACTCATAATACCGATCGTCACCGAACGTTAAGCGTGCGGACCCTACGGGTTCGAGAACTATGTAGACATGACCGAGACTCATCTCCAGTCAATAACCAATAGCGGAACCTGGATGCTCATATTGGTTCCTACATATTCTACGAAGATCTTTATCGGTCAAACCGCATAACAACATACATTGTTCCCTTTGTCATCGGTATGTTACTTGCCCGAGATTCGATTGTCGGTGTCTCAATACCTAGTTCAATCTCGTTACCAGGAAGTCTCTTTACTCGTTCTGTTGCATCATCCCGCAACTAACTCATTAATCACATTGCTTGCAAGGCTTATAGTGATGTGCATTACCGAGAGGGCCTAGAGATACCTCTCCGTAACACGGAGTGACCAATCCTAATCTCGATCTATGCCAACCCAACAAACACCATCGGAGACACCTGTAGAGCATCTTTATAATCACCCAGTTACGTTGTGACATTTGATAGCACACTAAGTGTTCCTCCGGTATTCGGGAGTTGCACAATCTCATAGTCATAGGAACATGTATAAGTCATGAAGAAAGCAATAGAAATAAACTAAACGATGAAGTGCTAAGCTAACGGAATGGGTCAAGTCAATCACATCATTCTCTAATGATGTGATCCCATTAATCAAATGACAACTCATGTCTATGGCTAGGAAACTTAACCATCTTTGATTCAACGAGCTAGTCAAGTAGAGGCATACTAGTGACACTCTGTTTGTCTATGTATTCACACATGTACTAAGTTTTCCGGTTAATACAATTCTAGCATGAATAATAAACATTTATCATGATATGAGGAAATATAAATAACAACTTTATTATTGCCTCTAGGGCATATTTCCTTCAGTCTCCCACTTGCACTAGAGTCAATAATCTAGATTACACAGTAATGATTCTAACACCCATGGAGTCTTGGTGTTGATCATGTTTTGCTCGTGAGAGAGGCTTAGTCGGGTCTGCAATATTCAGATCCGTATGTATCTTGCAAATCTCTATGTCTCCCTCCTTGACTTGATCGCGGATGGAATTGAAGCATCTCTTGGTGTGCTTGGTTCTCTTGTGAAATCTGGATTCCTTTGCCAAGGCAATTGAACCAGTATTGTTACAAAAGATTTTCATTAGACCCGATGCACTAGGTATGACACCTAGATCGGATATGAACTCCCTCATCCAGACTCCTTCATTTGATGCTTCCGAAGAAGCTATATACTCCGCTTCACACGTAGATCCTGCCACGACGCTTTGCTTAAAATTGCACCAGCTTACAGCTCCACCGTTCAATATAAACACGTATCCGGTTTGTGACTTAGAGTCATCCGGATCAGTGTCAAAGCTTGCATCGACATAACCATTTACGACGAGCTCTTTGTCACCTCCATAAATGAGAAACATATCCTTAGTCCTTTTCAGGTAATTCAGGATGTTCTTGACCACTGTCCAGTGATCGTCTCCTGGATTACTTTGGAGAGAATTCCTTATTTGGCCCTTTCTTAAAATTTGCTTCCCTATTTGTCCCAAAATAAAAAAAGTTCCCTATTTGACCCCTAAAGTAAATTTTGTTCCTTATTTGACACTTTCGTCCATTTTAGACAGTAAAGGGTTTAAGTGTGAAGTGAAAAGACCATCTTGCCCCTAGTCCATGTGTAACTATCCTAGATGTAGTAGAAAGCGCAATCAGTTCACCCATATTTTAGGGATGTTTAATGGATGCTGTGCATATATGTGTATGCTCTAATATTTTGTTCATTAGGTAAGTCTTTGCGTGTAAAAGCATACAAATATCCGTAGAACTTTTACTAGCATATATATCAGTACAATATATTTTTTATGAATAATTACACTACCATATACACTCGCAGAAAAGTACAGTGCCATATACAATATTTTGGTTAGTCTCACGGCCGATTAGCCCACGACGCCGAGGCGGCCTCGCCTTGGGCGCCCACGCACATGGCGCCATGACGCGGCGGGTTGAAGGGAGCCTCGGCGTGCGTGGCCGTGGATAAGAGCTGGGCGTGAGCCTGGCGGCGGCGCTGCAAGCGCAGGCCTCCTACGAGCCCGGGCGGTTCTGCGTATGGTCTTCCCTCACGGTTGCACGGGACGGAGGCTTTATCGATCATGATAGCTAACGTACATGGGCCTTGGCTTGTTCACCGTTGGGTGCAAATACGGAGTATACATGAGTGCATGCATGCAGGCTAATTACAAAGTTGGCTAGTTTTCCATGCACATATTTATATCTTTTAGCAATTATTTCTCTTAGATCAAAGTGTAAAACTTTAATATTTTTGCAGCACTCTATTCTATATGATGAACTCTACAAATAAAGACCAATATTGAATATATTCCCTCACTCATATATTTTCTAGCAACACGTGGGACCTACACGTCATATAGTACTACTTTGATAGACCAAAGTTATATTTTCTCACATATATACACTCGTATTTATTTGTTTGCCCGTCCACCACGACTTACATAAATAATTGGGTTTAGTGCGTAAAAAGATCATCAAACAATAATCAAAATATGGCACTGTATTGATCATAGATATGCTTGTACAAATTATACGTGTTTTGTACAGCTTTTACATGTACAGATCAGATTACATAAGCGTACATATACATGTGCATCATCCATTGAACATCCCAAAAATGGGTGAACTGATTGCTTTTTTACTACATCCAAAATAGTTACAAAATGCACTAGGGGCAAGATGGTCTTTTCACCTCAAACTTAACACCGTTAGTGCCTAAAATGGACAGAAGTGTCATATAAGGAACAAAATTTATTTTAGGTGTCAAATAGGGAAGAAATGTTTTTTTTGGCCAAATAAGGAAGCAAATTTTAAGAAAGGGCCAAATAAGGAATTCTCTCATTACTTTGGTACCTCCCTGCTAAACTAATAGCAAGGCACACATAATTTCTCGTACACAGCATTGCATACATGATAGAACCTACGGCTGAAGCATAGGGAATGACTTTCATTTTCTCTCTATCTTCTGCAGTGATCGGTGAGGGAGTCCTGGATTAAGGGGTCCTCGGGCGTCCGGACTATGGTACGTGGGACGGACTGATGGGCTGTGAAGATACAAGACTGAAGACACTCTCCCGTGTCCGGATGGGACTCTCCTTGGCGTGGAAGACAAGCTCGACGCCCGGATATAAAAATTCCTTTCTTTGTAACCGACTTTATATAACCCTAGTCCCCTCCGGTGTCTGTATAAACCGGAGGGCTTAGTCCATAAACACAAGGACAATCATAGTCATACATGATAGACTTTTAGGGTTTTAGCCGTTACGATCTCGAGGTAGATCAACTGTTGTAATACTCATATTCATCAAGATCAATCAAGCAGGAAGTAGGGTATTACCTCCATAGAGAGGGCCCAAACCTGGGTAAACATCATGTCCCCTGTCTCCTGCTACCATCAGCCTTAGACGCACAGTTCGGGACCCCCTACCCGAGATCCGACGGTTTTGACACCGACGTTGGTGCTTTCATTGATAGTTCGGCCGTGTCATCTTCAAAAGGTTTGATGGCCTCGTCAATCATCTACAACAATGCTGTCCAGGGGGAACTCTTCCTCCCCGGACGGATCTTCGTATTCGGCGGCTTTGCACTGCGGGCCAACTCGCTTGCCCATCTAGAGCAGATCGACAGCTACGCCCCTGGCCATCAGGTCAGATTTGGACGCTTGAACTACATCGTTGATATCCACGTAGACTTGATCTTTGATGGATTCACGCCCACGGCAGCCGCTCCCTGCCATCGCGATGAACATGACTTAAATCTGTCATCGGACCACACGCAGGAGATAGCACGTGTAACCGCTCTGGCCCTAGATCCGGAGCAGATCGCGCCATCCGAGGACAGGAAGCTCAACCCTGCCATGGAAGCCGCAGACTCAGCGGCGTTGGAGTCGCACACAGACCCAACCTCGGGTGGAATCTGCGCCACCGGAACCTCGGACTCGTTTCCCGCTACAGGTTCCGAACCACGTTCGTCCGCGTATGTCGAGCTTGATCGGTCATCGATCATCGAATTCAGCTCCGTGGACATCTTCCGGCACTCACCTTTAGGCGATGTGCTAAACTCATTAAAAACACTCTCCTTAGCGGGGGACTCACAGCCAAATTATATCCGGTTCGAACTGGAGGCTGATGACGGAGAATTTCGCTTCCCACCCACCGCCCACTTAATAGCCACTGTTAAAGACTTTACCGACATGCTCGATTACGGCTCCAAAGACATCAACGGTATAGACGACGATGACGAAGAGGAGCAGGACCAAAACCCGCCATTTACCGGGTGATGGACGGCCACTTCTTCGTACGACGTATACATGGTGGATAAACCTAAAGAGAACAATGGCGATAACGAGAAGTATCCAGTCGAGGATAAACCTCCTTAGACACAGCCAAAACACCGATGTCAGCGGCGCCGCTCTAAATCACGCCGTGGAAAAAACAGCGATACCGGCACAAGAGAAAACAATACTCCGGACGATGCCGAAGACAAGGAATACCCCGTTGAGCCGACCTCCGAACAGGACGAACGGGAGGAAGGACGAGTCAGCCCTCATGAACAGGCCGTAAACGAAGACTTGGAGAACAGTAATTATCTTCCACTCCCTGAGGATGAGGTGAGCCTTGGCAACGAGGATATCATCGTGCCTGAGGAACCTCTCGAGCAGGAGCGCTTTAAGCGCCGGCTAATAGCTACTGCGAGGAGCCTGAAAAAGATGCAGCAGAAGCTTCAAGCTGATCAAGACCTGCTCAATGACAGATGGACTAATGTCCTGGCAGCCGAGGAATACGGCCTCGATCGCCCAACTAAAAGTTACCCGAAGTGCAAATTGTTACCCCAATTCGATGACGAGGCGTTGGAGCCCGTACCATCAGCGCGTAATACGGCTGACTGACCACCACGTGGCCGGGATAAAGCGGCACCTCAAGCCAAACACCAGCCAGTCCTACCTCACTGTAAGGGAAGAGATAAAACAGCTCGGGGTTATACATATGACCTACAGCAGGACCTAAAGAATAGAACAGGTCAGACCAGATCGATCTACGGAACACGGGAGCGTGCCCTGACGCGCGACGACGGCCATTTGGCCGGACATGACAAACATAACCACACCCGGGCCAAAAATCGCAGACAGACTACATCCGAACTACGTTGCGATTTGGCCCGATAAAGAGGCGCCGCACACCCCCTCTGCTTCACTGATGAAGTAATGGAGCATGAATTCCCAGAAGGGTTTAAACCCGTAAATATCGAATCATATGATGGAACAACAGATCCCGCTGTATGGATTGAGGATTTTCTTCTCCATATTCATATGGCCCGCGGTGATGACCTTCACGCCATCAAATACCTCCCGCTAAAACTCAAAGGGCCAGCTCGCACTCGGTTAAACATCTGCCGAAAACTCTATTGGCACTGGAGGACTGAAGACGCCTCCGGACAACTTCCAAGGTACATATGTACGACCTCGAGATGCTGGTGACTTAAGTCACATAGTTCAACAGCCCGGAGAGTCGGCCAGGAAATTCTGGACCAGGTTCCTAACTAAAAAGAACCAGATCGTCGACCGCCCAGATGCCGAAGCCCTAACGGCCTTTAAGCATAGCATCCGCGACGAATGGCTTGCCCTTCACCTCGGCCAAGAAAAGCCGAAGTCCATGGCAGCCCTCGCGGCACTCATGACCCGTTTTTGTGCGGGCGAGGATAGTTGGCTAGCCCGTAGTAATAACACTGCAAGCAAAGCTGGCACCTCTGAGACTAAAAGCAGCAATGACAAACCCCGACACAACAGGCACAAGCGTTGAAGCAACAGTGACAACACCAATGGCACGGCGGTCAATGCCGGATTCAATGGCTCCATGTCCGGCCAGCAGAAGAAGCCATATAAAAGAAACAATCCGTGCCCATCCAGCTTAGACCGCATTCTCGATCGTCCATGCCAGATCCATGGCACCCCAGACAAACCAGATAATCATACCAACTGAGACTGTTAGGTTTTTAAACAGGCCGGCAAATTAAATGCCGAGAACAAGGAGAAGGGGTCGCAAAGCATGGACGATGACGAGGAGTCCCGTCCGCCGAACACAGGGGGACAGAAGAGCCCCCCAAGTTAAAACAGTGAACATGATATACGCTACCCATATCCCCAAGAGGGAGCGCAAACAGTCGCCCCAAAGTTCAACCCATGGTCTTCTGTCCGATCACTTTAGATCACAGGGACCATCCGACCAGTATCTGTCATGGCGGTTCAGCCGCACTGGTCCTCGGCCCAATCATCGATGGATTCCATCTCACGCAAGTCCTCATGGATGGTGGCAGCAGCTTGAACCTCCTCTATCAGGATACAGTGCGCAAAATGGGCATTAATCCCTCAAGGATCAAGCCCATAAAGACTACCTTTAAAGGAGTCATACCAGGTGTAGAGGCCTGTTGTACGGGCTCAATCACACTAGAGGTTGTCTTCGGATCCCCGGACAACTTCCGAAGCGAAGAAATGATCTTCGATATCGTCCCCTTCTGCAGTGGCTATCACGCACTACTGGGACGAACCACATTTGGTCGATTCAACTTAGTGACACACTATGCTTATCTCAAGCTCAAGATGCCCGGACCACGCAACGTCATAACAGTCAATGGAAACATGGAACGCTCCCTCCATACCGAGGAGCACACTGCTGCTTTAGCAGCAGAAGTATAGAGCGGCCTTCTCAAGCAGAACCTTAATTCGGAGGCCAAGCTCCCGGACACTGTCAAACGAGTCCGGACTACTCTGCAGCAGGACAACCCAGCTCGTCAAGAGCTCGAATAGCTATTCGGCCTCCGTCCCAGTCCCGACCAAGTGGCGGCGTTCGTACCGCGCATACATAACTATGCACTCAAAATACCATGGGCATAGATGGAGGCATAACTAGATTGTGATCCATAATAAGGCTCGACCTCCCCTGGACACACATACTTTCACTTTTTATTTTTTATCCTTTTCAGGTTTCTTTTCCACAGGCTTTTTATGACGGCCTAATCACCGGTCCTTTCGAAAGGATAGATACACCAAGACGGCAAGAAGCACTAACGTATAAGGGAATTTCTAGGTGGTCTCTTTAACGATCACTCTACCTGTTTTCAGGACCCGCACGCAGCTCTCCCTTGGTTGTGGCTTATTAAATAGCCCTATTGCTTATTGCACTACTTGTACAAATACGCTTTGATGTATTAATCAAACTATAATGGAAACACTCTGCGGCACTAGCTTGCTACCCTTTTTTATAATCTTATCAAATCGCATCCGTACACTTTGGTACGTTTAATTCGCCAGGGGCTTCATTGCGCCCCATAATACGGCAACAAAGTCCGAACACTTTTTACAGTATAGTTCGGCACCCCGAGTTTAGCATTATATGCATTGGCTCTGAATCATGTCTTTGGTCAATAGTTGGGTTGCCCGGCTCCTGTGCTTACTACCTTACGTTCCGCTATATCGGCTAGGGTAGTAAAGGGAAAACTTCTGCGATTGTGTCTTGGTTTATCCGGATGAGCACCTCAGTAGAGAAACCCGAAAACTAACTGTCATGATGCGGCGTGAGCCGGTCAGCTCTTCGGAGGTTTCAAATCTTTAGTGATTTTTTCCGCATGACGCGATGAATCAGTTCTTACCCGATCAGGTGTTTACAGCACCCTAGTTCGGATACTAGGGGCTGCACCTAAATTTTTATTGTCAAACTCCAATGGCTACATGAGGGTGATAAAGCCACATAGTCGGATTGCCTGGTTCGTTGCGCTAAACACCTCCTTCAAGGACCAAACAATTGGATCAAGAGTGTTTAGATTCCATCCCGAACACCCCCGTACTACCTACGTGGGGGCTGAAGCCGACAACTGGCCAACTCTCAGATTTCATAAACACGGTCGCACAGGAGGTAAAAATTTAACAAGCATTATATTACATAATCGACTTTGTTTCATAATACAGGGCGAGATAACATGAATGTATTCATTCAAAGATTACATCTTTCGCACATTGCTCCGCTACAATGCAGGATCCCTCCAGGACATCGCTAAAATATCACTCGGGCGTGCGGTGCTCCTTGCCCTCGGGCGGTCCCTTGGTCGCGAGCTTGACGGCCTTCATCTTCGCCCACTGCACCTTGATGCGGGCGAAGGCCATCCGTGCACCCTCGATGCAGACCGATCGCTTGATAACGTCAAGCCGAGGGCAGGCATTGACCAGACGCTTCACGAGCCCGAAGTAGCTACTGGGTATAGCTTCGGCAGGCCACAGCCAGATTATTACATCCTTCATGGCTAGTTCGGCCACCCTATGCAGTTCGACCAGCTATTTTAGCTAGTCGCTAAAGGGCACCGGATGTTCTGGCGCAAGGTATTGCGACCAAAACAGCTTCTCCGTTGAGCTCCACTCTTCGACTCGGAAGAATTCCGCAGCATCAGAAACACTACACGGCAAATCCACAAACGCTCCTAGAGAACTCCAAATCTGGGTTAGTAAGAGGTACCTCTTCTTCACATATTTGCTCTGCATAATGAAGGCCTTACCCGCTGCAATCTTCTTGGCCTCTTGAATCTCCTGGAGAGCACCCTGGGCTTCCACCCGGGCATCTTGTGCGCTTTGGCGAGCCTTGGCGAGTTCGGTCTCTTCAGCCGTAATATCGCGCTCCAAGGACTTGCATTTCTTCACGGCATCCTGGAGCTCTTGCTGGACCTCACCGACCCTGGCCTCGTGCTTTTCGTGGGCGGCTTGTTCCTTGGCAACTCTCTCCTCGGCCTCGGCCAGTGCCTTTTTAAGGGCCTCGACCTCGGTCGCCGCTCCTACAAATACCATGGAACTATGGTTAATACAAATCATTTATTCTTTCTGAATATACAGCAAGTCATTACATACCTTGCTTATCCCCCAGCTGCTTCCTTGCTTGGCCAAGCTCCTCCTTGGCCTGCTCCAGCCTCTGCTTCAGTCAGGAGACTTCGGCAGCATGGAAGGTCGCCGTCAGCAACGACGCCTACTTAATCACATAGACACATATGGTTAGTCTCCTGTGAAAATTCTTTGATCCTCTTTCCGGTTTTTCTTTCCGAACACCGGACAAAGTCTCAGGGGCTACTGTCTATACTGTGACATTCTTTTTACATAATTATGTTACTTACCTCAAAGCCTGTTAGAAGGCTTGTGCAGGCTTCGGTCAGTCCGCTCTTCGCATACTGAATCCTCGCAACCACCGCACCCATAAGGGTACGGTGTTCCTCAACAATGGAAGCACTTCGCAATGCTTCCATTAGAGTGTCCGGAGCCTCTGGCTGGACAGAGGTCACCGGCGGAATAGGCGCACCTCCTCCTTGCGAAGGAGGTTGCTTGCCGGGTTACGGAGCCACATTGATCTCCGGGACTATATTCGGCTGGGGGCCGAACTGAATACGGCCCCCATCGCCAGTATCCATGGGGATTTGCTCCCCCATGTGTCCGGCGGTCGAGGTATCACCCTCCGGTGCCACCTTGATGGCCTCCTGAGTCTCTCCCTGGCCTGGGATCCTTCAGGACAACACCTCGGTGTCATCCATGGCCTTGCCGAGAGGAAGCCGCCGGAAGGGACCCTGTAACATCCCAAATTTTGGAATGTTAATATAATTAATTGAATTGTTTGTTTGATTGCTTGAGTGAATTAAACTTGAGTGAAATTTGAACCTTTTCAAAAACTTTTGAAAGAGAGGGAATAAAATGACTTTCCCCTTCTCCGGTAAATTCAAATTCATCCTATTAAAATCAATGAGAGAAGATGACATGACTTCTTCAACTATGAAGAATTTGAACGGAGTTTTGCAATTTAATTCTTTCAAATATTTGCACTTGTTTTCTATTTTTCTTCCCGAGAAATACCCGAAAATAAATTCTTGCAAGCAAGAAAGAGCGGAGGAAAATGACCCTCCAAAATCAGGGGCATTTTTGAAAAATATTTGAGCCAAGAAAAACCAAAGTTTTTATTTAAAAATTATTTGCAAAAAGAAATAAAGCCTTTAGGGATTTTCTGAAAAACATTTTTTTAAGTTTTTTTTTGGCCGTGGAATAATGCTCATCATCTACATTTTATTTTTCTGATAATTTTAGTATATAAAAACTCTTTATTCAATTGATTTGATTTCCTTTTTATTGTTTTAGTTTCCTAATTTTAAAATAGGAATGGAATCGATTTTATTAGGAAAACCTGCTGGCCCATTAAGCACTTTCCTATTCTAGCCCAACAAGAGATCATCTCCTTCCTCTGTTTCCTCTCACGTTACACAAGCTTTCCATATCCATGGAGACAGGAATCTCCACCTTCCCGATCTCCCTCGTCTTTCCATCCCAGCGCCTCCCGAGACCGCCTATAAACCCCTCCCTCTCCTCGCTCCATTTTCCCCATCACCACGCCTCCCTGCCCGTAGCCTTCTCGCCACCGTCCTCCTTTTCCTGCCTAGAACGCCACCAGAGCTCTCCTGAACCTCCCAAGCGCCGACCCCTCCTCCGCCACCCCACCTCGCCGGCGCTCTCCCCGCCGGAGCAGCCTCCACATCGCTGCCTCCTTCCTGCCATCTCTGCCTCACGTACAGGTAACTCCGCTGTTTTCAGATTTATTCCTGCAACAGATTTAGTTCCGTTCTTGTTTAGCTTATAACTTTTGATCTAGAAGTCCAATGATGCTGATTCTTTTTATGTTAGATCACAATTTTCTTGTAGTTTCCAAAATATATAATTTGTCTATGTTTGGATTTATAAAATTGAGTTAGATCAGATTTGAATTAAAGCTTGTTTTGCTTATTCCGGGAGTTTAAAATAGATTTTTATTTGATTCTTTTTCTACTGATCACTAGTGATCATATTTACCAGTGGTAAAAACTTCAAAATTGTTTGAGTATTTTAGCTTATTGTTTCATGTAAAACAAATTCTGTTTTAGTTCTATTCAATTATAGCTACTTTTTTCTATAGTTGTTTTTAAATTATTTTATTTTATATTTCAGAAAGTTTATGTTTGGTTTCTATTAGTTAAACAGTAGGTGTTCAACAAGTTTTTATATTTATTTTTATTTTGTTATCGTGAAATCAATTCAAGTTCACTAATAACTTGCAATGGATTTCTACTGTTTTAACTCCCAATTGAAAATACTTTCAAAATAGCTTTATGAAAAAATACTTTATTTTTTTCTTTCTTTGTCTTAACTAAATTTATATTTTATTCTCTGTTATTTTAGTGTTTTATTTTCCGTTAGACAAAACTATTTTTGTGAATGTTGTAGAAGAAGACTCCTAGTTTTATTTGAAGTTCCTTCGATTCTTATTCGCTCTCTCTTTTGTTTTGATTGTTAGTGTGAGTGCTTATGTGAATGATATGTATGTTATATAGATTTCATCGAGAGTGACGAGTAGTCTATCAAGTTATTTCTTGAGAACGATAATTCTTCTTCGTCAACATCACCAGCAAGTTCACTTTGACCATTGCTTTCATACCTATGTTTTTATTGCATTTAGTGGCATCCTTGCAACCACACCTCGATAGTGTTATTGAATCCTTGTAGTTGAGTAGTATGCATGAGGTAGGAACCCATCACCCTGTTACCAAGCCCGGACGTTATTTATTTTAATGCTACGCTATAGTAGACGGGTTTGGTATGAGTGCTCAGAGTGGTGTGAGAATGAAGGATTTCGCCAATGACGATAACTCCATGATGACACCGCAAGGACTGCATCTTCAAGGCCTCAAGACTTCAAGACTCGAGACAAGAATTCAATACACACCTTTGGGTGAAGGACGGTTGACGGCACCTGGAGAAACCAGTGGTTGGCCGGGATGCATGGAGAAGCGCCATGACATCTTGCGGAAAGCTTCACCTGCACTCAAAGAGACGGAAGAATACTTCATGCCCGAAGCTTACCTGTGCAACCGCAAGTCATTATGGGCTCGCTTGGTTGACCTTAGTTGTGACTCTGGCTGGGGACGGTACTAGAATATGTAGAACTACGGTAGGATGGGTTGAGTACCGGATAGTGGTCGAGGAACTCTTCGAAGACCATGTTTCGTCATCTTGTTCTCAAACACCCGAAGTGCGAGAACGTAAAAGAGGATCAATCTTGCGGGTAAAGTGTACAAACCTCTGCAGAGGGTTATAACCTAATCGATTAGCCGTCTCCCGTTACGGACAATTTGAGCAGCTGGACTTGGATCTATTTCGAACTCTCAACACCGGATTGATAACTTAATTGTGGGCAACTTATGATGATTTTGGGCTATGAGACATCGGTTGGCGGAACCATGTCATGACAGAAAAACTCCATAGTACAGGCTTCATTTTATTCCTTTGATGTAGGTAAAATAAAACCAGCTTTTACGCAAACAAAATTCAGATACTGAGCCATAAAGCCATATTGCATATAGTATAGTTTTATCATCTGTTTTCTCATGTTGTGATCTTGCGGTACATTCAATGTCTTGACCTACACGGCTGCAACGTATCATGTTGCAGATATTTTCCTCGACGAGTAAGAGTTACGACAGGTTACGGTCTACACTCAACCCTGCCGATGGCGTTGATGGGACTCCACACCCGCTTGATTGTTTCCGCTGAGTATTATGAGGTATATATCATTTTACGTTATTTATACATGTGATTGCACTTTGATATATACATTGATGTACTGTGTGTGCCAAAGATACTGATCTGTGGATGGCACAAGAACACAAAGGCTTGACCGCGTCGAGGTCGGGTCGCCATGCACTCCACTGTCCATCGCCTTCGGGTCCAGCGAATTCCCGAAGATGAGGATCGCTCGAGGACGGACTGAGCCGGACTGTAAATGCATGATTCAACATGTTAAGACTATGAAGCGGAGAGGCTGGATATATGAATGTATCCAGGTTTTGGAGTACTCACAATTCGGCCAAGGGCTTGTCTTGGGGGCGCCGCTCTGGGCTGCTGTCAATGTCCCACGCGGAGCTATCCACGAGGGAGCCCTTCCCCCTCTTGGACGCCTCTGCCTCCAGATTTGTGGAGGCCGCCCTCTTCTTCCTTCCCCCTCACGAGGAGAGTTGTTTTCTTCCTCCTCCTCCTCGTCCTCGGCGGCGGAGGAGTGAGTTCACTTCTGGCCCCCTTGGCCTTCTTCTCCGGCGCCTGGTAGGGCGCGGAACCCGCATCTTCGTCAAAAGTGGAATTGCTGGTTCCTCGGGCAGCGGAGCCGGACACCAAATCCGCTCCGCCTTCTTTGTCCAGCCCTGGAAAAATAAATAGTGAGGTTTAGATATTTTCCCTGAATAAGCAAGTAAAGTATACACCTTGAAACGTGAAAGACTAACCGCACTGGCGGGATGGGCTAGGGGTGCACACGGTCGTCGGTCGTCTCCGGCCGCGTCTCATTGCCCTTAAAGAGCACCTTCCAGATGTCTTTGTGCGTAGTTCCAAAGAACCGTTGCAAGGTCTGGTGCTCGGCCGGATTGAACTCCCATAAATGGCAAGTCCGGCTCTGGCATGGAAGGATCCGGTGAACTAGCATCACCTGGATCACACTAACGAGCTTGATGTTCTTGTCCACCATGCTCCGGATGCGCGTTTGCAGCACTGTCAGCTCGTCCGACGAAGACCAATTCAAGCCCTTCTCTAGCAAGGAGGTGAGCCGCATTGGGGCTCCGGACTTGAATTCGGGAGCCGTGGCCCATGTGGCGTCGCAGAGATTTGTGACATAGAACCACAGTTGTTGCCACCCTTTGACGGTCTCCAAAAAGGTACCTTTGGGCCATGTGACGTTGGGCATCTTGCTCACCATGGCACCTCTGCACTCTACGTGTTGGCCATCCACCACCTTCTGCTTCATGTTGAAGATCTTAAGCCACAGTCCAAAGTGGGGTGGAATGCAGAGGAAGGCCTCGCACATGATAATAAATGTCGAGATGTTGAGGAAAAAATTTGGGGCCAGATCATGGAAATCTAGCCCGTAGTAGAACATGAGTCCATGGACGAAAGGGTGGAGAGTAAACCCTAACCCGCGGACGAAGTGGGGGGTGAACACCACCCTCTCATGGGCTCCGGGGTGGTGATGATTTGCCCCTTGGCCGGAAGCCGGTGGGCGATTTCCTTGGCTAGATACCCGGCCTCCCAAAGCTTCGTGGTGTCCTTCTCCTTGACGGAGGAGGCCATCCACTTGCCTTGCGTTCCAGATCCGGACATGATCGAGTGCTTTCTTGAGGCGAAAAAGACGAGGACTTGGGCGCTGGAGCTCGAGAGTGGGAGGGCAGAGAGAGAGAGACAAGGCGTGGGTGAAAGAAAGGAATCCTTATCTCCTTATAAAGGCAGTGAATATCAAGCGCCTCCCCACTCGCCTGTTCCCAAGGTCTGTGCAGACGGCACGGTTGGATTACCCACGCCCGTATTGATGAGAATCCCGTAATAAGGGGACACGATCTCTGCTGCAACAAGACGTTCCAATAGAAACCGCATCTTGAAATGTGAAGCGGCAAGCCAAAAAACGGTTTGAAATAATAACCGGGCAGGGACGTGATATTCACGCTACAAAAAGTTGTCAGCAGATTGGACTCGTGAAATATTATACTCTCTGCGGTTGTGTGTGGTACTTGTTTTGCAGAGACAGACACGTTCGTTGTGTTCGAAGACTGTGTTGCGGTATTTGGAGAAGGAACCCGCCTTGCAATGCCGAAGACAATCTGCACGTCGAACACCTCGTCATTGAAGCCTGGTTCATGGGCTACTGAGGGATTCCTGGATTAACGGGTCCTCGGGCGTCCGGACTATGGTACGTGGGCCGGACTGATGGGCTGTGAAGATACAAGACCGAAGACTCTCTCCCGTGTCCGGATGGGACTCTCCTTGGCGTGGAAGACAAGCTTGGCGCCCGGATATGAAGATTCCTTTCTCTGTAACCAACTTTGTATAACCCTAGTCCCCTCCGGTGTCTATATAAACCAGAGGGCTTAGCCCGTAGAAACAAGGACAATCATAGTCATACAGGCTAGACTTTTAGGGTTTTAGCCATTACGATCTCGAGGTAGATCAAGTCTTGTAATACTCATATTCATCAATATCAATCAAGCAGGAAGTAGGGTATTACCTCCATAGAGAGGGCCTGAACCTAGGTAAACATCGTGTCCCCTGTCTCCTGTTACCATCAACCTTACATGCACAGTTCGGGACCCCCTACCTGAGATCCGCCGGTTTTGACACCGACAGTCGGGCATTGAGTCTGACTCAATTTCACACCTTGTAACACAGGCAAGAACCCTTTCTTTGCTTGATCCATTTTGAACTTCTTCAAAACTTTATCAAGGTATGTGCTTTAGTCCAATTAAGCGTCTTGATCTATCTCTAGAGATCTTGATGCCTAATATATAAGCAGCTTCACCGAGGTCTTTCATTGAAAAATTCTTATTCAAGTATCCTTTTATGCTATCCAGAAATTCTATATCATTTCCAATCAACAATATGTCATCCACATATAATATTAGAAATGCTACAGAGCTCCTACTCACTTTCTTGTAAATACAGGTGATGCGGAGCATCCCACGATCATCCCCATGGAAACCACTTCAACTATCCAAGCTCCAAGTGGACCCATGACAAGAGCTAGAGCTCGTGCTATTCAATCCGAGGTGACATCTCTCCTACTTGAGTTTCCCTCCTCTTCAAGTGAGACATGGTTACTGCCTAAGTCCGAGATGCTATGTGTGATCAGGTACAACACTCAAGACCCGGAGCCGAGGGCTAAAGAAGAAGAGAAATGCGTCAACACTCTGGACAGCCCGGAACTTCCGGCCAGAGCCCGGAACATCCGGCCCCCGGACCCTCCGGCCGACCCGGAGCTTCCGGCCTCCGACGTCTTCGACCAGCCCGAGCATGCCTACTTTCTGGTTAGCCCGGAACCAGGCCCAGACCTTCCGGCCCCCGGAACCTCCGGTCAGCCCGGATCTTCTGGCCACCGGAAGCTAGGCAAGCTCCTCCCACGCCCACACTCTGGTTAGGCCGGAGCCTCCCCGGAACCTCCGGCGCCCAGAACTTCCAGCCTCACCAGGAACTTCTGGCCCTTCCTGCGCGCAGCGACTTGGGCCGAGGCCCGTGAACCCTTTCATCACTTAGACTATAAATACTCTTCTCCTACCTATGTTTTAGGGTTAGCAAAGTAGTAGCTCATATGTGAGGATAGCTTTTGCTCATCCATTAGGATCATCTCTTCGAGAGTGACCGCGACCCCTCTCCGGAGAAGATCCCATTGGATTCAAGACCCCCTCTTGGGTGGCCCCATCAAGACCTCCTTCTAGTAGAAGAACCCGATTACCTCTTCTATCGTCCTTTGTTGATTTTGGATCATGTACCTCACCTTTGTGTTCATCGATCTAGCGCATGTGTGATATATTCTTGTTGGTTGAGTGTTTCTCTTGTTTTCCCCCGTGATCTCCCTCATGTTCCTCCGCGCGTTCGTCGTGTTCCTCGTAGGGATCCTCTCCAAACGTGAAAGATCGGCCGTACGGAGTTCCACTCCACATCATCTTGGTATCATGATCCACGTTGATCACGTTTTTTGGAGCCCCTACCCCGTGTTTTCTAGCTTGATTTTGTTGTTTTCGTCCTAAATCCCAAAAATCCCCAACAAAAATAGCCCCAATTTTTTTGTGACTTCTTGGTGTGATGAAGTTTTATTGGATTTGATCCATGGATCTGCTTTGCTTCGAGTGGATCTAGCTTCCCTTCCTTTCTTCCCCTCTAATTTCTTCTTTTTCCCCTTCGGATTTGGGTTTTTCCCCAAGTTTTTCCGCCCAAAGCCATGATCCCGAAGTCTTTGTTCTTGGCAGAATCACGACCACTGGAACTTCCGGCCCAGCCCAGAACTTCCGGCCCCCGGACCTTCCGGCCTTCCCCGGTACTTCCGGACCCCGGACCTTCCGTCTTGCCTGGAACTTCCGGCCTAAACAGAAAGGTTGCACAGCTTCGTCGACTTCCGCTACTTCGGCAACTCCGACCACGGTGCAGCGGCATCTTCGCCAACGTACTGAAGACCGTGTACCACGACATCTTCTACATTCGCATCCCTTTGGAACTTTCAACCGTAAGCAAGGACGGTAATCTCGACGACATCTTTGTCCAAACCTTGCCATTGCATTGATAAACATCATAGCCCATCTTTTGCGTTGCTTACCCAGCGAGACTAGCCATTGAGTATTGCCGGCAACGTGACTTGTGCACATTAGTGATCATACTCCATAGCATACATACCATACCATAGTGGTGCATATCTTGGCATCAACTTGTGTGTCACAAAGTTGTCATCGCATACACAATTGCTATCTTGGTTCGTGAAGTTTTGCATAAGAAAATAGCTCAAAAGTGAAAGACCCACCAAAGCTTTTAAGCAAAGAGGAAAGATAAGCAAAGAGCTTATGAGCAAGAACCATAGCATCATACTACATTAAGATTGTCATATAAGTTCATCTTGGATCATAGCACCGAAATACCATACTTATAGCATACTTGGGATAGAGATCGTTGCATTTTTTGCATAGTAGGTTGTGCACAAGTTCCGTATCCGCCTATTGTGCAATCGTGCTAGCGTCTCTCTAGTATTGTGCAACAAGAGCATTTTCGTGGATTCCACATTTTGGCTCAATTTTGGTTTGCACAATCCCACTTATCTATTTGCGTGTGTGTTTCCGTGTAACCCCTACTTGCTTGGTCTACTTATTGCATTTGCAAATTTGTGAATCTTTTCCAACATTATTGAGTCTCACTTACAATTGCATCAAATTTTGTGCCACTTTCTTAACCAAGCTCCACCATAAGCTTTTACTTGTGTAGGTGTGAGAAACCGACAAGAATTGGTACCAATTGTGCTATTTCCTTGTTGCACTTTGAGTGATCATTGATCCATCTTCAACATCGGTCAAGATACATTTGGTATTGGTTTTTCTCTTTCTCCCACTCACATATCTTTGTTTGGAATGATGGATAGGCCTAGTACTTCTACCAACCCACTCTTATTGGAGCAAGACGACGACATATCTTCCTTCGTCACCAAAACTCAACTATTTGGCGCACACCCAGCTTTGCATCAAGAACAACTTGCTTTGGGCGGTCGCATCGACAACCTCGCTACCGACCTACGACACTCTGAGCAATGTACAAGAGACTACTTCGACACATCCATGAGTTCCCTCAAAGTAGATATTCGAACCATGATGGTCCGCTCTTCTACAACTTCGCCCTCTTCAAGACGGAGCTGCTCAAGTCGGCACTGACGACACTATCTCTGGTTCAAGTACACCTACATCGAACACTCTTCGTCATGCCGCGCGTCAAGACCGTCAAGCAAACCGCAATCTCTACACGACACCGACTCTCAAGAGCATCAACATCGTCAAAATCAAGCTACATTTGCGCAAGCACAAGAACGGCAACGCCAACGACAACAAGAACAAGAAGAGCGAGCGCGACAACATCAAGATGCACAAGATGCCGAGGTGCAATGTCAAGAACAACAACTACGTGCAGCTCAAGCACTTGAAGCGCAACGTGCCCTTCAAGATTCAAGTCGTGCCGTAGCCAATCGAGGCCGACAAGCTCGTCTACATCAAGAAGTGCTTCGCGATGAAGCTCAAGAAAGGATTTACCAAGCACGTGTGCATTGACAAGCTCCTCGTCAAGATCGACAAGCTCCTCCTCAAGCGAGACAAGAACGTCAAGTCCATTGGGAGCAAGAAGACAATGGACCCCCTCCTTGCCAAGAGCAAAATGTGGTCGACAACCCTCCTCGCCAAGAGCAACATGAGGAAGACAACCCTCGCCGACAAGAGCAACACGAGATTGTCAATCCGCAATGACATGGACGTCATCATCCCCGACCCCAACACAATGAAGAACAAATCTATGGCAAGCTAAAGTTCACCATGCCAAAGTTCACCGGAAGCAATGACCCCGAAGAGTACATCTCATGGGCACTGAAGGTCGACAAAATCTTCCGCTTGCACAACTACAAAGAAGAGAAGAAGATCGCAATGGCATCCCTTGAATTCCAAGACTACGTCCTCATTTGGTGGTAACAAGTCATTGAGCGCCGAGCGGCAAGAGGTGAACCACCCATCACCACTTGGGTACAAATGAAGGATGTCATGAGAGCACGATTCGTGCCAAACTACTACAACCGTGACCTCTTTAAGAAACTTCAACAACTCAAGCAAGGAACCAAGAGCGTTGAAGAGTACTACAAGGAAATGGAGATTACCATCATACGAGCCAATGTCAAAGAAGATGATGAGCAAACTATGGCACTTTTCTTGAATGGACTCAATCACCCTATCAAGAAGATTGCCGAATTCCAACCATACTCGAACCTCATTGAGCTGGTACACCAAGCAACCAAAGCGGAACGCCAAGTGCAAGACGACTTCAAGTATGCCAAGTTCTCATCCAAGTCCTACAGCCTCTCCAACAATCAAGCTTGGACGACTCCACCACCTTCAACCTCAACAAAGCCATCTACAAGCAACGCCGACAAGTCAAGTTACAAGAAAACTACGACAAGCTCAAGTCGTCTTCCTACCACAAGCAACATCAAGAAAGCTTCATCATCATCTACCCCAACCGATGAGACCACCAAGAAAAGTTCGTTCAAATGCTTCACATGCGGCGGCCGAGGCCACAAGTCCTTCGAGTGCACAAACAAGCGCACCATGATCATCAACGACGATGGAACCTACGACTCCATGAGTGAAGGAGAAATGGAAGCCCTTGAGCAAGTGGCCATGCACCGACAAGTGAACAACGAAGACGAAGATGATCAAGTCTTTTGCGATGAAGATTCAAGTCTCGCTCTTGTTGTCTCCAAGGTCTTGACTCTTCAACATCAACAAGACGAAGATCAAAGGTGCCATATCTTCCACACAAAGGCCAGCATCAATGGACGGTCCATCAAGGTCATCATCAATGGAGGTAGTTGCCATAACTTAGCAAGTGAAGAACTATGCTCCAAACTCCAATTGGTCAAGATGAAGCACCCTCACCCCTACAAGGTCCAATGGCTAAGCGACACCGGCACCATCCAAGTCGAGCATAGGGTATGAGTCTCTTTCAAGATCGGTACCTATGAAGACACTTTGGAGTGTGATGTCCTTCCGATGACCGTTTGCCACCTCCTTCTTGGACGGCCATGGCAATTTGACCGAGGTGTCATTCACAATGGGCGTACAAATCACTATAGTTTCAAGATGAAACGGAAAGAGTTTGTGCTACGACCTATGTCTCCAAGCCAAGTGCTCGCTGACAAGCAAGCCACCCATCGGGGAGAGAATAGTGAGAGAGCGACCCACCAAAAAGAGAGTGAGCGCCACAAGCCCAAATTGAGTGCCTCCACGATGAGCGACAAGAAAAACTTAGTCCTATTTGCCACCAAAGGAGAGATGAGAGAAGTGTGTGAGAACCCATCAAGTGTCCTACACTATGTCCTATTGTGCAAGGATGAGGCACCAAAAACTAACAACTGTCACGATCTACCTTTGGTGTTATCTTCTTTATTGCAGGAATTCCATGATGTTTTCCCCGATGAGCTACCTCCGGGTCTACCTCCACTATGAGGCATTGAGCACCGAATCGATCTTATCCCCGGAGCGCCGCTTCCAAACAAATCTCCCTACCGCATCAACCCCGAAGAAACCAAAGAAATACAAAGGCAAGTAAAGCATCTCATAGATCATGGACATGTGCGTGAAAGTTTGAGTCCTTGTGCCGTACCGGTCATTCTTGTGCCAAAATGAGACGGTAGTTTTCGCATGTGTTCCGATTGTAGACCCATCAATGCTATCACCGTTCGTTATAGGTACCCCATTCCACGCCTTGATGATATGCTTGATGAACTTAGCGGTGCCACTATCTTTTCCAAAATTAATCTTAAAAGTGGTTACTATAAAATCCGCATACAAGAGGGTGATGAATGGAAAACCGCTTTCAAAACCAAGTTTGGTCTATATGAGTGGTTAGTCATGCCTATGGGTTTATCGGAAGCACCCGGTACTTTCATGCGTCTCATGCATTATGTGTTTCGCCCTTACATTGGTGAATTTGTTGTTATCTACTTTGATGATAACCTTGTGTTTAGCAAATCTCTCAAAGAGCATGTCACCCACCTTCGCACCGTGCTACAAACTCTTAGAAAAGAGCAACTTTATGCTAATATGGAAAAATGCCTCTTTGGTGTTGATAAGCTTGTTTTCTTGGGTTTTGTAGTCTCTTCTAAGGGTGTTCATGTTGATGAATCTAAGATAAATGCTATTAAAACTTGGCCCCTACCAACAAATTTTCAACAAGTGCGTAGTTTTCTTGGTTTAGCCGGTTTCTACCGTAGATTTGTGAAGGATTTTAGCACCATTGCTTCACCTTTACATGCTTTGAGTAAGAAAAATGCACCGTTTGTTTGGGGAACATCTCAAGACATCGCTTTCAATGAGCTTAAGAATTTGCTTACTCATGCTCCCGTGCTTGCATTACCAAACTTTGATAAACCCTTTGAAATTCATTGTGATGCTAGTAGTAATGGCATAGGAGGTGTGTTAACGCAAGAAAATTGTCCAATAGCATACTTTAGTGAGAAACTCTCCGGCGCGCAACTCAATTATCCCATCTATGACAAAGAGCTATATGCTTTAGTGCGAGTTTGAAGTGAATGGGAACATTACCTACGCCCTCATGAATTTATCATCCATACCGGTCATGAAACGCTTAAATACCTTAAGGGTCAAACTAAGTTGAACAAGCATTATGCTAAGTGGAGTGAATTTATTGAGTCTTTTCCTTATATCATCAAGTATATTAAAGGTAAGGAAAATGTTGTGGCGAATGCGCTTTCCCGTATATGCATGCTTCTTACTCAACTTGAATTGAATGGCATTGGCTTTGAGCACATATAAGACTTGTATGAGCATGACCCTACTTTTGCCATCCCTTATGCTAAATGTTTGACGCATACATCTTCGTAACGCTATTACATCAAGGATGGATATCTTATGGGAGCTAACAAACTTTGCATCCCCGAGTCTTCTCTTCGTTTGTTACTTTTGCAAGAATCTCATGGAGGAGGACTCATGGGTCACTTTGATGAGGAAATCAATACCATTGTTACACCCACAGCCCCTGCTGCTATACATACTGGACCAATTACTAGAGCTCGCGCACGCCAACTAAATTACCAGGTACTTTCATTTCTTGGTAATGATTCTAATGTTCATGAGAATATGATGCTGCCTAAACTGGATACATTTGTTTTGCTTACAAATGAAGGGCCTAGCTTGGAGAAGGATGAACATTGGAGCAAGAACAAGCATGGAGATGATGGCATGCGCAAGGGGAACAAGAACGGAGTTGCAAGTGATGATTTCAGGGCTTTGAAGCCACCATAACGGGTGCATGAAGCCTTGGACGGAATATACAAGATTCCACTGCATAAATTTCGTCCAGAGGCTATTCTAGGTGCTACGTCACCTTATTATTGGGCCAGGCCCATGTAATTTCGAAATACATAAGTATAGGCTATTTTTAGAGTCCGTATGTGTGGGGAAACAAGAGATAGGGTTGATTTCGGACCCCTCCACCAAGGGCCACGAAATTCCCCCCTCTTCCTCCATATATACAGCCCTTAGGGCACCGTTTAGACTTTGGGTTTTGTTTAGATTAAAAGTTCGCCATAGCTGCAACTTCGCGTACTTCATTTGTGTTCAACGACTGCACCAAGGCGCCACAGTAACCCCACCTTCATTAATAAAGCTTTCCTCTTATATTCGCAATATCCAGATTGCAATCTTAGTTTCTTGCTTGTTCTTCGCTTGCTCGCAGGAAACAGCCCTCGTGGTCGTTGATCGTGTTCTGGCGTGGTCAATAACCCTCGGAAGTTGGTTTAGCGATTGCTAAGTAGCGACGTCTCGACGCTCAGTAGTCGGATCGTCAAGGTCGACTCCCACAGAAAATGATAGCCACCATCTCATCGAAACATCGGGACACCTTTGCCTCTATCAAGTGGTATCAGATTTCCAGGTTGCTCGGTGAGATTTTACAAATTTTTTCGTAGATTAGATCGAGTATGTTCTTCATACCTATAGTCCACGAAAAAGCCACAAAAAAATTAGGGTTAGTTCATCATATCCGAACCAATCTGAGCCTTTGCATAATCTTTTTAGGGTTTTTGCTTTGTTGAATTTGCGGTTGCATCGTCGTGTCAAGTTGCTGGTCTTAGAGTCTAGTCTTTAGAGTTTGAGTTCTGGTCATAAGTTGTTACGCCGCGCCGCACCATCATCATCGCCTTGCCATCTACCACCATTGCTTATCCGCCACCGCCTGAATCCGTATCCATATACCACCATCAATCCGTATCCATATACCACCACCAATCCGTATCCATGTACCACCACCGCTACCATATACCACCAACGCTGCCATATACCACCACCATATATCCACCACCAATCCGAAGTTCTTCTCATATTAGGTTTGTTTTGAGATCCATCTAAATTCGATTCGTGTTTCCTTGCATGCGAGGTCTCGAAAAAAAAGTCCGAGACCCCGGCAGTTTTAGGCCAAAATTTCGCGATCGAAAATATTTTTCCTATCCTTATTTTAGGCTGTTACGAGTCTTTTGAGACACTCGCCATCATAGTGATTTTTGGTCGCACTTTTTCGTCGTCGCTGCCCTGATTTCAAAAAAAAATTGTCAAAAAAATTTCGTACCCATCCTGTCAGTTTGACCTCGGAAGAGTTTTGAGACACTCGCCATTATAGTGATTTTTCGCAAAAAAAAAAGCGCAAAAAAAAACAGAGCGAATTTTTTTTCCAGAGTGTGCTTTTCCCTTGATTCCGTGCAGCACCGTGATTTTGTTAGTGTTCTAGGCTTGCGTCTCTAGCACGGTCTAGCCTAGGACCAGCACAGTACCGTCGTTGAGCGTTTATTCAAATTTGCATCTCTGAATTGATTATTGCTGACCTTTTTTGCTACCATACTATAAGCCTTCCCAGCTCCACATACATCTACCTAGTGCGTTTGACTCTCCCTGGCAATCGCTCTATCCAAGCTTTTAAGAGTTTTGACTACAACGGTTGCCGATCACCGCCTGCTGCTGGGTAAGAACTGGTAAGAATTTGAGATTTCTTGACGGATTTGTGACACCCCACCACCACCATATTCCAGTAGGCTGTAGGATCATATTCTTGTCTGTTTCTATTGCTGCTAACTATGGCAGGAACACAAGTCGACGAGATTGACTGGGAGAACATGATGAACAAAGAGCTTCATGGTAAGTTTCAGCAAATGATGGGTCAACAGGTGGAAGACGTGATGGCCAGTTTTGGAAAGGCAATGGAGAAGATGGATGACATTGAGAAGTCAATTGACACCAAGTTGGACGCCAAGTTTGATGAATTACTCAAACGCCTCCCACAACCAGTTCTGCGCCGCGACACAGTAGGGCGAGCACAGCGTGTTCCTATTGAGCCAGGACAAAATTCGGGTGCCGCTGCTACTGCTGTTGGTGCTTCTGTAGCTCCTGCTGTTACTGCAGAGATGGAGGACTATTACGAGGATCAGGTTGACCAAAATCAGAACTACGTGCAGCCACCAGCACCACCACCAGCAGGTCGACCTCAGGTATATCTTCGCAACGGTAGGCCTGCACCACCACCTCCGGTACGAGATCATGACCATCTCCCTAAACTGAAATTGAATATTCCACCGTTTGAGGGTAGATATGTTCCTGATATATATCTTACTTGGGAGTTAGAAACTGAACAACGATTTACATGTTTACAATATCCTGAGGAGAGACGTGTTCCTGCTGCTGTTTGTGCTTTCACTAGCTTTGCATGTGTTTGGTGGTCTGAACATTGTAGATTATATCCTGTTCTAGCTACTTGGGCTGCTTTGAAAACTGCTATGCGTACTCATTGGGTTCCACCATATTATCAACGTGAATTACTTCAAAAATTGCAGCGCTTAAGACAAGGAAAAAAATTATGTAGAAGAATATTATCAGGAATTACAAACTGGCATGATTAGATGTGGTATTGTTGAGGAGAATGAAGCTATGCTTGCACGCTTTATGGGTGGATTAAATAAAGAGATTCAGACCATTCTAGAGTATAAGGAGTATACTAATATCACTCGTTTATTCCATCTTGCTTGTAAAGCTGAACGTGAAGTGCAGGATCGACAAGCATTGGCGCGAACTAACTTTTCGCAGGTCGACCTTCATCATGGACACCGCGTGCATCATCTACTTCCACCGCACCATCACCTCCTTCAGTGCCACCTCCAACCGTGATACATGAAAGCAGGCACAACCACCACTATCGCCAAGAGCACACTGCCGGGCTCTGCGCAGAGCTCTTCTTCTTCCATGGCGTCAACAGGCACACAAGTGATATTATTTGTCGTCGTTGTAAGGGAAGAGGACATTATCGAGAGAATGCAAATCTCAGCGTGTGATGATTGCTAACGAGGATGGTGGGTATGAGTCCGCTAGTGACTATGATGAGGAGACTTTGGCTCTTATTACACGTGAAGAACATGGTGGAGATGATTCTGATCATGAGACGCAATACATGGCTCCCAAGACGCCGACAGTATGAATGTTTAGTTGCTCAACGTGTTTTGAGTGTGCAGGTCACACAAGCTGAGCAAAATCAGAGGCACAATTTGTTCCATACAAAGGAGTTGTGAAGGAACGTTCGTGCGGCGTCATCATAGATGGAGGAGCTGCAACAATTTGGCTAGCATGGAGATGGTGGAGAAGCTATCTCTCACCACAAGTCCACATCCACATCCTTACTACATCCAATGGTTCAACAACAGCGGCAAGGTTAAGGTAACACGTACTGTTCGTGTGCATTTTAGTATCTCTACATATGCTGATTATGTTGATTGTGATGTGGTACCTATGCAAGCATGTTCCTTATTACTTGGTAGACCATGGCAATTTGATAAAAATTCTGTACACCATGGTAGAAACAATCAATATACTCTTGTTCATAAGGATAAAAATATTACTTTGCTTCCTATGACTCCTGATTCCATTTTGAAAGATGATATTAATAGAGCTAATAAAGCAAAACAGGATAAAAATAAGAGTGAAAATCAGATTGTGGCAAAAGAATTTGAGCAACAAATGAAGCCTAATAGTAAACCATCTAATGTTGCTTCTGAAATTAAATTGAAAAGTGCATGTTTATTTGCCACTAAATCTGATATTGATGAGCTAGATTTCAGCAAATCTGTTTGCTATGCTTTCGTGTGCAAAGAGGCATTATTTTCATTCGAGGACGTGCCTTCCTCTTTGCCTCCTGCTGTCACTAACATTTTGCAGGAGTTCGCTGACGTCTTTCCACAAGACGTGCCACCGGGATTACCTCCCATTCGAGGGATTGAGCATCAGATTGACTTAATTCTTGGTGCATCATTACCCAACCGTACACCATACCGTACCAATCCCGAGGAGACGAAGGAGATTATGCGTCAAGTACAGGAGCTGCTCAACAAAGGTTATATACGCGAATCCCTTAGTCCTTGTGCTGTTCCTATTATTCTAGTGCCGAAAAAGGATGGTACATCACGTATGTGTGTTGATTGTAGAGGCATTAATAATATTACTATTCGTTATCGTCATCCTATTCCTAGGCTAGATGATATGCTTGATGAATTGAGTGGCTCTACAATATTCTCCAAAGTTGATTTGCATAGTGGATACCATCAAATTCGTATGAAATTGGGAGATGAATGGAAAACAGCATTTAAAACTAAGTTTGGATTATATGAGTGGTTAGTCATGCCTTTTGGGTTAACTAATGCACCTAGTACTTTCATGAGATTAATGAACAAAGTTTTACGTGCTTTCATTGGACGATTTGTGGTAGTCTATTTTGATGATATACTGATTTATAGCAAATCTTTGGAAGAACATTTGGAACATTTACGTGCTGTTTTTATTGCTCTACGTGATGCACGTTTGTTTGGTAACCTTGGGAAGTGCACCTTTTGCACCGACCGAGTATCTTTTCTTGGCTATGTTGTTACTCCACAGGAATTGAAGTTGACAAAGCCAAGATTGAAGCTATTGAGAGTTGGCGCAGCCCAAAACGGTCACACAAGTGAGGAGTTTTCTTGGCCTCGCTGGATTCTATAGGCGTTTTGTGAGAGATTTCAGCACCATTGCTGCACCTCTCAACGAGCTTACAAAGAAGGATGTGCCTTTTGTTTGGGGTACCGCATGGAAGACGCCTTCACGGTATTGAAAGATAAGTTGACACATGCTCCTTTACTCCAACTTCCTGATTTTAATAAGACTTTTGAGCTTGAATGTGATGCTAGTGGAATTGGATTAGGAGGTGTGTTATTACAAGATGGCAAACCTGTTGCATACTTTTCTGAAAAATTGAGTGGGCCTAGTCTGAATTATTCTACTTATGATAAAGAACTATATGCTCTTGTTCGGACTTTAGAAACATGGCAACATTATTTATGGCCCAAAGAATTTGTTATACATTCCGATCATGAATCTTTGAAACATATTAAAAGTCAAGCTAAACTGAATCGTAGACATGCTAAATGGGTTGAATTCATTGAGACTTTCCCTTATGTCATTAAACACAAGAAGGGTAAAGAAAATGTTATTGCTGATGCATTGTCTCGTCGCTATACTATGCTTTCACAACTTGACTTCAAAATATTTGGTTTGGAGACCATCAAAGATCAATATGTGCATGATGCTGATTTTAAAGATGTATTGCAGAATTGTAAAGAAGGAAGAACATGGAACAAGTTCGTCATTAATGATGGATTTGTGTTCCGTGCTAACAAGCTATGCATTCCAGCTAGCTCCGTTCGTCTTTTGTTGTTGCAGGAGGCGCATGGAAGAGGACTAATGGGACACTTTGGCGTGAAGAAGACGGAGGACGTACTTGCTACACATTTCTTTTGGCCAAAGATGAGACAGGATGTTGAGCGTTTTATTGCTCGCTGCACTACACGTCAAAAAGCTAAGTCACGACTCAATCCTCATGGTTTATATATGCCTTTGCCTGTACCTAGTGTTCTTTGGGAGGATATATCTATGGACTTTGTTTTAGGTTTACCTAGAACAAAGAAGGGGAGGGATAGCATATTTGTTGTCATGGATAGATTCTCGAAAATGGCACATTTTATACCATGTCATAAAAGCGATGATGCTGTTAATGTTGCTGATTTGTTCTTTCGTGAAATTATTCACTTGCATGGTGTGTCAAATACTATTGTTTCAGATCGTGATACTAAATTTCTTAGCCACTTTTGGAGATGTTTATGGGCTAAGTTGGGGACTAAACTGCTTTTTAGTACTACTTGTCACCCCCAAACTGATGGAAAAACTTAAGTAGTCAATAGAACATTGTCTACTATGCTTAGGGCTGGTTTGAAGAATAATAAGAAAATGTGGGAGGAATGCTTGCCTCATATTGAATTTGCTTATAATCGTTCATTGCATTCTACTACTAAGATGTGCCCTTTTGAAGTTGTGTATGGTTTCCTACCTCGTGCACCTATTGATTTGTTGCCTCTTCCGTCTTCGGAGAAGGTTAATTTTGATGCTAAAGAACGTGTTGAATTGATTTTAAAAATGCATGAGTTAACTAAGGAATCATTGAGCATATGAATGCTAAATATAAACTTGCTGGGGATAAGGGTAGAAAACATGTTGTGTTTGCACCTAGAGATCTTGTTTGGTTACATTTGCTTAAGGATAGATTTCCTGATTTGTGCAAATCAAAGCTAATGCCACGTGCTGATGGTCCCTTTAAGGTGTTGGAGAAAATAAATGATAATGCATATAAACTTGAGCTGCCTGCAGATTTTGGGGTTAGTCTCACTTTTAACATTGCATATTTGAAGCCTTATTTGGGTGAGGAAGATGAACTTCCATCGAGGACGACTTCATTTCAAGAAGGGGAGGATGATGAGGACATCAATACCATTGTTACACCCACAACCCCTGCTGCTATACATACTGGACCAATTACTAGAGCTCGCGCACGCCAACTAAATTACCAGGTACTTTTGTTTCTTGGTAATGATTCTAATGTTCATGAGAATATGATGCTGCCTAAATTGGATACATTTGTTTTGCTTACAAATGAAGGGCCTAGCTTGGAGAAGGATGAACATTGGAGCAAGAACAAGCATGGAGATGATGGCATGCGCAAGGGGAACAAGAACGGAGTTACAAGTGATGATTTCAGGGCTTTGAAGCCACCATAACGGGTGCATGAAGCCTTGGACGAAATATACAAGATTCCACTTCATAAATTTCGTCCAGAGGCTATTCTAGGTGCTGCGTCACCTTATTATTGGGCCAGGCCCATGTAATTTCGAAATACATAAGTATAGGCTATTTTTAGAGTCCGTATGTGTGGGGAAACAAGAGATAGGGTTGATTTCGGACCCCTCCACCAAGGGCCACGAAATTCCCCTCTTCCTCCATATATACAGCCCTTAGGGCACCGTTTAGACTTTGGGTTTTGTTTAGATTAAAAGTTCGCCATAGCTGCAACTTCCAGCATTTCGTTTGTGTTCAACGACAGACCAAGGCGCCAGAACCCCACCTTCATTAATAAAGCTTTCCTCTTATATTCGCAATATCCAGATTGCAATCTTAGTTTCTTGCTTGTTCTTCGTTTGCTCGCAGGAAACAGGCCCTCGTGGTCAGGTTGATCGTGCTCCGGCATGGTCAATAACCCTCGGAAGTTGGTTTAGCGATTGCTAAGGCGGGACGTCTCGCACGTTCGTAGTCGGATCGTCAAGGTCGACTCCCACAGAAAACGATAGCCACCATCTCATCGAAACATCGGGACACCTTTGCCTCTATCACACTTTGGACGCAACAAGACATTTGCTATGCTCTCCAAGAACTACTTTTGGCCCAAGATGTTTCGCGACGTCAACCGCTACACCAACCGATGCTCTACATGTCGCAAAGCTAAGTCTAAAGCTCAATCTCATGGCCTTTACAAGCCACTTCCAATTCCATATCAACCATGGGAAGATATTAGCATGGATTTTGTGGTTGGTTTGCCTAGAAATAGAAACGGAAAGGATTCCGTTTTTGTTGTTGTGGACCGATTTTCCAAAATGGCACATTTCATTCCTTGCAACAAGATAGAATATGCTTCACATGTTTCCAATCTCTTTTGTAGGGAAATCTTGCGACTTCATGGAGTGCCAAAGACGATTGTCTCGGACCGCGACGTCAAGTTCTTGAGTTACTTTTGGAAGACCTTATGCGCCAAGCTCGGAATCAAGCTATTATTCTCCATGACATATCATCCACAAACCGACGGCCAAACGGAGGAGACAAACAGTACGCTCTCCACCCTTCTTCACGTGCTAATCAAGAAGAACATCAAGGAGTGGGAAGAGTGCCTACCCATCGCCGAGTACGCCTACAATCGTGCAAGACATTCAACTACCAGCAAGTCCCCTTTCGAAGTCATCTATGGTTTCAACCCGTTGTCTCCTTTGGACATTCTTCCTCTCCCTCTTCAAGAGCGCACCAACCTGGACGCGAGTGCCTGAGTCAACCACCTCAAGAAGATGTATGAAGATACAAGGCACACCATCGAGCGCCAAGTACAATGAATCGCGACCAAGCTCAACATCAACAAGCAACCCATGATATTCAACATTGGAGATCTTGTGTGGCTACACCTTCGAAAGGAACGATTCCCCAATGAACGCAAGTCCAAACTCCTACCTCGCGCCGATGGACCCTTCAAGGTGCTAGCACGCTACAACAACAACGCTTACAAGATTGACCTCCCGCGCGACAAGTACACCGTGAGCGACATATTCAACATCAAGGACCTTTCGCCATACCATGGTGATGAGGATTTCGATCCGAGGTCAGATCTTTCCCAAGGGAGGGGAGATGATGCGGAGCATCCCACGATCATCCCCATGGACATCACTTCAACTATCCAAGCTCCAAGTGGACCCATGACAAGAGCTAGGGCTCGTGCTATTCAATCCGAGGTGACATCTCTCCTACTTGAGTTTCCCTCCTCTTCAAGTGAGACATGGTTACTGCCTAAGTCCGAGATGCTATGTGTGATCAGGTACAACACTCAAGACCCGGAGCCGAGGGCTGACGAAGAAGAGACAGGCGTCAACACGCTGGACAGCCCGGAACTTCCGGGCTGAGCCCGGAACTTCCGGCCCCCGGACCCTCCGGCTGACCCGGAGCTTCCGGCCTCCGACGACTTCGACCAGCCCGGGCATGCCTACTTTCTGGTTAGCCCGGAACCAGGCCCGGACCTTCCGGCCCCCGGAACCTCCGGCCAGCCTGGATCTTCCGGTCCCCGGAAGCCAGGCCAGCTCCTCCCACGCCCACACTCGCAACACAAAGAGACATGAAATTTATACTGGTTCGGGCCACGTTGTGGTGTAATACCCTACTCCAGTATGGTGGTGGATGGATTGCCTCTTGGGCTATTGATGAACAGTACAGAGGGAAGAACAACCTCCTGAGGTTGAGGTGTTCTTGTGTTTGGTGGCTTAGCGGGAGAGAGCTGGATGAACTGCTCGATGTCCCTACTGTGGTGGCTAACTCTACTTATATAGGCCCTGGTCCTCTTCCCAAATGTTGAGCGGGAAGGGAGCCAACAACGGCAGGCAAATTTGAAGGGGGGACAGCTAGTACAAGCTATCCTGACAAAAGTGGTCTTCGCTCGTGAAAGGCTCTGGTGGTGACGCCGTTCTGGGCTCCACGATGACCTCCATCTTGACGTCCTCCTGGTCTTGGTCTCGTTGCACCAATATAGCAACCTTTGCCTGATGCCTCGGTACTCCTCGCCTGCGCTGGCCTCCTTAGTGCCAAACAGGAAACAAGGACACTACGCGCGCTGGAGCCCGCCTGGCGCCGATCGTCATGGCTCACATCACGAGAGCCTCGTGAGGTTTGCTCCGCCTTGATATCTCTGCTCCTCATGAGCCTGCCTGACTAGGCTACTCCTGAGGAGGTCTTGCGTCGCCCACCTCGCGAGGGTCTTGGATGCCTTGTTGATGAAGATGGGATGTACGGCCTGCTGACTTAGCCACGCCGTGGGCCGCAGGCAGGCAAGTCTGGGGACGCCCATTCCCAGAATGCCGATAGTGTGGGAGTCACAGGAACTTATTTCTATGATGAACCACTTTCCAATAAGGGAGCAGGTACAGTTACCTCATCAAGTTCTACTTTCCTCCCATTCACTTCTTTCGAGAGAAACTTCTTCTCTACAAAGGATCCATTTTTGGCAACAAATGTCTTGCCTTCGGATCTGTGATAGAAGGTGTACCCAACAGTCTCCTTTGGGTATCCTATGAACACACATTTCTCCGATTTGGGTTCGAGCTTATCAGGTTGAAACTTTTTCACATAAGCATCGCAGCCCCAAACTTTAAGAAATGACAACTTGGGTTTCTTGCCAAACCACAGTTCATAAGGTGTCGTCTCAAGGGATTTAGATGGTTCCCTATTTAACGTGAATGCAGCTGTCCCTAAAGCATAACCCCAAAACGATAGTGGTAAATCAGTAAGAGACATCATAGATCGCACCATATCTAGTAAAGTACGATTACGACATTCGAACACGCCATTACGCTGTGGTGTCCCGGGTGGCGTGAGTTGCGAAACTATTCCGCATTGTTTCAAATGAAGACCAAACTCGTAACTCAAATATTCTCCTCCATGATCAGATCGTAGAAACTTTATTTTCTTGTGACGATGATTTTCCACTTCACTCTGAAATTCTTTGAACTTTTCAAATGTTTCAGACTTATGTTTCATTAAGTAGATATACCCATATCTGCTCGAATCATCTGTGAAGGTCAGAAAATAACGATACCCGCCGCGAGCCTCAATGTTCATTGGTACACATACATCGGTATGTATGATTTCCAATAAATCTGTTGCACGCTCCATTGTTCCAGAGAACGGAGTTTTAGTCATCTTGCCCATGAGGCATGGTTCGCAAGTACCAAGTGATTCATAATCAAGTGATTCCAAAAGTCCATCAGAATGGAGTTTGTTCATGCACTTAACACCAATATGACCTAAAAGGTAGTGCCACAAATAGGTTGCACTGTCATTATCAACTGCATCTTTTGGCTTCAATATTATGAATACGTGTGTCACTACTATCGAGATTCAACAAAAATAGACCACTCTTCAAGGGTGCATGACCATAAAAGATATTACTCATATAAATAGAACAACCATTATTCTCGGATTTAAATGAATAACCATCTCGCATCAAACAAGATCCAGATATAATGTTCATGCTTAACACTTGCACCAAATACAATTATTCAGGTCTAAAACTAATCCCGAAGGTAGATGTAGAGGTAGCGTGCCGACGGCGATCACATCGACTTTGGAACCATTTCCCACGCACATCGTCACCTCGTCTTTAGCCAATCTTCGCTTAATCCGTAGTCCCTGTTTCGAGTTGCAAATATTAGCAACAGAACCAGTATCAAATACCCAGGCACTACTACGAGCATTAGTAAGGTACACATCAATAACATGTATATCACATATACCTTTGTTCACCTTGCCATCCTTCTTATCCGCCAAATACTTGGGGCAGTTCCACTTCCAGTGACTAGTCCCTTTGCTGTAGAAGCACTCAGTCTCAGGTTTAGGTCCAGACATGGGCTTCTTCACTTGAGCAGCACTTGCTTGCCATTCTTATTGAAGTTCCCCTTCTTCCTTTTACCCTTTTTCTTGAAACAGATGGTCTTGTTGACCTTCAACACTTGATGCTCCTTTTTGATTTCTACCTCCCCAGCCTTCAGCATCGCGAAGAGCTCGGGAACTGTTCTTCTGAGCAACGATGAGGATAATCCTCAAGTTACGGACCCAATCCGTGTAGTTGCTACCATCATCTTTCAACTTAGCTTTCTCTAGGAACGCATTAAAATTCAAAGGAACAGTAGCACGGGCCATTGACCTACAACAACATAGACATGCAAAATACTATCAGGTACTAAGTTCATGATAAATTAAAGTTCAATTAATCATATAACTTAAGAACTCCCACTTAGATAGACGTCCCTCTAATAATCTAAGTGATCACGTGATCGAAATCAACTAAACCATGTCCGATCATCACGTTAGATGGAGTAGTTTTCAATGGTGAACATCACTATGTTTATCATATCTACTATATGATTCACCCTCGACCTTTTGGTCTCGGTGTTCCGAGGCCATATCTGCATATGCTAGGCTCATCAAGTTTAACCCGAGTATTCTGCGTGTGCAAAACTAGCTTGCACCCGTTGTATGTGAATGTAAAGCTTATCACAGCCGATCATCACATGGTGTCTCGGGATGACGAACTTTCGCAACGGTGCGCGGTCTTGACGAGGCGGTGCGGGAAGCGCAGGTGCAGCTTCTCGTAGCCGAGGGATTTCCTAGTAGCTTCTTTCTTCACGCGCGGGCACTGGGAATGGTGGATCATGCCATGGGGCCACGCACCTCGGTTCCAAGGCATCGTCTTGGGGCAGAGGTAGCGGAGGCGCGCCATGAGCCTTATCACCCTTGGCTGGCTGAGGGTGAGGTAGAGAGAGGGACGGCGCCGGAGAGCCGAGCTCGGTGACGCGGTCGAGCCATTCCTCGTAGAGGTCGTCGACCGGGCGGTAGCGCAGGAGTTCGTTTGCGGCGAGGAGTGCGGCCCGTGCCTCCATGGGAGCGCGACGAGCGTGAGACAAAGAACCGGCCGGGGTCAGGATGGAGTGGCGGTACGGCCGTCCTGCCATACCGACAGATGCAGTGAGGACGCCTGCTGCTCGTTCCCCGCCGGGCCGGTGGTAGCTATGGCGGCGGGAGACAGAGAATGACGAGGTGGCCCGCCGACGAGAACCATCTGAGCAACGCGGGCGGTGAGGGCAGCCCGACGCTTAGCTCGAGCACGCCGAGCATCTGCCATGGGGATGACGGAGCGACGTAGCAACGAACCGATGGAAGGGAAGCTACGGTGCAGCCCTACCTCGCGCGCCGAATGTCGGATGTGGGGTTTCGGCAAACCCTTAAGGTTCGAACACTGGGGTGCGTGCAAAGTCTTTCCCTCCTACCGATCTACTCCCTAGCTCGCTAAGATCTCGCGGACAAACTCGACAAACTCGCAACACAAAGAGACACGAGATTTATACTCGTTCGGGCCACCATTGTGGTGTAATACCCTATTCCAGTGTGGTGGTGGATAGATTGCCTCTTGGGTTGATGATGAACAGTATAGAGAGAAGAACAGCCTCCGGAGGTTGAGGTGTTCTTGTGTTTGGTGGCTTAGCGGGTGAGAGCTGGATGAACTGCTTGATGCCCCTACTGTGGTGGCTAAGTCTACTTATATAGGCCCTGGTCCTCTTCCCAAATGTTGAGCAGGAAGGGATCTAACAATGGCGGGCAAATTTGAAGGGGGACAACTAGTACAAGCTATCCTGACAAAAGTGGTCTTCGCCTACGAAAGGCTCTGGTGGTGACGCCGTCCTGGGCTCCACGATGACCTCCGTCTTGCCGTCCTCCTGGTCTTGGTCTTGTTGCACCGGTATGCCAACCTTTGCCTGATGCCTCGGTACTCGTCGCCTGCGCTGGCCTCCTTAGCGCCAAAGAGGAAACAAGGACGCTGTGCGCACTGGCGCCCGCCTGGCGCCGATCGTCATGGCTCACATCATGAGAGCCTTGTGAGGTTTGCCCTCCCTTCATACCTCCGCTCCTCGTGAGCCTGCCTGACTAGGCCACTCCTGAGGAGGTCGCCCGCCTCGCGAGGCTTGGCCCCTCGCGAGGGTCTTGGATACCTTGTTGATGAAGATGGGCGACGACTCTTGACTTAGCCACGCCGTGGGGCCGCAGCGAGCAAGTCTGGGACCCCTGTTCCCGAGAACACCGACAAGATCCCCGGCCCAAGGTGCGCTCGGGCTTGGCTTCGCGGCGAAGCCAAGGTTCAAGTACAGAGCACCGCGGGCCCCAAAAGCCTGCGGCCTCGGTTGACGCGTGGCGGTTGATTTGACATGGGCGTCTCCACTTCCCCATGCTGCCTCAGAAATTGCTTGACCTGACAAAAGGCTGGCGTGGGCTGTACTTGCCTTCATTTCTTCTTCCTCGCCTTGCTCCAGATCCCCTTTCTTGCTCTTTGCCACCGCTACCTCCAGATCCGCTCCAATCTTATCCTGCATCTGCGATCCATGGTGCTGCACAAGGTCAAGACCTCCTCAGCACCGGCTTGGTATGAGCCAGCCCTTGAGGCACCCAACGTCACGGAGAAGAGCCTCGCCTCCGTGCGCCTGCTGACGGCGGACGAGAGCAATGAGTGGGCGGAGACCGAGCTCTGGCTTGCCTCCGACGCGCCGGAGCCCGAGGAAAGCACCTTCTTCCCCTTCTTCTGGAGCAGTGTCGCCGTCGGGTTGGTTCCTCCCTTCTCTGATTTCTTTTATGAAGTCCTCGACCACTACGGGCTGCAGGCATTGCATCTTCATCCCAACTCTGTCCTCCTCCTGTCCATCTTCTCCTACTACTGTAAGGCGTACCTGGGCGTGATGCCGTCTGTGGCGTTACTGGGCCAATTCTTCTTCCTTCGTGTCAGCGAGGGTCACATCTCCGGATGCGCTAACTTTGTCACATCCGGCAAGGCCAACTCGATCTCGAGCACCGAGAAGAGGGCCGACAACATTCGATCCAAATGGGTCATGATGGACGCCAAGCGCGCCGATCCATGTCTGGTGTTGCCGACGGTGGCGCCCTCTTCCAACGGGGAGTGGCCCAAGGTGGAGCTTGCCAATGAGCGGGCATCGTTAGTGTTGGGGCAGATGGTAACCGACTTGAAGCCGGGCAATGCGAGGGCGGCCAAGGTGATGGGGGTCATGCTCCTGAGGGAGTTCTTGACGCTGTGAGTAGCCCCGCTCCAGGCGCGCGCGCCCCCCATGGGAGCTTGAAGAAGAGGGAAATAAGGCCCGCCTAAGGCCGGGGGCCCTGCCTGACGATGAACTGGCCGCTGTTCTGCGCCTCATAGTTGGGGACAACCACGATTACCCGCCAAGCGCCTTCGTTCCCCTGTTCCAGCGTAGGGATCGGGAGGAATTCATCGCCTCCAGGCCGACCTTTGACGCGCGCGGGCTGGTGCCCCCGGCGCTCTCGGGGGCTCCTGCGATGCAGAAGCCAGTGGAGGTGTCATCTGACGAGTCCCGCGGGGAAGGGGAAGAGGAGGTGGACTCGCAGAAGACTCTAGAAGAGGTGGGGGAGACTTCCCCTCTGAGCAAGGCCGAGATCCTTCATGCCCTTCCTGATGATGCCGAGGCCGACGCTCGCCAAGTGGAGAGGGAGCAGCCCCTCATCCCGACGAGGGGTAGGTCGTCGCTGGTGCCTCGCGATGCCACCTCCGTCCTGATACCTCCTGGGGCTAGCTCCAGCTCTGCCCCCGCACCGTCTGGCGCCGCCGAAACCCGAACGCCCGCTCCTCAGGTCCCGATGCTGTCCGGCTTCAAGCTCCCAAGCGGGAAGTATATTGCGGTGGATCAGTAAGTTTCTCAAGCTTCGCCTTGTCCCTGTTTGTACTCGTAATTTCCTGATGCTAGCCCTTGGTTGATAAGACCGACGTCTTCTGCGAAGAAGAGGAAAGAGGATACGGCGGTCGTGCCTCGCTCCGCAGAGAAAGAAGGTAGCAGCACCCGCATCTCCCTGGTCCAGTCGTCCTCTCGGGGCCAAGAGGAACATCACCGCGTGGAATCATCCCCCATGGCCCCGCTGGCTCCGCAAGTGCCGGTGCCTGGCGTGGCTGATGAGGTCCCAGCTGCTCCGGAACACGCGATCTCCCAAGCCCTGGTGACGATGTCGCTTCCTCCCACTGCTGCACCTCCGCTCCCTATTTCTTCTGCTCCTGCTGCTGCTCTGGAATGTGCTCTTTCGGAGATGACCCAGCTGCAGGCGGATCTCCTGAGCATGGACCCATGCCTTGTGGTCGGGCGCCTAGAGCTGGCCTCAGGCTGGCTCCACTTCGACTTGGCTGTTTGCGCGGCGCTGGGCCATGCCGCTGCGGCTTCTGAGAAGGAGAAGCAGAGTGCCGCCAATGCCACCGCTGATCGTGAGACGGCGTTGAAAGACGCCAAGGCCGCCCGTGACCGCTGCGAGGTGCTGGAGGACGAGTTGCAGAGCCTGCATGACAAGCACGCCGAAGAAGCACGCTACCATCAAGCGAAGGAGGAGGAAATGAAGGGCCGGGAGGACGCCATCAAGAACCATGATGCTGAGCTGGTGGAGTTGGGGAGGACGCAGGCCGCTGACCGCAATCGGTTGGAAGATCTGGAGCGGAAGGCGACGGCGAGGGAGGCCGATCTCGACACCAAGGCGCGAGTCCTGACCGAAGACCGCGTGGCCTTTGCCGACCTCAAGAAGAGATCCCGCAAGGCACTGAAGACGCTCTACGAGCACGGCCTGGAGAAGTCGCTGGCCCCCGATGAGGACGGCCCCGCCCGACTGCTTCCTCTCTTGGTGAAGGCGCTCGAGGAAGTCGTTGATGGTGTTGGTCCCATGGCGGAGGCGGAAGCTCGCGTCCTGTCTTCAGCTGCATTGACCTGTGTCTTCAGCCACCTGCACCTTCGCGACCCCAGTGCTTGTATTGACGGGCTGCTGGAGCATGTGGCTGAAGATCAATACGAGGCCGCCGTCGCAGCCGTGCAAGGTCTGGTGGAGGCTTTGCTGAAGAAGTTCTGCGGCTTTGTCTCCGCTCATCTGTCCGGCGATGACGCTGATCCTGCAACTGGTGGTGAAGGTGAAGAAAACGTTGCTCACGAAGTAGCGCCTTCCGCAAGTGATGGCGGCGTCCGGGGGTGACCTATGGCTATTCGCCTGTTTCGTTCCTGCAACATGCATTAGGCCTCGTGGAGGCGTTTAGACTTTTCATCTAGTATCGTGAGAACAATGTGTTTGTAATATTTGCTTCGAGATTTTGCGATTTCCTTCCTATTTGCTTTGTGTTCTGCATCGGCAGAGCCCGGCCCCGCGCATACCTCAACCGCCATTGGGCCGACCGGAGACCAGGACGGACCAAGGAGTGAGGGGCTACGTGACCAGTTAGGCTCCTGAGTCGCGATGCTCAGGAGTCCCCCTTGACGCGCAAACAACTTATAGGGAGAGTTCGCGAGGATAAATTAATGTTCTAGGTCGGCAGAGCCCGGCCCCGCGCATACCTCAACCGCCATTTGGCCGACCGGAGACCAGGATGGACCAAGGAGTGAGGGGCTACGTGACCAGTTAGGCTCCTGAGTCGCGATGCTCAGGAGTCCCCCTTGACGTGCAAACAATTTCCATACCTTCCCTCGCCGAGGCCTTGGGAGGGGCGCGCGACGCCCAGGTCCGAGAGACCTGGTTGGGTGGCGTGTGCTTGGGTGCGACCCGAGCGGGCGCGACCCGAGTGGGCGCGACCCGAGTGCCGCCCCCATGCCCAGCCCCCTCGCGTGGCTCTCCCGAGGGGAGGCGTTGTGGTGAGGCTGGATGCTGAGCTCTACGCTCCCTGAGGTTGGTACGACCGTGGGGCCGCCCTCAGTTGCTTATCACCAGCGCGGAGCATAGTGCTTCGGCTTGTGCACGGGCATAGCCGCTCCTCGGTAGTGTCGACGGCCAGCGCGGAGTATAGTGCTTCCACTTGTGCGTAGGATGGGGGCCACCTCCGGGAGGAGCCCCCGGGGCGTGTACAGCCCTGCGCTGACACGTGGCTTGCACGGTAGGGCTGCGAGGTGTATCTGGGCACTCGTGAGCCAGCGCGGGACTCACGAGGCCCTACCTCAAGGCGGGTTGCGCTGGTCTTGAGTCTTGGTGATTGTGTGTTCTGCAAAGGCGGTTAGGTGCAAGCACTCTACGTCCTCAGGTCCCGGCCCTCGAGCGAGCTCAGCCGTCGCTGGTATGCCAGGTCGCCATGCTGTGGTCAAGGCCAGGGGGTGAGGGCTGGAGAGCCAGTAAGATCTCCTTAATCGTGATCCTCAGGAGCCCCCCTTTTAACGCGCAAGCGAATTGCAGAGGGTGAACGGACCCGTGATGGGTGGCGATCGGCAGGCGATAATCGTAAGCAAATTAAGCATGGAAAGCAATTCAACGTGGGTAAATGTAGGAAGATACATGCCACTGGGTCTGGCCCGAGCGGCTTGGGGATGATGCATCCCGAGGGGCACCCCCAGCAAGGTAAGCTAAAGACATAAGCAAATGGGATACATGCCGTAGGGATGGACCCACGCGGCCTGGGGAATAATGCAGCCCGAGGGGCGCTCCCAGCTAAACGAGCTTGGAAGATATCACCTGGTTCTGTAGACGAAGTAGAGTTGGTGCAGCTGAAGGCGTACATCTAAGAAATGACTCCTCATGATCCACTGGAGCCCTGAGCCTCAGGAGGCTCTGGGGGCTCAGGAGGTTCCCTGAAGACCGTCTCCATTTCCTCCAGGACGGCGTGGTACCTGGCCTCCTGAGCCACCAGGACACGCCGCATGTTGCGCTGATAGGTTGACGCCACGCTTAGCAAGCCAAAGGGTATGTGAACGTAGCTGTGTGGCGGGCCCTCGTAGCAGCCCACACGCGAAGGCCAGAAGCGCTCCTGAGATGCGGCCCTGCTGAGCCCTGGGATGTCGATGCAGACACGCAGCCCAGCATCCTCGCCAGGATGGGGAGCTACGCCTCATGAGCGGCTGTCGCGGCGCATGGCTCTTGCGTCTTGCACTTCCTGGGTGGTCTTGGTGATGAACTCCTGAGTGGTGGGCACTCCTTGCCCTGCGTTCTCCTGAGGGAAACGTGCCACGAAACACGCCTCCAAGTGTTTCCCAAGCGCCTCCCTCCTGAGGTTGGCAAGGTCTGAGGCCCTCCAGAAGAGAGCCCCCGAGCCCTGCCCGAGGAGGGCGCCGGGCGCGCCTTCCTATGCGATGGAGGGAGGCGCCCCTGGGACAGACGTTGATCCTGATGAGGCTCCTGCCACGATGCCATCTTCCTGAGGTCCTGCGCGGCGCAGCTGCTTGTTCTTGGGGATGGTCTCCGAAGGGCCCTCGCTTCTGCTGTCGCGGTCGTTGATTGCTGCAGCTTGGAAGGCACGCTCGAGGGAGCACACCGCATCTCTCTCTTCACATGGGACCGTAATGATTCCGCCGCTTCCTAGCATCTTGAGGATGTTGTAGCCATGGTGGGTGACCGCCTTGAACTTGGCCAGGGCCGGATACCCGAGGATGGCGTTGTACGGCAGGCGGATGTGCGCGACGTCGAAGTCGATGAGCTCGGTGTGGTAGTTCTTGCGTTCTCCGCAGGTGACAGGCAGGCGGACTTGCCCTATCGGTGTAGTGGAACCATCAGTCACTCCTGAGAAAGGTTTGGTAGGCTGGAGCTGCTCGTATGGCACTTGGAGGTTGTCGAACGTGTCGACGGACAGGAGGTTGAGCCCTGCGCCGCTGTTGATGAGGGTCTTGGTAACCTGCACATTGCTGATGACTGAGGAGCACAACATCAGGAGGGCGCCGGCGGTGGCCGCGCACTTGAGCTGATATGCCGAGTTGAAAGTAATGGCGCACTGGGACCACTTGAGCAGGCGCGTGGCCTCGAGCTTGGGGAGCACCACGTTCACCTTGCGAGCAAACTGTTTGAAGATGCACTGAGAGGCTGGGGCCTGGGCACCGCCCAAGATGCAGGCGATTGTGCGCAGCTCCTGGAAGCCCCCAGCCCCCTCGTCCTGATGGTGGTCATCGTTCCGCCTTGGTGGAGGCAGTGGGGGAAGACCGGCGTTGCTTTGGGGGAGATCCTCATGAGGCTGGTCTCTCTAGGCCCCCTCGCGAGGATGGTCCTGCCAGCGGTCCTCGCGAGGCATGTCGCGCCATTCCTGGCGTGGGCCACGGTCGTCCCAGCGTCCGCCCCACGCCCTCCCTCTCGTCAGAGCCCGGTCGCCGCTTCGGGCGTCGAAAGAAGCGTCCTTCTCGTATGGCTCTGATCTCTTGGCAGTCGCTGGTGTTGTGGGTGTTCAGGTTGTGGAAGGCGCAGAACGGTCTGCTGTTCTTCGATGACTCGGGCTGATCTCTGCCCCGCTTGGTGTCGGGCTCCGCTGCTAGTACTGTTGCTTCCTTGCGCTTCACGTCCTTGGCCTTGGCTTTCTTCTCCTCTGCACCCGCAGCTGGCAGCTCAAGGAGAGAGAGGCGCCCATCCTCAACTCTTGCGCACTTGGTCACCAGGTTGAACAGCTCCTGAGATATGCAGAGCTCCTCGTGGATGGCGAGCTCTTCCTTCATCTTGACGTCACGGACGCCGTCTGAGAACGCGGAGATGATGGCCTTGTCCGTGACCTTTGGGATCTTGAGGCGGGTGTTGTTGAAGCGCTGGATGTACTTCTGGAGGGTCTCTCCTGGCTCTTGCTTGATGTGGTGCAGGTCGCCCGCGGCCGGCGGGCGGACGCGAGTGCCCTGGAAGTTGGCGACGAAGCGGTCGCGCATCTCGTCCCAGGAGGAGATCGAGCCGTGCAGCAGGTTCAGGAGCCAGGAGCGTGCTCCATCTTTGAGAGCCATGGGAAACTAGGTCGCCATGACTTCTTCATCATCGTTGGCTGCTTCGATGCTCAGCTTGTAGAGCTGTAGGAACTCCGCGGGGTCCGCGGTGTCGTCGTAGAGAGGAGCTAGACCTAGCTTGAACTTGCCTGGACAGGCGACGCTACGCAGCTCGGCGGTGATGGCGCGGCAGCCGGCCGTGGTTGCGGGGGCCCGCTTCGGAGGTGTAGCTTGGTCTTGATGAGGTCCGCGCGGCGCCGCTGCGGGCGGTGCGCGGTCTTGACGAGGCGGTGCAGGAAGCACGGGTGCAGCTTCTCGCGGCCGAGGGATTTCCTGGCAGCTTCTTTTTCGCGCGCGGGCACCGGGCATGGTGGATCACGCCGCGGGGCCGCGCGCCTCGGTGCCAAGGCACCGTCTTGGGGCAGAGGCGGCAGAGGCGCGCCATGAGCCTCATCGCCCGTGGCTGGCTGAGGGTGAGGTAGAGAGAGGGATGGCGCCGGAGAGCCTCCTGCGGCACGGACGAGTTCGGCGACGTGGTCGAGCCGTTCCTCGTAGAGGTCGTCGACCGAGCGGTAGCGCAGGAGTTCGTTTGTGGCGAGAAGTGCAGCCCGTGCCTCCATGGGAGCGCGACGAGCGTGAGACGAAGAACCGGCCGGGGTCAGCGATGGAGTGGCGGTACGGCCGTCCTGCCGTACTGACGGATGCAGCAAGGACGCCTGCTGCTCGTTCCCGCCGGGCCGATGGCAGCGTTGGCGGCGGGAGACGGAGAACGATGAGGTGGCCCGCCGACGGGAGCCGTCTGGGCAAGGCGGGCGGTGAGGGCAGCCTGACGCTCAACTCGAGCACGGCGAGCGTCCGCCATGGGGACGACGGAGCGACAAACCGATTGAAGGAAGCTACAGCGCAGCCCTACCTAGTGCGCCAAATGTCTGATGTGGGGTTCCGGCAAACCCTTAAGGTTTGAACACTGGGGTGTGCGCGAAGTCTTGCCCTCCTACCGATCTACGCCCAAGCTCGCTAAGATCTCACGGACGAACTCGACGAACTCGCAACACAAAGAGACACGAGATTTATACTGGTTCGGGCCACCATTGTGGTGTAATACCATCCTCTAGTGTGGTGGTGGATGGATTGCCTCTTGGGCTGATGATGAACAGTACAGAGAGAAGAACAGCCTCCTGAGATTGAGGTGTTCTTGTGTTTGGTGGCTTAGCGGGTGAGAGCTGGATGAACTGCTTGATGCCCCTATTTTGGTGGCTAACTCTATTTATATAGGCCCTGGTCATCTTCCCAAATGTTGAGCGGGAAGGGAGCCAACAACAGCTGGCAAATTTGAAGGGGGACAGCTAGTACAAGCTATCCTGACAAAAGTGGTCTTCGCCTGCGAAAGGCTCTGGTGGTGACGCCGTCCTGGGCTCCACGATGACCTCCGTCCTGCCGTCCTCCTGGTCTTGGTTTCGTTGCATCAATATAGCAACCTTTGCCTGATGCCTCGGTACTCGTCGCCTGCGCTGGTGTAACATCCCAAAATTCTAAATTTTGGAATGTTATATTAAATAAATAACTATGCTTGTTGTCTGATTGTTGGTTTGATTGAATGAGTGAAACTGAGTGAAATTTGAAACTTTTGAAAGTTGAATGAGTGGGAATGAAATGACTTTCCCAAAACTTTCTCCTTTGCCTTTTGGATCTCAATGAATTCAAATTCATTCCAACACCAAAACCTAGAGTGAAGATGACATGACTTCTTCCATTTGGAATGAGAAGGGTTTTGAAAAGATTTGAATTTCATTTGAGAATATATTTCAAATTCAAAGCTTTATGCAACTCAATGATTTTCATGAGGGAAGATAAAATGACTTCTTCAATTATATGAAATATGAGTTGGAAGTTAAAAAGTATCAAGTTGAAAGTCATCTGAAAGTGCTTTGAAACCCTCTTTCAAAATTTTGAGTTTTGAATTTGAAATTCAAACTTTGGCAAGTGGGAATCATTTCAAAAACTATGCCTGATAAATACTTGATCAAAAGTATGAGAGGAGCAAACATGACACTCCAAAATATCAGAGGAAACAATGCCAAAAGTTTTGATTCAAATCTGAATTTTATTTGAATTTGAAAAAATGGATTTTTATAAAGTTTGGATTTTGCCTTTGGAAAAATGTTCAAATGAAAGGAATATTCCCTGATCATTTTGGTATATATATACCCTATATAAAATATTTATAGTTATTGTTTTATTTCTGTTTTGTTTTAATAAAAAATAAATTCAAAAAAGGGAAAAACCCACCCAGCGCCACCAGCCCTCTGCCCAGCAACAAGACCCTCACCCATTGGCCCACTGAAAGGCCCAGAGGCCAGCCCAATGAGGCCAGCTAACTGCCCGACCTCCGCCCCGATCGCCCACGAGTCGGCCGCCCGCCGCCCCACCCTCTCTCTCTCATCGACTGGGGCCCACCCCATCTTCTTCCTCGCCCACGCCACGCTGTCGCCGCTGCTGATCGCCGGATCGAAGGATCCGGATCCCGATTCGCCCGATCGCCGTCCAAGCGAGGCCGAGGCCCTGGCTATAAAAGCCGCTGCCCGCACCCCATTTCCCCCCTAGCCCTCGCTGAACCCCTCTCCTCTCGCTCGAGCTCACGAGCAAGCTCCCCCCGCCGCCATTGCCGCCGCCGTCGCCGCCCCTAGGCCTCCCGACCACCCCGACTCCACCAAACCCTTCCCGAGCTCCCAAGATCCTCCGGCCACTTCCCGACCTCACCGACGCCTGAGCTCACAGACCGCCGCCGCCGCCAGCTGTCGCCGAACTCCGGTTAGTCGCCTGGGAACCCTCCGCCGTCCGATCCCCATCTACGGCTAGGATTAGACCTCAAGGGGTATGCGTTTTATTAAAAGACCGCCCGGTTCTTTCCGGTTTATTATTTAGTTAGGTTTATTTGTTTTAGCCGCCCGCTTAGTTTAACCCTAGGGCCCTTTTAGACTAAATTACGCCCGAGGTACAGCTTTAGGCCCATTAGGCCTTTTTCTTTTATTTTTGTTTTTCTGTTTTTAATGAATAGTTTTGCTTTTGAAAAATTCATATCTTTTATTCTGTTTAATATTTTTAGGTGATTCTTTTTTGGGCTGGAAATTTTATGTAGTTTCTGTAGAATATATATTTAGCTATGTTAAAATTAATTAAAATTGCTTTAATTTAGTTTTAGTCAGAATAGTAAATCTGCTATAACTTGAGTTAGAAAAATTATTTTGGATGATTCTTTTGTCCCAACTTTATTTTGGCATTGCCAAACCATAAAAATTAACTTGGGTATTTTAGGATTAATAAATAAATAGTTTTAAGCAGAATCTTATTAATCCTAATTAATTAACTAGCTCCTGTTTTCCTAATATTTTAATTAGTAAATAAATTTATTTTTAACTTGTGATTGATTATTCTAGGTTAGTTTCTGTCACTCTAATAGATGAACTTTTGTTTATAATTAATAAAAGTTTTAATTTATTTTTCTTAATAGAAATTTGATTAGGCCTAATAGGAGTTTTATAATAGATTTTAAATTAATTCTTTTTGCTCCTAGTTGCTTAGTGAATTCTTTTCTTTTAAGTTAACCTAAAACCATGATTAGGTTATGTTGAGTAAATTTTATTATATAAAAACTATTCTAGCTATTGTTTGAAGTAGGAAAAACTTTGAATGGGTTTTTCTTTGAGTTTTCCCTTTGGATTTTGATTTGGTTGTTTTGATGTGTTAAGTTGCTATTGCTATGCTATTTTGTTAAGTGATCATTGTTGTATGCTTATTATAGTTATTGTTTGCCTCGGTAGAATTTCCGGAGTGCGGAGCTTGCTACTACGAATCCCTAGTTTTCGAAGATCGTCAACAAGGCAAGTTCACTTTGACCATGCTTTCCTGCCTATGTTTTATTGCATTTGGTGACATCTTTGCAACCACCCCTCAGTAGTGTTATTGAATCCTTGTAGTTGAGTAGTATGCATGAGGTAGGAACCCACCCCCCTGTTACCAAGCCCGGGACGATATTTTATTTAATGCTACGCTATAGTAGACGGGGTTTGGTATGAGTGCTCGGGAGTGGTGTGAGAATGGAGGATCTACGTCAATGACGATAACTCCATGATGGAATCTGCAAGGACTGCATCTTCAAGGCCTCAAGACTTCAAGACTCGAGACAAGAATTCAATACACACTCTTTGGGTGAAGGATGGTTGACGGGCACCTGGAGAAACCAAAGTGGTTGGCGGGATGCATGGAGAAGCGCCATGACATCTTGCGGAAAGCTTCACCCAGACTCAAAGAGATGGAAGAATACTTCACGCCGGAAGCTTACTGTGCAACCGCAAGTCATTATGGGCTCGCTTGGTTGACCTTAGTTGTGACTCTGGCTGGGGCGGTACTAGCAGATGTAGAACTACGGTAGGATGGGTTGAGTACCGGACAGTGGTCAGAGGAACTCTTTGGAAGACCATGTTTCGGTCATCTTGTTCTCAAACACTCTGAAGTGTGAGAACGTAAATAGAGGGATCGAATCTTGCGGGTAAAGTGTACAAACCTCTGCAGAGGGTTATAACCTAATTGATTAGTCGTGTCCCCGGTTATGGACAATTTGAGCATCTGGACTTGGATTTATCTCGGAACTCTCAACACTGGACTGATAACTTAATTGTGGGCAACTTATGATGATTTTGGGCTATGAGACATCGGTTGGCGGAACCATGTCATGATAGAAAACTCCATAGTACCGACTTCTTTTATTCCTTTGATGTAGGGAAAATAAAACCGGCTTTTACGCATAAAAAACCCGCATACGAGCCACAAAGCCATATTGCATATAGTATAGTTTTATCATCTGTTCTTTTATTGTGATCTTGCGGTACATTCAATGTCTCGACCTACACGGCTGCAACGTATCATGTTGCAGATACTTTCTTCCGGCGAGTAAGAATACACAGGTTACGGTCTACACTCAACCTGCCGATGGCGCTGATGGGACTCCACACCCGATTACTTGTTTCGCTGAGACTATTGAGGTATATATCAGTTTTACGTTATTTATACATGTGATTGCACTTTGATATATACATTGATGTCTTTGTGTGTGCCAAAGATACTTGATCCGAGGATGGCACGGATACACAGAGGCTTGACCGTCTGAGGTCGGGTCGCTACAGCTGGCCTCCTTAGCGCCAAAGAGGAAACAAGGACGCTGCGCGCTAGCTCTTGCCTGGCGCCGATCGTCATGGCTCATGTCACGAGAGCCTCGTAGGTCTGCCCCGCCATGATATCTCTGCTCCTCGTGAGCCTGCCTGACTAGGCCACTCCTGAGGAGGTCTTGCGTCGCCCGCCTCGCGAGGCTTGGCCCCTCGCGAGGGTCTTGGATGCCTTGTTGATGAAGATGGGCCGTATGGCCTGCTGACATAGCCACGCCGTGGGCCACATGCAGGCAAGTGTGGGGACCCCCGTTCCCAGAACGCCGACAGTGTGGGAGTCACAGGAACTGATTTCTGTGATGAACCACTTTCCAATAAGGGAGAAGGTACAGTTACCTCATCAAGTTCTACTTTCCTCCCACTCACTTCTTTCGAGAGAAACTCCTTCTCTAGAAAGGATCCATTTTTGGCAACGAATGTCGTGCCTTCGGATCTGTGATAGAAGGTGTACCCAACAGTCTCCTTTGGGTATCCTATGAACACACATTTCTCCGATTTGGGTTCGAGCTTATCAGGTTGAAGCTTTTTCACATAAGCATCGCAGCCCCAAACTTTAAGAAATGACAACTTGGGTTTCTTGCCAAACCACAGTTCATAAGGTGTCGTCTCAAGGTATTTAGATGGTGCCCTATTTAACGTGAATGCAGCTGTCTCTAAAGCATAACCCCAAAACGATAGCGCTAAATCAGTAAGAGACATCATAGATCACACTGTATCTAGTAAAGTACGATTACGACATTCGGACACACCATTACGCTGTGGTGTCCCGGGTGGCGTGAGTTGCGAAACTATTCCGCATTGTTTCAAATGAAGACCAAACTCGTAACTCAAATATTCTCCTCCACTATCAGATTGTAGAAACTTTATTTTCTTGTGACGATGATTTTCCACTTCACTCTGAAATTCTTTGAACTTTTCAAATGTTTCAGACTTATGTTTCATTAAGAAGATATACCCATATCTGCTCAAATCATCTGGGAAGGTCAGAAAATAACGATACCCGCTGCGAGCCTCAATGTTCATTGGACCACATACATCAGTATGTATGATTTCCAATAAATTTGTTGCACGCTCCATTGTTCGGGAGAACGGAGTTTTAGTCATCTTGCCCATGAGGCATGGTTCGCAAGTACCAAGTGATTCATAATCAAGTGATTCCAAAAGTCCATCAGAATGGAGTTTCTTCATGCACTTTACACCAATATGACCTAAAAGGTAGTGCCACAAATAGGTTGCACTATCATTATCAACTTTGCATCTTTTGGCTTCAATATTATGAATATGTGTGTCACTGCTATTGAGATTCAACAAAAATAGACCACTCTTCAAGGGTGCATGACCATAAAAGATATTGTCGGCATTCTGGGAACGGGGGTCCCCAGACTTGCCTGCCTGCGGCCCACGGCGTGGCTAAGCAAGCAGGTCGTACGGCCCATCTTCATCAACAAGGCATCCAAGACCCTCGCGAGGGTCCAAGCCTCGCGAGACGGGCGAGGCAAGGCCTCCTCTGGAGTGGCCTAGCTAGGCAGGCTCACGAGGAGCGGAGATATCAAGGCGGGGAAAAACCTCACAAGGCTCTCGTGACGTGAGCCATGACGAACGACACCAGGCGGGCGCTAGAGCGCGTAGTGTCCTTATTTCCTCTTTGGTGCTAAGGAGGCCAGCGCAGGCAAGGAGTACTGAGGCATCAGGCAAAGGTTGCTATATTGGTGCAACGAGACCAAGATCAAGAGGACGGCAAGACGGAGGTCATCGTGGAGCCCAAGACGGCGTCACCACCGGAGCTTTTCTCAGCCGAAGACTACTTTTGTCAGGATAGCTTGTACTAGCTGTCCCCCTTCAAATTTGCCCACCGTTGTTGGCTCCCTTCCCGCTCGATATTTGGGAAGAGGACCAAAGCCTATATAAGTAGAGCTAGCCACCATAGTAGAGGTATCTCATCTTAGATTGATCCAACCCGATCGAGAGCCTACCCTAGCCACAAGAACACCTCAACCTCAGGAGGTTGTTCTTCCCTTGTACTGTTCATCATCGGCCCTAGAAGCAATCGACCACCACCGCACTGGAGTAGGGTATTACACCACAACGGTGGCCTGAACCAGTATACACCTCGTGTCTTTCTGTGTTGCGAGTCCATCTAGTTCGTCCGCGAGATCTTAGCGAGCTAGGGCGTAGATCGGTAGGAGGGAAAGACTTCGCGCACACCCCAGTGTTCGAACCTTAAGGGTTTGCCAGAATCCCACATCCGACATTTGGCGCGCCAGGTAGGGGTGTGCCGGAGCTTCTTCTCTACCAACCGGCTCGCCGACGCTCCCACCACGATGTCCGCGACTAAGGGCGGCTCGACGCTGGCGCAGCTGGCCAGCCCGGGCAGCGCCGCCTGCCCATGAAGATCTCGACCCCGCACTCCAGGTGGTGCGAGCGCCGCCAAACTCCGCCGGGCGCGGCAGCGCGGCCAGGCGTCGTCCACCCTCACCCCGCGGCAAGTACGGGCAGCCGCAAGAGCAGCGAGCCACGCCGCAGCAACGGCGCTGCACTCACAACGGGAGCAAGCAAACATACGGGCAGCGCTCACCATGGCAAGGGAGCTGCTGTGATGCAGGCTGATGGAAAGCGGTTGGGATACACTGCTGGAGCGTGTTGCCGAGCTGCTGGATGCAGCGGTGTCGGGAGCACCACCCTTCTGCTATCGACTTCCTCTTCAGGCCACTGCAGGGCCGCGCGGTGAACCTCACCACATCCACGCGCCGTCAACTACGCCCGGGGGCTTCATCAACATCAGCACGGCCAGCGGCGTAGGGGGCTCCGACTCCCCCATGCCGCCCGCGGCAAGCACGAGCACAAGCGTCGCCCTCCGTGGTCAGAGTCGGATGCCACACTACCATCCTCAGGACGCCACCCTGGGCCGAGCAACATGGGGCGTGGAGCACCACGACGAGGTGTTCGGGGTGACGGCCCCGGAAGCCTACATGCCCCGCATGATGAACCAAGAGTACACACCAGAGGACGACCCTGACTCATTCATTGGAGAAGATTGGGGGGAGGGGGTGCTAGGAGCCGAAGCCTTCCAAGAACCAACGGAGAACCATGACGATCGCGCCGGCAACGGCAACTACAGGGTACCGCTAATCTCTCAGGAACAGGCTTATGCTAACCATGGGCTGCAGATGAATCAGGTTGCAGCATCGATCGACGACCCTGGCATGGCAGCACCCGCTCCAACAAGGGAGACACGCTGGGGGCCGCCAGGAGGGAGCCAGGAGCAAGGCCCCTCCCTGCGGTGCGCGACGCCCGGCGACACCCGGAAGTAGGCCCTCTGCTGGGGAGGCCTCGACAACCCTTCCCCCCCAGAGGACCTGTGGTCGCCAAGGGCACCACTGGCGTCCTCTTTCCCTCCTTTGTGTCATCCTGGTGACCGGTCGGCTCAAAGGAGGTCAAGGGAGGCGCAAGGCAGGGCCCTCATCTGGCGATATGAAGCAAGGCCGGTACCTGTGAAGAAGGCCCAGTGCCTGTGAAGCTCGCCGCCCGTGACACTCTCACGTAATAATGAGTTGGGGCTGTACACGCCCCGGAGTCTCAGGGGTGCCGGCCTCAGGCCCTGGGGCTCCCTCCCATGCCTAGTGGCAGCAGTTAGCTCCGTGCTGATGAGAAGACTTAAAGACTAGAAGACTAGACGAGGTGCCGGACATGGCCTTTTGCTTTGGATCTCTCTTTCTATAGCTTTGCTTTCTGGATCTGGATTTGAGTTGAAGCTGAGTTTTTATCGATCTTGGCTGGGGCTGCATTTTTCTCGTTCGTGCAATTTCTTGCCTTCTGGATCTCGTTTTGTCTGGGACTCATGTCCATCGCCTTCCCCTCACGAGCTCCACGTGAGCAAGACTGCGCGAAGGACGCGCACGCCAAGCGCGCGCTAGCACTGCAACTGTTGCTCACCTCTCGTGGGGCCCCTCCTGATGGGGCGACAAGCTCCGCGGGATTCTTAGAAACTCGACGCCTTGCGACCCAGCTCAAAGCTGGTGCTGACTGAGGTAAACCATGATAGAGAACTCACACCTGGATTCATGAGTCCGCAAGGATACGAACTCACACCGCATAGGAAAGTAAAACTGCAATTTGTTTACATGAGGGGCTCCCCCTCCCAAAATGCTCTCACTAGTTTTCCAAGGGCCATGCCCGAGCTTCGTGTGCAGGATGAAACGACAGGAGAACATGGGATCAGCCAGAAATGTCGCTTGCTACATCACCCACAGATGCGTCACTCGCGTCATCATCGTCTTCGTTGGCATCGTCGCCGCCACCGGCGACGCCCCCGACGTCGTAATTAACCACGTCGCCTTCGTCTGCGGCGACCACCATCCCGTCATCTTCCAAAGTGAAAGCCCTGACCAACGCGCTAGGTCGTCCCGGACGACTGTGGGAACGGGAGCGATGGCAGCGTCGAAATCAAAGTTGGGGTCGGCATTCAAAAGGTGGATGAAAACACGGGAGAAAGCGCACTCAAGCAGGCCATGCCCCCTTTCCTCCACAAGCTGGCGAGCTCTGGTAGATCGAGCCTCCAGGCGCGTCACCGCCTCAGTGAAGAAGATCAGATGGCTGGCATAGTCGTTCCAGTGAGGGGCCGGCACCTCCATGTCGCAAATATGGCCCAGGGCGGTGTTGGCCCTGTTCTGGAGATCCTGAAGCATAGGAGCATGCTCGCGCTCCAGCGTTCATCGTTGGAGCACTTCCTCCGTGTTCTGTCGTGCAACGGCCTCAGCGTCATCAACCCGCCTACGAAGGGAGCGCAGCTTGGCGCGAGCGGAGGCCAAGTCCTCCTGCGTCCTAACCAGGGCAGGGGTCGTGGCCTCCGCGCGCCTCTCAGCCTCATCCAACCTGGGCCAGAGGACAGCCGCCCTGCCCGCATCCTCCATACCCGCGAGCTTCAGGTTCAGGTCGTACCAGGTCCGCGCGAACCTCGGCCACCCGGTGATTCACCTCCTCCTCAACTCAGGCCTCTCGAGCCCCGACGGCATCTTCTGCTTGAGCAACTTAACATTCCCTCGTCTCCAGTCGCTCGAGCTCGAGGCTGCGCTCCACGGCTTCAAGGGCCAGCGTCTCACCGCGCTTCCGGACCTCCTCATCCTCCATGGGTGTCCCCCTCAGCGATGCAAGAGCCGCCCTGCGCGCCTCCACCTGCTGCTCAAGGGATGCGCTCCAGGCCTGGAGCTCCTAATACGTCTCCAACGTATCTATAATTTTTTATTGCTCCATGCTATATTATCTTCTGTTTTGGACATTATTGGGCTTTATTATTCACTTTTATATTATTTTTGGGACTAACCTATTAACCAGAGGCCCAACCCAGAATTGTTGTTTTTTGCCTATTTCAGATTTTTCACAGGAAAAGAATATCAAACGGAGTCCAAACAGAATGAAACCTTCGGGAACGTGATTTTCGGAATGAATGTGATCCAGAGGACTTGGACCCTACGTCAAGAAATCAAGCAGGAAGCCACGAGGTAGGGGGCACGCCTACCCCCTGGGTGCGCCCTCCACCCTCGTGGGCCCCACGTTGCTCCACCGATGTACTCCTTCCTCCTATATATACCTACGTACCCCCAAACGATCAGATACGGAGCCAAAAACCTAATTCCACCACCGCAAACTTATGTACCCACGAGATCCCATCTTGGGGCCTATTCCGGAGCTCCGCCGGAAGGGGCATCGATCATGGAGGGCTTCTACATCAACACCATAGCCTCTCCGATGAAGTGTGAGTAGCTTACTTCAGACCTTCGGGTCCATAATTATTAGGTAGATGGCTTCTTCTCTCTTTTTGGATCTCAATACAATGTTCTCCCCCTCTCTTGTGGAGATCTATTCGATGTAATCTTCTTTTGCGGTGTGTTTGTTGAGACCGATGAATTGTGGGTTTATGATCAAGTTTATCTATCAACAATATTTGAATGTTCTGAATTCTTTTATGTATGATTGGTTATCTTTGCATGTCTCTTCGAATTATCAGTTTGGTTTGGCCTACTAGATTGATCTTTCTTGCAATGGGAGAAGTGCTTAGCTTTGGGTTAAATCTTGTGGTGTCCTTTCCCAGTGACAGTAGGGGCAGCAAGGCACGTATAGTATTGTTGCCATCGAGGATAACAAGATGGGGCTTTTATCATATTGCATGAATTTATCCCTCTACATCATGTCATCTGGCTTAAAGCGTTACTCTTTTCTTATGAACTTAATACTCTAGATGCATGCTGGATAGCGGTCGATGTGTGGAGTAATAGTAGTAGATGCAGGCAGGAGTCGGTCTACTTGTCTCGGACGTGATGCCTATATACATGATCATACATAGATATTATCATAACTATGCTCAATTCTGTCAATTGTTCAACGGTAATTTGTTCACCCACCGCAAAATACTTATGCTCTTGAGAGAAGCCACTAGTGAAACCTATGGCCCCCGGGTCTATCTTCCATCATATTATTCTTCCAACACTTAGTTATTTCCGTTGCTTTTATTTTACTTTGCATCTTTCTCAGAAAAATACCAAAAATATTATCTTATCATATCTATCATATCTCACTCTCGTAAGTGACTGTGTAGGGATTGACAACCCCTTATTGCGTTGGTTGCGATGATTTACTTGTTTGTGTAGGTGCGAGGGACTCGCGCGTAGCCTCCTACTGAATTGATACCTTGGTTCTCAAAAACTGAGGGAAATACTTACGCTACTTTGCTGCATCACCCTTTCCTCTTCAAGGGAAAACCAACGCAGTGCTCAAGAGGTAGCAGCTCCCATGCGCGTTCCTCCGCAGCCTCGCGATGGCGGCCAAGGCTCGCGAGCAGGCTTCATGGGCGATCTTGAGGGACGCCTCGGCCTTCGCATTCTCAAGGTCGCGCTGATAGCGACCAAGGTTGATGGCCACCCTCAGCTTGCGCCTCTCCTCCACCAGCCGGAGACCTTCGGCCTCAAGGCGCGAGTCAACGCCCGCGAGCTCTTCACCAAGTCGGCTCATCGCGCCCATCGCCTCCTGGAAGAGCTCGTGAAGAACCACGCTCCGCCCGCGCTCGAGCTCGAACGCTCGATCCTCCTCGTCCTCCACCTCAGGGGCTGTGGGAGGGGCACCGAGCGGCACGCCACCCCCCAGCAGGGGGCTGGGGGCTGACGCCGCACCTGACGCCAGCTCGTCCTCGTGAGAGGCCCAAGCCGGCTGAGGCTCGCTGCTTGAAGAGGAACCAAAGATCGAAGCCAGCCAGCTGCTGCCCATGAGCGAAGGAGGAGCCTTGGGTACGCCCGCCAAGCTCCACGCCAGGCCGTGGGGGAGGGATGGCCAAGCTGCGGGCTCAGCGTGCCGCGAAGGCAGAGATGCTCCCCCGACCGACCCCGCTCCAAGGGCGGTAGGAAGACCAGGAACGCTCAAGGCGGATGGGGGAGTTGATGAAAGAGGAGGCCGCTTCTCGGGAGACGCAACAGCTTCAATGGAAGGAGCCCTGGAGAACTGACGTCAGGATAAGGAGGCTACACGCAGGAAGCCATGACAACAAGAACTTACGCGTCAATGGCGATGTACTTTCGCTGCTTCAACGGCCCGAAGATGTTGCTGCCGCTAGGGGATCCTTTCCTCTTCCGGAGCTCCTCGAAGTCCACACAAAGACGACCAAAACGCTCGACGTGACGGTCGGTGCGCAGCGGGGCCGAAGAAGAGCCTGGAAGGATATCTTCAGGGGTGCCCGATTGCGGCAAACAGCCGGGCACCGTTTCACCACAACCTCCTGAGGCGCCTACAGCCTTGGCCTCGGGAGCCGCATGCTGCACCTCCTCAATAATAGGCACCTTAGGAGGGGGGTCGCAGGCCCCCGAAGACGACGCCCCAGGATCACCACTCGGCACATGTTCCTCAAGACTCGAGCCACCGGCTCCCATCGGAGCTCGCTCTCCCGCACCTTCACCTGGGGCGAGCTCGGCACCGGCGGCAAACAAGCAAACCACGACGAAGGGGTTCTCGCGTGGCCCCACCAGTCTGATCGGCTGCAGCCCCCATTCGTCGAAGGAAGGCATGCTCGCTGCAAACTCATCCTTGTTCTTGCAGCGATACAGTAGGCAATTCTTCCCAGGCATTTCGTCTGGCAAAGGGACACCCGTCAAGACCTTGAACACTGTTTGCCGCGTCCCAAGAGGGAGCCCAGACTCCTGGAACCTCATGTGGTCCTGGCTGTTGAGCAAGGTCCACATTGGGCGAGAGTGGCGCTGAAGCGGAGCAACCCGGCGTTTGATGAACTCCTTCACCACCATCTGCGCGATCACGCCGCGATCCTTCAGCAGCCTTAGCCGGGCCCAGACGAGATCAAGGTAGGGGCTCGAGAGCTTCTGGTGGCTCCAGCCGGGGTTTGGAACAGCAGGCTCTGTTGGGAGACGAAGCAGGGGGCTGAGCACGCCGGCATCAATAAACACCCATCGCGTACGAAACTCGCTCGTGGATGAAGGGAGCTCGAAGTCAATCCCCGTGCCCGCGGTCGCAGCCACGACCTGGAACCTCACACACCCCGAGCATTGCTAAGAGTCGTCCAGGTGCAATGAGAAGAAGTGGCGGAGGAGGGCCACCGAAGGAGCGATGCCCACCATGGCTTCGCACATGAAGGCGAAGACAGCAAGAAGAGTCACCGATTGGGGTTTAAGATGCAGCATGTGGATCTGGTAATGCTCTAGCACCGCGTTGAGGAAGGCAGAGAAGGGAGGAATCATGCCAGCCCAGAGGGCATCTATGAAGATTGGGACCTCGCTGGCTGCCCGGGCCATGCGAGTGCGAGACGTAGGCCAAGCCACCGTCTCTCCCCACTCGTTGAAGCTGGAAGCAAGCATCGGATGCACCTTGTCTATGGCCTCGTCGTTGAGCACCCGGGATCGGCCTAGCGCCGGCTCGACAGCTGGAGGTGTGCCTGACGGAGACATTGGCTTCTTCCCCTTGTCCGCTTATTTTCACGCCATGGCAACGAAGCAAGGGGAGGGCAGGTCAGATCGAAGAAGGGAAGCAGAGTCTCAAGGAAGCAGGGGGATTGGGGAAGCGAGGCGCAGGCGACGGAGGAATAACTGTGTAGGCCGCGGAGGCCGCATAGCTAGGCGGATTCAAAGGCAGCATGGGGAAGCGGAGACGCCCACGTCCAATCAACCGCCACGCGTCAACCGAGGCCACAAGCTTTTGGGGCCCGCGGTGCTCCGAACTTGACCCTTGGCTTCGCCCACGAAGCCAAGCCAGCGCACCTTGGGCCGGGGCTCTTGTCGGTGTTACAGGGCAGGGGTCCCAGACTTGCCTGCATGCGGCCCACGGCGTGGCTAAGCAAGCAGGTCGTACGGCCCATCTTCATCAACAAGGCATCCAAGACCCTCGCGAGGGTCCAAGCCTCGAGAGGCGGGCGATGCAAGACCTCCTCAGGAGTAGCCTAGCCAGGCAGGCTCACGAGGAGTGGAGATATCAAGGCGGGGAAAAACCTCACGAGGCTCTCGTGACGTGAGCCATGAAGAACGACACCAGGCGGGCGCCAGGGCGTGCAGCGTCCTTGTTTCCTCTTTGGTGGTAAGGAAGCCAGCGCAGGCGAGGAGTACCGAGGCATTAGGCAAAGGTTGCTATAATCGTGCAACGAGACCAAGACCAGGAGGACGGTAAGACGGAGGTCATCGTGAGCCCAAGACGGAATCACCACCAGAGCTTTTCGCAGGCGAAGACCACTTTTGTCAGGATAGCTTGTACTAGCTGTCCCCCTTCAAATTTGCCCGCCGTTGTTGGCTCCCTTCCCGCTCGATATTTGGGAAGAGGACCAGGGCCTATATAATTAGATCTAGCCACCATAGTAGAGGCATCTCATCTTAGCTTGATCCAACCTGATCGAGAGCCTACCCTAGCCACAAGAACACCTCAACCTCAGGAGGCTGATCTTCCCTTGTACTGTTCATCATCAGCCCTAGAGGCAATCCACCACCACCACACTGGAGTAGGGTATTACACCACAACGGTGGCCCGAACCAGTATAAACCTCGTGTCTTTCTGTGTTGCGAGTTCGTCGAGTTCTTCCGCGAGATCTTAGCGAGCTAGGGCGTAGATCGGTAGGAGGGAAAGACTTCGCAAGCACCCCAGTGTTCGAACCTTAAGGGTTTGCCGAAACCCCACATCCGACAGATATTAGTCATATAAATAGAATAACCATTATTCTCGGATTTAAATGAATAACTGTCTCGCATCAAACAAGATCCAGATATAATATTCATGCTTAACGCTGGCACCAAATAAAAATTATTCAGGTCTAAAACTAATCCCGAAGGTAGATGTAGAGGTAGCATGCCGACGGCGATCACATCGACGTTGGAACCATTTCCCACGCACATCGTCACCTCGTCCTTAGCCAATCTTCGCTTAATCCGTAGTCCCTGTTTCGAGTTGCAAATATTAGCAACAGAACCAGTATAAAATACCCAAGCACTACTACGAGCATTAGTAAGGTACACATCAATAACATGTATATCACATATACCTTTGTTCACCTTGCCATCCTTCTTACCCGCCAAATACTTGGGGCAGTTCCGCTTCAAGTGACTAGTCCCTTTGCTGTAGAAGCACTCAGTCGCAGGCTTAGGTCCAGACTTGGGCTTCTTCACTGGAGCAGCACTTGCTTGCCGTTCTTCTTTAAGTTCCCCTTCTTCCTTTTACCCTTTTTCTTGAAACTGGTGGTCTTGTTGACCATCAACACTTGATGCTCCTTTTTGATTTCTACCTCCGCAGCCTTCAGCATCGCGAAGAGCTCGGGAACTGTCATATCTATCCCTTGCATATTATAGTTCATCATGAAGCTCTTGTAGCTTGGTGGCAGTGATTGAAGAACTCTATCAATGACACTATCATCAGGAATATTAACTCCCAGCTAAGCCAAGTGGTTGTGGTGCCCAGACATTCTGAGTATATGTTCACTGGCAGAACTATTCTCCTCCGTTTTGCAGCTATAGAACTTATTGGAGACTTCATATCTCTCAATCCGGGCATTTTCTTGAAATATTAACTTCAACTCCTGGAACATCTCATATGCTCCATGACGTTCAAAACGTAGTTGAAGTCCCGGTTCTAAGCCGTAAAGCATGACATACTAAACTATCGAATAGGCATCAGCTTTACTCTACCAGACATTCTTAACGTCATCAGCAGCATGCCTGGCACCTAGCGGTGCATCCAGGACGTAATTCTTCTGTGCAACAATGAGGATAATCCTCAAGTCACGGACCCAATCCGTGTAGTTGCTACCATCATCTTTCAACTTAGCTTTCTCTAGGATCGCATTAAAATTCAAAGGAACAGTAGCACGAGCCATTGATCTACAACAACATAGACATGCAAAATACTATCAGGTATTAAGTTCATGATAAATTAAAGTTGAATTAATCATATTACTTAAGAAATCCCACTTAGATAGACATCCCTCTAATCATCTAAGTGATCATGTGATCGAAATCAACTAAACCATGTTCGATCATCACGTTAGATGGAGTAGTTTTCAATGGTGAACATCACTATGTTTATCATATCTACTATATGATTCAACCTCGACCTTTCGGTCTCAGTGTTCCGAGGCCATATCTGCATATGCTAGGCTCATAAAGTTTAACCCAAGTATTCTGCGTGTGCAGAACTGGCTTACACCCGTTGTATGTGAACGTAGAGCTTATCACACCCGATCATCACATGGTGTCTCAGCATGACGAACTTTCGCAATGGTGCATACTCAGGGAGAACACTTGTACCTTGAAATTTAGTGAGAGATCATCTTATAATGCTACCGCCGAACTAAGAAAAATAAGATGCATGAAGGATAAACATCACATGCAATCAATATAAGTGATATGATATGGCCATCATCATCTTCTGCCTTTGATCTCCATCTCCAAAGCACCGTCATGATCACCATCATCACCGGCGCGACACCTTGATCTCCATGGTAGCATCGTTATCATCTCGCCAACTATTGCTTCTACGACTATCGCTACCATTTAGTAATAAAGTAAAGCAATTACATGGCGATTGCATTTCATACAATAAAGCGACAACCATATGGCTCCTGCCAGTTGCCGATAACTGTGTTACAAAACATGATCATCTCATACAATAAAATTTAGCATCATGTCTTGACCATATCACATCACAACATGCCCTGCAAAAACAAGTTAGACGTCCTCTACTTTGTTGTTGCAAGTTATACGTGGCTGCTACGGGCGTTCTTACCTACGCATCAAAACCACAATGATTTTTCGTCAAGTTTGCTATTTTAACATTCAACAAGGACCGGGCGTAGTCACACTCGATTCAACTAAAGTTGGAGAAACTAACACCCGCCAACCACATGTGGCAAAGCACGTCGGTAGAACCAGTCTCGCGTAAGCGTACGCGTAATGTCGGTCCGGGCCGCTTCATCCAACAATACTGCCGAATCAAAGTATGACATGCTGGTAAGCAGTATGACTATTATCGCCCACAACTCTTTGTGTTCTACTCGTGCATATAACATCTACGCACAGACCTAGCTCGGATGCCACTGTTGGAGAACCCATTAATTTCAAAAAAAAATCCTACGCACACCCAAGATCCATCTAGGTGATGTATAGAAATGAGAGGGGAGACTGTTGTCCACGTACCCTCGTAGACCGAAAGCGGAAGCGTTATGACAACGCGGTCGATGTAGTTGTACGTCTTCATGATCCGACCGATCCTAGTACCGAAAGTACGGCAACTCCACGATCTGCACACGTTCAGCTCGGTGACGTCCCACGAACTCTAGATCCAGCTGAGTGTCGAGGGAGAGCTTCGTCACCACGACAGCGTCATGACGGTGATGATGAAGTTACCGATGCAGGGCTTCGCCTAAGCACTACAAAAATATGACCGAGGTGGAAATCTGTGGAGGGGGCACCGCACACGGCTAAACAATCAACTTGTGTGTCTATGGGGTGCCCCCTCCCCGTATATAAAGGAGTAGAGGAGGGGAGGGGCTGGCCCTCTCTATGGCGCGCCCTAGGGGAGTCCTACTCCCATCGGGAGTAGGATTCCCCCCCTTCCCTAGTTGGAGTAGGAGAGGAAGGAAGGACGAGAGAGGGAGGAAGGAAATGGGGGCCGGCCCCCCACCCAATTCGGATTGGGCTTGGGGGGGGGGGGGACGCGCCCCCTCCTTGGCCTACTCCTCCTCTCTCCCACTAAGGCCCAAGAAGGCCCACATACTCCCCGGGGGGTTCCGGTAACCTCCTCGTATTCCGGTAAATGCCCGAACTCACCCGGAACCATTCTGATGTCCAAACATAGCCATCCAATATATCGATCTTTATGTCTCGACCATTTCGAGACTCCTCGTCATGTACGTGATCACATTTGGGACTCCAAACAACCTTCGGTACATCAAAACACATAAACTCATAATACCGATCTTCACCGAACGTTAAGCATGCGGACCCTACGGGTTCGAGAACTATGTAGACATGACCGAGACTCATCTCCGATCAATAACCAATAGTGGAACCTGGATGCTCATATTGGTTCCTACATATTCTATGAAGATCTTTATCGGTCAAACCGCATAACAACATACGTTGTTCCCTTTGTCATCGGTATGTTACTTGCCCGAGATTCAATCGTCGGTATCTCAATACCTAGTTCAATCTCGTTACCGGAAAGTCTCTTTACTCGTTCCGTAATGCACCATCCCGCAACTAACTCATTAGTCACATTGCTTGCAAGGCTTATAGTGACGTGCATTACCGAGAGGGCCCAGAGATACCTCTCCGTAACACGGAGTGACAAATCCTACTCTCCATCTATGCCAACCCAACAAACACCATCGGAGACACCTGTAGAACATCTTTATAATCACCCAGTTACGTTGTGACGTTTGATAGCACACTAAGTGTTCCTCCGGTATTCGAGAGTTGCATAATCTCATAGTCATAGGAACATGTATAAGTCATGAAGAAAGCAATAGCAATAAACTAAACAATCAAGTGCTAAGCTAACGGAATGGGTCAAGTCAATCACATCATTCTCTAATGATGTGATCCCATTAATCAAATGACAACTCATGTCTATGGCTAGGAAACTTAACCATCTTTGATTCAATGAGCTAGTCAAGTAGAGGCATACTAGTGACACTCTGTTTGTCTATGTATTCACACATGTACCAAGTTTTCTGGTTAATACTATTATAGCATGAATAATAAACATTTATCATGATATGAGGAAATATAAATAACAACTTTATTATTTCCTCTAGGGCATATTTCCTTCATACGTCTACTTAGGGAGGCTGAGATTTAACTCAGAAGACCGCGTATCCACCTTATTCCCCTTGAGCTAAGGACACCCAGTCCTCGTGCAATCACTCTGGTAAGTCTTCAAGGTAGACTTCCAAACCTTCACAAACTTCGTTCACCGGCGATCCACAATGGCTCTTGGATGCTCAGAATGCGGCACCTAACCGGCTGGAGGATTCACAGTCCTCAAGTGTAACAAGTCTTCAGGTCACACGGACAGAAAGACTTCAGTGATGCCTAACACTCTTTGGCTCTGGGTGGTTTGGGCTTTTTCCTCGCAAGGATCTCTCTCTCAAATGCTTCGGAGGTGGGTTGCTCTCAAACGACAAAAGCCGTGCACTAACTTTGAGCAGCCACCAATTTATGGTGTAGGGGGTGGGCTATTTATAGCCAGGAGGCAACCCGACCTGATTTGTCCGGAATGACCCTGGGTCACTAAGGAACCGACACGTGTCCAACGGTCAGATTTCAAACACACGCGGCAGCTTGAATTGGGCTACAAGTAAAGCTGACTCATCCAGCTCTGGATAAGATTTGCTCTCTTTTTCTGCGCTCGAATACATAGGAATTTGGTTGAGCATCACTTCAGTCACTCTGACTTTGTTCAACTGGACCCTACTTAACAGTATGATGGTTCCTATGACTCAACAAATAAGAAAAGGAAACTACGAAACAACTTTCTTCGCACTCCATAGTCTTCACATGAATGTCTTCTCATGTCATAATCTTCACTGTGAATGTCTTCACGAACCACCATTGTCTTCAATGTCTTCACACATTTTTAGGGGTCATCTCTGGTAGGTAAACCTAATCAATAAGGGACTACTACCTGTGTTATCCTGCAATTCTCACAAACACATTAGTCCCTCAACCAAGTTTGTCGTCAATACTCCAAAACCAACTAGGGGTGGCACTAGATGCACTGATAACAACATCCTCTTCTGCGATCGGTCTTAACCAACGTCGTCATCAACAACATCCCTGCACCAACGGCTACCTCATCTACAAACGATTGGTATAATTGTAGTGTCCCAGTTCGTTGGTTGAACATGTTTGTCAGTTTTATGTTTTGCGATGTTGTGTTGCTACTATTCATGTTGTTTAGTGCATCTAGTATGTTTGAGATTCACATGTTACTAGCTGCAATCGTCATGCTTATTATTCTGGAATTAATCATGGAAATTATGCCTAATTATTCAACACAAGGAGGGGGTTCCTTCCAATTTAGCTTCCCCCCTTGCTTCTGAAGTAAGCTAAGGGGTGTGTCCCCTATTGGGCCCAAGTGGCCCAATATCTTTCCACCACTTGGCCTTTTAAAGTGTGTTGGTATTTAGTTAAATATAAAGCCTCCTAACTATTATTAGTGACTTCTATTATTAATTTAACATCTCTTGAAACTATTTCCACCTATATATAATTTATTGGTAATACCTGGCATTGCTTGATAAACCCTGAAACCCTTTCGGTTCCGCCCAAAATGCTTCTGGTTCCTCTCCAAACTATTTCGCGTATTAGTGAAACCAATTCATAAATATTTTCTCATTATCCTTGTCCTACTAACACTCAGCGAATCATGATTACCTTAATCTTGTGACCCTGTAGGTTCGGTAAAACATAGACATGAACAAAACCCGTTTCATTTAGTGACCGATAGCGGAACCATGGATATCCATATCGATCCCTATGGTACACGAATGACATTCGAGTGAACTTTTGGTTATCATATGCTATTCCCTTTGCTTCACGATACTTTACAAAACCCAAGGTCAGATGTATCGGTATCCTCTTGAGTCATTCCCATGCTCACTATACCAGACTCCTCGTTGCCAATTTTGTTCTTCTTTCTCTTTGACATGTTATGGCGTCCCTGTGACCTAGTCACCTATGTTTGGCTAGAGATGATCGATGCCATCACATCGAGAGGCCCTAAGAATATCTCTCCATCATCGAGGAGCAAATCCCACTCTTGAGCTATCTTGTCCCTTGTCAAACTTTCCAATGAATCTATAAGTTGTCATTGTGATCACCGTGTTACAGGTTCCGTTTGAGAAATGCCAAAGTCCACTACACGGTAAGAAGTGACTATGATATTCTCATGGTCCAAGGAACTAAATCACACATTAACTCTTCATGTTATAGCAGTTGACTTATGACAATTGCATCTCAAAGTATAACAAAAATGTTTGGGTCAATTCAATATGCTCGTTCTTCCACTGTCATATTCTAAAAGTTGTTTTAGGACTATCGTTATAATTGAGGATATCCTAAGATCTGCAAAACATGATCACCGATAACTCTTGAGCCAGTCTTAGAGGCGTGACCAAGAATCATATTTTACCGTTTATTATTGCACATTTGCATATTAGTTTTCCGCTGAAACGCATATTCCAGGATCATAGCAGCTATAGCATAGAATATAAACTCTTAATTATAAACATGGAAGTATAATAATACAATATTGTTGCCTCTAGGGCTTATTTCCAACAGCGATGCCATCTCTTCCCCATGGTGATTTGGTTTTTGATCCGAGGGTGGATCATTCCAAAGGAGGAGGGGATGATGCGGAGCATCCTATGGACATCACAATGTCAAGAATCCATTCGGCAAGAGACATGTGCAACATCTACTTCACATACATAAAGGTGAATAATCTCCTCTACACATGTTCATTTGACCCCTTCGATTATGGTATACTACCGGACACCCCTCTCGTGTGCATACATATGTACTGTCGGAACTTCACGGATGACGAGCAGGAGTGCAATCACAAGGAACGAATACACTATTCGCAAGGGAAGCATGGAAAAGGAGATAAAAGAAAGGTGAAGAAGTGCAAGTATGCACTTGCCCAAACGTCCAGCTACCTACTACTTGTCAACTGCGTTCGGATTTCCTCAAAGATAAGAGGATGATGTAGTATAGCAGGGATAAATATTTCCATCAGTCAAGTAATATGTTTATCAATCCAGTAGGAGAACCACGCAAAACATCGTCAGCAACACCTACACATAAAAGAGCAAATACTTGCACCGAGCGCGGTCAAGGGGGTTGTCAAACCCCTTGGCGGTTATTTGCAAGAATCAAATCTGATAGTGATACATAGATAAATAAAACCCAAAATAAAATAACCATAAGTAAAATGAAGCAATGTATTTTTGGATTTTATATATCATAAAAGTGAACCCGGGGCCATATTTTTCACTAGAGCCTTCTCTATCGTACAAAAGCAAACAGTGGGTAAACAAATTACGCTTGGGCAATATATAGAAAAGTGCATAGTGACGATGATATTCAAGGCAATGATCATGTATATAGGCATCACGTACGAGACAAGTAGACCGACTCTTGCCTGCAACTACTATTATTACTCCACCCATCGACCCCTATCCAGCATGCATCTAGGGTATTAAGTTTATGAAAAATGGAGTAACGCCTTAAGCAACATGCCATGATGTAGACAAAGTAATCCTAGCAATATGAATAAACCCCTTGTTTTCCCCTTAATGGCAACAATACAAATGTGTGTCATGTCCCCTTCTGTCACCAGGATTGAGCACCGCAAGATCGAACCCATTACAAAGCACCTCTCCCATTTCAAGATAAATCAATCTAGTTGGCCAAACCAAATGGATATATCAGAGAGAAATACAAAGCTACAATAATCATGCATAGAAGAATTCAGAGAAGACTCAATTAGTATTCATGAATAATCTGATCAGAAACCGACAATTGATTGGATCCCAATAAACACACCGCAAAAGAGGATTATATCAAATATATCTCCAAGAACATCGAGGAGAACGTTGTATGAAGATAAAAGAGAGATTAGAAGCCATCTAGCTACTAGCTATGGACCCGTAGGTCTATGGTAAACAACTCACACATCATCGCAAGGGAAGCAAGGTTGATGTACAAGCCCTCCATGATCGATTCCCCCTCCAGGAGGGTGCCGAAAAAGGCCTCCAGATGCGATCATAGAAGAACAGAAACTTGCGGCAACAGAAAAAAAAATTTGGGTGGTTCTCTGATGTATTGGGAATATTTGCGAATTTATAGAGGTGAAATTAGCTCAAGAGGTGCCATGAGGGGCCCACAAGTGTGGAGCTCGCGCCTCTTAGGCTGGTCGCTCCCTCGTGACTCTTCATGAATTCTTCCGAACCTTCTAGGGCCCCTTCTAGTCCAAAAAAAATTAATCCAAAGTTTTTTCTCCATTTGGACTCTATTTGATATGGATTTTCTGAAAAGCCAAAAACAAGAAAAAAATAGCAATTGGCACTGGGCACTAGGTTAATAGGTTAGTCCCAAAAAATGATATATGATTGCATATAAAACATCCAAGATTGATACTATAATAGCATGGAACTATAGAAAAATTATAGATACGTTGGAGACGTACCAAGCATCCCCAAGCTTATTCTTGCTCATCCTCGAGCAAGTAAATGATAAAAACAATTTTTTCGATGTGGAATGCTACCTAACATGTCTATCATGTCATCTTTCTTTTATGGTATGAATATTTAGATCCGAATGATTCAATGCAATAGTCTCTAATTTGACAGAAAGACATTACTACTCAGGCATACCAACAAACAATCATGCCTTTCAAAATATAAATGCTAAAGAATGCTATCCCTACAAAATCATATAGCCTTGTCATGCCCCATCTTCTTAACACAAAGTATAAATCATGCACTACCCCAGTGTCAGCAAGCAATTGGTTCATATGTTTTCAACCCCCACTCAATACATGAGTGCAAGCCATGGATATAGTACTATGGGTCGACTAGGATATGGTAGTACATGGATATGACAGTATTGTGAGTTATTTTTACCTACATGTGACATCTGAACTAGCAGTTTTGTCTAGTGCAATCTCTCTTTTAAAGCTTTGAATGATGCTTGGAATCCTGAAAGGTGGGTTATTATGCTTTGTTTGGCTATTAAGCCAAACCCGCAGGATCAAATATATACACATGGTATAGTTATCCCTCCGGGATCATGCTTGTGTGGCAATAATACAGTCTAAGGCAAACAAAAACATGAGATTATACTGATATTATATTATATATGTACATCTGTTGTCGCTGTACTAGTATTCCTATATTTTTTTCATCTGTACAAAAAAGAAAAGCACCAAATATATTCTTACCTCCGCTATGTGAGGGGCACTTAGACAAGAAAGGAAATGGTTTCAGATATGAAGTTAGAAAAAATTTCAAGCCATCATCAAGCAATGGAGGAAGCTATAGATCCTGGAGCATCGAACATATAAATCACGCTAGGCAACCCGCCATTTTGGAGGCATTGTCGTGACGCAGCAGTATGGGCCGCTCGATTCATTTACGATAATACTTTTTTGGCTGCTAGCAGTCGGTACACCGTTAATTGTTTCTCCACCTGAGTTGTATACTACCTTTTTATTTTTATTTAGATTCCTTCAGATTTCCAGTTTATTAGCTGCAAAAGGGGCCCAGTAATCTGCATTCTGCATAAAGCTTAGGCTTTAATTGGTTGTTATGTCAAGTGAAATCATGCATGATAGATTATTGCTGTTGGAGGAAACATTGTGTACAATATGTCTGGTGGTAGTTAAAAGCAGGGGAACATATTATTGTGATGTTATAGTTTCTTGGAAGTAGTTTCATCTATTTGTTTCCAACATTGTTGGCTTGCTGCCTTTTAGTATTGGAAAGTGTAAGCACACGCGTTCTTATATCTTCTAGGTTATTTCTCATTTTAACTCCTCTCCTGCGGATTCTCTAGGTTGCAGGCAAAGATGAACTCCTGATGGTCTACACTCTCCTGCTTTGCCATGGAGGTAAATGAGCCGAAGTGTACCAGGGAATATGCATATACACCACACCTAATCCACCACTATTTTCTTGTGGCGACTGGCGAGGAGAAGATATAAATGCCTTCAAATCCACCACTTATCCCCACTACTATTTCTTTGGATAATTTTTGCCTCCTCTAATTATATGGTTCTTTTGTCTATTTTTTATTATCTACAGGCTAAGCAAACCTTGACTCTGGCTAGTTGGTCTTGGAAGCTGGAAACCAGTTCATATATAAGATTCGTAGGTGGTGGTCTACGTCTCTTATTTCTAAGAGTGCTCATTTTCCTGATCTGGAGCTATGGTATTATCTTTGGTTTCATCATATTTTCCTTCCCTGATTTTTATTGATGCTTGGCTATGCTATGGGATGGGACCTCCATGTGCCAGTATTTTTAGCCGATCAGTATGTGGTGCTGAAAAATTAATCTCTACATAATGACGTTGTGCACATCCAACTCCAAGCAATGTAAGAAACCTATCATTTGACTAGCTATATGGTACATCTCATACATTTTCTAATACGGTTGTCCCTATTAGTTGGATACTCCAAAGGGCAAAGTTAATGTTTTGTTCATCGCTTCTGTACCCGTTTCTTCATGTTTCTTCATTTTGGCAGTGACCTGGGTTTCCATGTACTTGATAGATACTTTCCTTATGCTATGTGTTTCTGTATGTATATATGTTTCTGGCCATAAATATATAGCTGGCTCCAACTTTTACTGCTTTCCGTGGAACTTTGACAAGTACCCTTTAATCCACTAATTCTGGACCTGTTAGTTTGGCCACTGAAAACTTTGAATAGTACCCTTGAATTAGAGGATTAAACTAACAGGTCTGAAATCCTGAAGCCCATATGAATCAGTTTTCAGTTTAAATGAATGGTATTATAGGAGAAGAAATCTGAATGTTAGCACGGGATTACTTCACTTGACGTACATTATCTGGATCCTTGGCCACTTTTATGCAAAAGCCTTCGATCTCTTACTCCACTATGGAGTTTGATCAAGAAGTTTGGGCCTTTGGTCTTCTGTTACCTGAAACTTTAAATCTGGCCACAAAGCCTCAAAAGTCAAAACTCAATTCATGTAAAAATCGGCAAAAGTTTAGAGGATTTCGCACCACATTTTTTGATCTTGTTAGTACTTTCACCTTGCTAATTCAAAATGTGTGAATCCTGATGCTAACTCTGTAGAGTAGGAGAAACTACCACAAGTCAAGGTGAGACCCATGCCTAAAAAGGGGAAATCACTCTGGATCGGCTCAAGAACAAGGCTAGACCCGAATCTTGTTTACTCACTGTATTTACTATCTATAAAGTTGTATGTTTATTTTCTTTGCAAACAAGTGTTGGAATATTGGCTTCTCATACCTATGTACAGTAACTTAAGTATATTCCCAGCAGACTATGTGATCAGCAATCATACAAAGTAATTAAATGATGTGTTTTCTTTCAAATAGATAGACAATAGGTGGACTGAGGGATTCTTTCCCACATCCATGGCTATTGATGGAAGTTGATTGGAGATCTTCACGTCCAGAAATGCTAGTTTTGTAGATTAGGCAAGTGTATTCTTCATTTTCTGCAGCTGTGTGCACAGAGCACATGTGAATTCTGCCTGCATTCAATTTGATAAATTAATTGAGCATTCTAATAATTGAGACTTGTTTAACTTTTGTATAGGAAGCAAACATAAGGACTCGACTCACAATGAACCATGAAGCCAGCGATCTGCATCAAATGGATGTTTTAGTTTTCATTTTGTACAACTGATGTCTCATAGTTGCAGTCTTTTCGCTATCCTTTGTTGAACCTGATGTCTGGTGTCTTGGTGGTTATGTTTGGAACAGACCGAAGTGTATGTATGTATTAGTTAATGGAATAAAAAATGTCTTCGTGATTATGGTTAGAACACATAAACTATATGTATGTGACAGTCAGTACCATTTGTTTAATTAAAGCTGTGATTGGATAAACAAAATGTTAATGAACTATTGATAGCAAAAGAAAACACCATCTGACTGTCGGCCGGCAAAACAAACCCTGCCTCACAGTCGACTGGGGAAGGCTAAAACCAGGCCCTACAGAATGTTGGTCGGGAAAGAATTCCCATCTGATAGTTGGTCGGGAAAGCCCCATAGCTACCTCAATAGACTGTTGGTCGGGAAAAGCCCATGGCAGGCCCAACAAATTATTGGTCGGCAAAGATACACCATAGCCGTCAAGCAGTCGGTCGGGAAAGATATGTCGGTCGTGAAAGGCTTTTCCCATCTGGACTTTCCCCAGCAGACCTAATCAGTCGGCAATAGTCTTTTAACTGACTGTGTGTTGACAAAAGTTGTTTTCCCAACCAACTTGGCTGTTCGGAATATAGTGTTGTGGTGTAGTGCTCCTTGCCCTTACAAACTTCTTGGTTCAACTCCACAATCTTGTTGGAGGCTCCCAAGTGACACCTAACCAATCTAGGAGACACCACTCTCCAAAAGGTAATACATGGTGTGTTGATGATGAACTCCTTGCTCTTGTGCTTTAAATGATAGTCTAACCAACACTCAACTATCTCTCACAGATTTGGCTATGGTGGAGAGATGATTTGAGTGGGAAGCAACTTGGGGAAGGCTAGAGATCAAGATTCTTGTGGTAGGTGGTTCTCTCTATGAAAATGAGTAGTGGAATTGCCGGCACGTTCTGATGGCTCTCTCACAAATGAAGAATGGGGTGGAGGGGTATCTATAGCCTCCACACAAAATCCAATAGTTACACACATTTGACCCAACTCGGTCAGACCGAATAGAGGAACTTGGTGAGACCTATTTTGTTCAAAATGTGAACGTTAGGAATCTCGGTGGGACTGACTGGAACAACTCGGTGGGACCAATGTGCTAGGGCTAGGGCAAAACCTCATGTTGGTGAGACCGATCGCATGAACTTGGTGAGACCGATTTCAGCAAAGAGCAAACAAAGAGTTGGTCAAGCAAACTTGGTGGGACCGATTGCATATTTCGGTGAGGTCGAAATAATTACAATAGACAACAAAGAGTTTGCAAGGCCAACTCGGTGAGACCGAGATCTGTATCGGTGTGACTGAATTGTCTAGGGTTTCTGGCAGTGGCTAGGTCAAATGAACTCGGTGGCACCGGATAGATGAAATCGATGGGGCCGAGTTTGACTTTGAGTTTTGGATAAATGTGGAAATGAGAAAGTGGTTCAGGGTTTTGGAGCAATACCACTAAGCACTTTGAGCAAGTAGACCATTAAGTAACACCTCATCCCCTTTTAATAGTATCGGCTTTCCTATGGACTCAATGTGATCTTGGATCACTAAAATGTAAATGAAGAGTCTTGAGATTTTGCCAATCTTTGTCATTAGCATTTTGAAGGGGTTCTACATCCTCTTGTCCTTACCATGCATTTGTTGAACTGATCTGAAATACACTAGGTGATGGTATTAGTCCAACAAGAGATATGTTGACATTAATTACCAAAATTTCCTAGGGAGCACTTGTGCTTTCAATCTCCCCATTTTTGGTAATTGATGACAACATACATCGAAGCTTTCGATAAAATATATGAAGAGTAACAAGTAAAGCTTTGGAAAGACATGTAACATGCATAGGCTCCCCCTACATGTATGAAATCATGTAAAGATGGAATATAAGAACATGTGAAAGCATAAGCATGACAGAGCAGGCAGTGAGTTACATGTATCTTGGTTATATGCATCAGAGAAAATGATGTAGATAAAGGAAGTGCACCCTCATGTTCATGAATCCTTCTTGCAAACAATATGTACATCAGCAAGAGATCGTCATGCACATGAGTGTGATGCATATACTTAGCTTGTGGTCTTGAGCTGGCTTTGGAAGGAGATGAACTTGACAAAACAGGGTTAGATAACACAAGAACATTCTAGTTAAAGCAATTTCAGGAAACCACAAGAGTACCAAGACTGGGATGATGATACGTCTCCAACGTATCTATAATTTTTGATTGCTCCATGCTATTTTATCTACTGTTTTGAACTATATTGGGCTTTATTTTCCACTTTTATATTATTTTTGGGACTAACCTATTAACCGGAGGCCCAGCCTGAATTGCTCTTTTTGCCTATTTGGTGTTTGAAGAAAGCAGAATATCAAGCGGAGTCCAAGCGGAATGAAACCTTTGGGAGCGTGATTTTCTCACGAGCGTGATCCGGAGACTTGGACCCTACTCCAAGGAACAAAGAGGCGGTCACGAGGGTGGGGCGCCCCGCCTCGTGGCCCCCTGTTGCTCCACCGACGTACTCCTTCCTCCTATATATACCTACGTACCCCCAAACGATCAGAACAGGAGCCAAAACCTAATTCCACCGCCGCAACTTCCCGTATCCACGAGATCCCATCTTTGGGCCTGTTCCGGAGCTCCGCCGGAGGGGGCATCCACCATGGAGGGCTTCTACATCATCACCATAGCCCCTCCGATGAAGTGTGACTAGTTTACTTCAGACCTTCGGGTCCATAGCTAGTAGCAAGATGGCTTCTTCTCTCTTTCTAGATCTCAATACAATGTTCTCCCCCTCTCTCATGGAGATCTATTCGATGTAATCTTCTTTTTGCGGTGTGTTTGTTGAGACCGATGAATTGTGGGTTTATGATCCAGATTATCTATGAATAATATTTGAATTTTTTCTGAATTCTTTTATGTATGATTGGTTATCTTTGCAAGTCTCTTCGAATTATCCGTTTGGTTTGGCCAACTAGATTGGTAGTTCTTGCAATGGGAGAAGTGTTTAGCTTTGGGTTCAATCTTGAAGTGTCCTTACCCAGTGACAGAAAGGGTTGCAAGGCACGTATTGTATTGTTGCCATCAGGATAACAAGATGGGGTATTTATCATATTGCATGAATTTATTCCTCTAAATCATGTTATCTTGCTTAAGGCGTTACTCTGTTTTTTAACTTAATACTCTAGATGCATGCTGGATAGCGGTCGATGAGTGGAGTAATAGTAGTAGATGCAGAATCGTTTCGGTCTACTTGTCTCGGACGTGATGCCTATATACATGATCAGACCTAGATATACTCATAACTATGCTCAATTCTGTCAAATTGCTCAACAGTAATTTGTTCACCCACCGTAGAATACTTGTGCTCTTGAGAGAAGCCACTAGTGAAACCTATGGCCCCCGGGTCTATTCTCATCATATCAATCTCCATCACTTTAATACTTGCCTTGTTTTTACTTTTCCTTTTAATTTTCACTTTGCCTCTCTATACCAAAAAATACCAAAAATATTATCTATCATCTCTACCAGATCTCACTCTCGTAAGTGATCGTGAAGGGATTGACAACCCCTAATCGCGTTGGTTGCGAGGAGTTATTGTTTTGTGCAGGTACGAGGGACTTGTGCGTGGCCTCCTACTGGATTGATACCTTAGTTCTCAAAAACTGAGGGAAATACTTACACTACTTTGCTGCATCAACCTCTCCTCTTCGGGGAAATTCAACGCAGTGCTCAAGAGGTTGCAGATGACATGTAATGGGTGAGTACTTAGTACTTCATTTGGATATAAACTTGTCCCCAAATATTTTAAAGATATGCAATGAATTCCAAAGATTTTCTTCCCTAGAGATGGACTCTTTCTCCGCGTGAATCTGATCTTGGATAATGGGAGAAGTTAGGGTAAGAGAAAATCAGAGCATAAAATGGTGCAAACAACCATAACATGTCTTTCCCCTCTTAAAGACATGTGACTTCTCTCCTCTTTGTTTCATTGGCATCTGGAAGAGCTAAGATGTGCTCTCTCTCTCCCATATGATAAGCTTTGATGTGCTCTCTCTCCCCCTTTGACATCAATTTCCAAGAAGGGAACCTCTGGAGCATGAGTCAAATAGGTTCAGTCCTTGAGACACACTACAAAGCAGCATGTAGATTAAGATGCGGGTAGAGTATAAGAATCATTGAGTGGAGCTGGATAAGCAATAAAATATGCAATGGCAATAAGTTTTCTCAGGACTGAAATCAGTAACGCCGATCCGTTTTCATCGGTGGCACCGAGTTGGCAGTGTCATGGATGATTCATATCGGTCAGACCGGGTTAGTGCACTTCGGTTGTACCGATGAACTGCCTACAAGATATTCTTGTAGTTCGATCTAGCCGATAGACTTGGATCGGTGAGGCCGAGTTCAATGTAGAGGAAAAGTTTTGTCAACTCGGCTCACTTGACAAATTAAATCTCACAAGGATTTGCAATGAATTTGATGCAGAAAATACAGAGAAAACCATACATAAGGAAAGAGATCTAGATGAAGTTTTTTTGATAAGGGGAACAAGATAGCAAGAAACATATGCAAAAACACAAAGTAAGTGAACAAAGAAACTATAGAGAACTTCCTCTAGAAGGGGTCGGTGACAAAGTCACCTATGTTAGAGTATATTGACTAAGGAGTCAAGTGAAAACACTTGATCGTAGGTCATGCTCATCGTTTAAGCTCAAAATGGGGTTACCATTTTTCCTTTAAGCATTTTGATGTATTCACATCCCGTTGAGTTGCTTTGACCCAAGTCTTGGAGTAAAGCTTCTCTAAGATGTAATAACATACCTTGGGTGGTGTTGATCTTGATCGTGTAGTCAAACTTGTGTTGGTTGCTCAAGGTTGACGTAGTCCGTCAAGAATTTGGACCACCACTTGTAGTTTGAGTTCATCTTCCTACATGGGTTAGTCTTGCAAGGAAAAGCACTTGTGTATCCAAAATGACAATCATGAAACTTGATACCAAATGAAATTTGGTATATATAAATTGTGAAAGGATATGTTGAGTGAATTCATGCTTCCTTTTATTCAACAACCATATAGTAGGAACTTGGTGATGTAGAGATTGCTCAAGATTGAGTGACTTGTAATCTCATAGATTTGGGTCATCCAAGTACCTACAAGGGTTAGATAACATGCAAGGGTACAACTATAGATCCAAGACATAAGATCATCATCATAAGAGAAATATCAAGGATTAGTCAAAAAGGCTCATGCCTTGCATGTATCCAAATGGAGGTTCTACTACAAGTTTGAGGCATCAATGATGTTCAATTCACCTCTCAAACGGCAAAATACTTTCTCATCAAGTGGTTTGGCGAATATATCTGCCAATTGCTTATCGATACGAACATGCTTAAGATTGATGTCTCCTTTAGCAACATGATCTCGAATGAAATGATGACGAACTTCAATATGCTTAGTTCGAGAATGTTGCACGGGATTGTGAGCAATCTTAATAGCACTCTCATTATCACAAAGCAATGGAACATGTTTCACATGTATCCCATAATCCTTAAGGGTTCGGGTTATCCAAAGTAATTGAGCACAACATGATCTGGCAGCAATGTATTCCGCTTCAGCGGTGGATAAGGATACCGAGTTTTGTTTCTTGGTGGACCAAGATACAAGAGATCTACCAAGAAATTGACAAGTACTCGAAGTGGACTTTCTATCAACCTTGTCACCGGCGTAGTCCAAATCGGAGTAGCCAACAAGATCAAAAGAAGACCTCCTAGGGTACCAAATGCCAAAATTTGGTGTATGAATTAAGTATCTCACTATCCTTTTCACAGGCTTAAGATGACATTCTTGTAACATCCCAAAATTCTAAATTTTGGAATACTATAATAAATAAATAGTTTTGATTGATTGTTTGATTGTGGTGTGGTTGCTTGTGTTAAATTCGAAACTTTATGAAAGTTAAATGAGAGGGAATAAAAGGACTTCCCCAAACTTTCATTTTTGCATTTATGATCTCCATGAATTCAAATTCTTTTCACCATAAAATCTTAGAGAGAAGATGACATGACTTCTTCCATTTAAATAAACGAAAAGGGTTTCGAAAATATTTGAATTTTATTTGGAAATATTTTCCAATTCAGAAACTTTACGCAACTCAATGATTTTCATGAGAGAAGATAAAATGACTTCTTCCCATTGTATGCAATATGAGTTGGAAGTTTCAAAGAATCGAATTTAAAAGTCCCTTTGAAATTATTTTCAATTTGGAGTTATTTGGGTTTTATTCAAAAATTTGTCTCCAAAAATAAAATATATGGAAATTAGGGTAAAATGATTCCCTACATTAGAAAATTGGAGAGAAATAAATTTGGAATTATTCTGGTATTTCTAAAATAATTTTTATTGGGTTTTATTAAACCAGTTGCACTGTTTGCTTTATTTAATTTTTTTGTGGAATTTATTTGGTGCTTAAAAAATATTCAGGTTGTAGAAAATATTTTGCTGAAAATTTTGATATATATATGCCTATATAAAATTTTATTTCTATTTTTGTTATTTAGTTTTTCCTTTTCTGTTTCTATTTAAAAAACAAAATGCGTATGCGGCCTATAACTATCCGCCGCCCACGTGCGCAGCATGGTCAGCAGACTGGCCCGTAACTATTTTTATTTATTTTTCGGTTATGCTTGGAGTGAAAAAATATTATTTTTAGAAATATTTCTTTTTCTTAAAAAAAAGTTTAAAAAAAAGTGCCGCGCGCGTGTGCCGGCCGGCCGAACAATTTAGCCCGTGCGTTTTTCTCTTTTCTATTTTTACGTCTACGTTTAGTCCCACATTGCCTAGCCTTTGACCCGTAAACCTCTTTTCCACCTATAAATATAGACCCATGAGCCTCCAAAAATCATCCAATTCGGGTTAAATCAATATTTTTATTTGACTAGATTCATTAAGTAAAAATATATTTCTTCTCTCCGGCGGAAATTCTGGAAGTCGTTTCTTCTCTTTGTGGGATTGTCCGGAGAGCATGGTGCCCGATGCGGCTGTCGTGTTGGGGTCTTCGGATGGGAGTGATACGGAAGGCGGCGGCAACCCACGATGCATCAAGAACGGGGATGACCATTCTGATGAGTCATGTTTGCTGGTGACTCCGTTTCTCCTATCTAGGCCTCCGACAGTGTTACCCTCCGCACCTGCCCTCCGGTTTCTTCCTCCTAGCTGGGAAGCAGCGCCATCCTGATCCTGGGGAGGTGCCGAATCCAAGTCGGGCCCGCCTCCTACCTCCTTGGACCTTCCCTATAATACCCTGAAGGAGATGGACAAGGACAAAGGCATCACGGGGCACTTATCTTTTTTCAATCTTAAATCTGTAGGCACTTGCAAAATTTTAGTTCAAATAATGTAATCTCTTGAATCCATGTATGTGTTCTATAAGGTTTGTACTTGTTTGATCAGCATATTAACGAAAAAGATGAATCTTGTCGGGGACTCATGCATGTATATGTCCATGCAGAGGTGGAATGCCTCTATATTTTAAAGAAAGCGAGTTTCCCCCGGCAGGCTATCCTGTCGGTACCTTCTATTTTGTTTCCGAGGAGTTAAGCCTTCCACGCACAAATAGTGACTAGGGACCAGCCCCCCGCCAATTTATTTTTCACCAAAGGCCACTGCGACCATCCTGACTGAAGCAACGTTCGAATAAAGGGATGGGAGCACCTAAGTTTCAAAAAGAGATGAGGTTCTCTTATGCACAAGTTTTTTCTTATAGAACATGTATGGACAAGAGATAGAACTTATCTGTTTGGCTTGCCGGAGATCGTAGTGTTGGATCATCTTTCCAGCTTCCCTTAGAGGTCAAGTTCTCGGCAGGAACTTGCAGTTTTATGTAGATGGAAATGATGCCAGATGCGATCTTATCTACATGAACATGCGATGCCCACGAAATGCTTATGCATGCATGCAACTTGTCGGGGGGGCCCCAGCGCATCGTTTTTTTCTCTGTTGCTCAGGGTCTGCGCCTGGCTTTGTACAAGGGGTTACATGCAACTGAGGCAAGGCCGGTACAAAAGGGTGGCTGCGGGGCAGGGCCCGACAGCCGCGCCTTATGGGTAGGACTTGCAGAGATTCTCAATATTCCATGAGTTTTGCAATTGAATGCCATCTCCGGTCTCCGGACGGACTGCGCCAGGTCTGGTGACTCGAACTACCCGGTAAGGGCCTTCCCACTTCGGTGTCAACTTGTTTGTACCCTTGGCGGGCTGAACGCACCTAAGGACAAGGTCGCCTTCCTCAAAACACCGGGCATGAACCCTGCGGCTGTGATAGCGGCGCATGGCTTGCTGATAGCGTGCAGCACGCGTAGCAGCCCGGAGACGGTTCTCCTCGAGAAGCACAGCATTGTCACGCCGGTGCTGATCCTGTGCTACTTCATCGTAGGCAAGCAATCGAGGTGACCCATAAATGAGTTTCGTGGGGATAACTTCTTCTGCCCCATAAACTAGGAAGAAGGGAGTCTGCCCAGTAGCTTGATTTGGTATCGTTCTGAGGGACTAGAGAACTACCGGGAGCTCATCGAACCATCACATGCCGCACTTCCACAGTGTATCAAACGTTCTCGTATTGAGCCCTCGCAACACTTCAGCGTTCGCCCTCTCAGCTTGTACATTGCTTCTGGGATGAGCAACAGAGGCAAATGAGATCTTGCTTCCGAGGGCATGAACATATTGCATGAAGGCGCGGCTCTTCAACTGGGTGCCGTTGTCGGTGATGATCTTGGCAGGGAATCCAAAACGGCACACCAATCCTTTCAAGAACTTGATAGCTGACTAAGCAGTCACCTTTCTCACGGCATCTACTTCTAGCCAATTTGCAAACTTGTCGATGGCAACGAACAAGAATTCAAAACCCTCGACAGCTCGGGGGAAAGGGCCGAGGATATCGAGCCCCCAGACTGAAAACGGCCGTGACAAAGGGATTGCCTGAAGAGCTTGTGCAGGCAGATGGATGTTCTTGGAACGGAACTTGCAGAATTCACACTTGGTGACAAGCTCGACTGCATCTTGGAGGGTCGTGGGCCAATAGAATCCTTGCCGGAATGCTTTCCCAACTAATGCCCTTGATCCAATGTGGGAGCCGCACATGCCTTTGTGTATTTCCGCCAGCAGTTCCTTTTCTTCTTCTCGGCAGATGCACTTCAATTTCACACCATTGGGCCTCCTTCTGTATAGCGTGTCATCAACAAACTGATACATACTGGCCCTTTGGGCTACTCTTTCAGCTTCCTCTTGCTCATTAGGAAGTTATCCAGTTTGGAGGAAACAGACTATGTGCCTTGCCCAAGTTGGATCCTGGGACTCGGCACCAAGGACTAACGGCACCTCCTCATCTGCGGGAGTGCGTTACTCGACCGCGCGGACCAGTGGCCCGGCAGGAGGGCGCAGCCCGACAATCGATGGGGAGTTGTTTCCGGCAGGGTCCCTACCAGGAGCCCCGGGAGGCTCTACCAGGAGAGGCTTACCGGAGTCCAACTTCCTCCTCTTTCGGGCCATTGTTGTCGGGGATACGGAGGGCTGAGTAAGATGGAGAACAAAAGTTCCTGGTTCCACAGGAAGTTTTTGCGTAGCACGCTTTGACAGATGCTCAACTATGTTGTTTTCCGCACAGGGTACGTGCTCTGTTTGCAATCCGTCAAAGCGCTCCCCCAATCTTCTCACTTCCTCAACATATGCCTCCATCAATGGACTTTGGTAATCCTTGTTGACATGCCTCACTGCAAGTTGTGAATCTCCTCGAATGATCAGCTTCCTGATTCCCAATTCTGTGGCAATCCTGAGCCTGACAAGGAGCCCTTCATACTCTGATGTATCGTTGGTTGCTTCCTCCCGAGGAAAATGCATCTGGACAACTACTTCAAGTGCTCCCCTGTGGGAGCAACGAAAAGCACGCCAGCCCCAGCAACTTGCAGGGAGAATGCACCATCGAAATACATGATCTATTCTTGGGGTGCTTCCTTGCCGGGGAGTAACTGTTTCCAGTACTTCTTCATCAGGGGTTGGCATCCATTCTGCAATAAACTCTGCCAACACCCCGCTCTGAATTGTTAACGTGCTCTCAAATTTCAGGCCAAAGCTAGATAACTCCAAAGCCCACTCCACTATTCTGCCGGTAGCCTCAGGGTTTCAGAGTATCCTTTGCGATGGAAAGCGGGTAAAAATCATAATCTCATGGGCTTGGAAGTAGTGGCGCAGTTTCCTTGAGGCCATGATGAGGCCAAAAATCAACTTTTGCACACCAGAGTACCTCGATCTAGCCCCCTGCAACAGGGAACTAACAAAGTACACTAGGCACTGCACCACTTTCTTCCTGGTCGCATCCTTGGGGTTTCCATTGCTGTCGTGCTCTTCTTTGTTCTGATCCTCATCTGGTCCTGTCGGGCTTTGCTCACTCTCTATTTCCTCTACTTCCTGCTATGCCACTAGGGATGCACAAACCACTTGATTACTTGCCGGTAAGTACACCAGCAAAAGTTCTTGTGGTTTAGGGGCAACCAAAGTGGGCACAGAGGACAAGTAGGTCTTCAAATCTTGTAAAGTTGTGTCTGCTTCTGGGGTCCACTTCATGGGCCCTTCCTTCTTCAAAATCTTGAAAAATGGCAGGGCGCGCTCGGCAGACTTGGAGATGAATCTTCTAAGTGTGGCAATGCACCATATCAGGTGCCTCACATCTTTGACTATCCTGGGTGCATGGATCTGTTCGATAGCCTTGATCTTGTCGGGGTTGGCTTCGATCCTACGATGGGATACGAAGAACCCAAGTAGCTTGCCGGAGGGAACACCAAACACACACTTCTCTGGATTTAACTTCAAGTTGATCTTGCGTAGATTAGCAAATGTCTCCTCAAAATCCTGGATGAGGGTTAATCTATCCTTGGTCTTGACCAAAATATCATCCATATAAGTCTCAATGTTTCTGTGCAATTGTGGTTCAAACCCAATCTGGACCGCTCTTGCAAAAGTGGACTCGGCACTCTTTAACCTGAAAGGCATATGCGCACAAAGCAGTACGTACCACATGGGGTGATGAACGAGGTCTTCTCTTCGTCTTCCTTGGACTTGAAGATCTGATGATACCTAGAGTATGCATCCAGAAAGGAGAGCAAATCACAACCTAAAGTGGAGTCCACAATCTGGTTGATGCGTGGCAAGGGAAATGGGTCCTTCGAGCAAGCTTTAGTGAGATCTGTGAAATCTATGCAAAGCCTCCATTTTTCCGTTAGCCTTGCGCACGACCACTCGGTTTGCTAACCATGTCGGATGCAATACTCCTCTGACCAGACCAGCTGCCTCAAGCTTCTTAATCTCTTTGGCAATGAACTGCTGCCTTTCGAGGCACGCTTTGAACCTTACGCTTGGCCGGTTCGGGCATGTAAGCGAACAACAAGGTGGTGCTCGATTACCTCCCAGGGAACACCAGGGATATCAGATGGTTGTCGGGCAAACACATCAATATTCTCCCACAAGAAGGCAACAAGCATGCTTTCCTATTTGTCATCAAGGGTGGCGCTGATAGTGAAGGTACCATCAGTGCCAGCCAGCCCTGTCAGGACCTTTTATACATGCGGTGCAGCAACCTTGGATCTCTTGCTGTTGGAACTCTCTGGCAAGTCATCGACAGGCGTAGTGCACTCCGAAGAGGTACACTTCCCGGATTCCTTGCTGGTGTCCCTGCTATCATTCTTTTTCCCTCTGTTCTCCTTCGCGGGAACTGCTACTTTCGCGGCCTCTGCGGCAACTACGTCCCAATACATCTTATCCACGCAAATAATTGCATCTTTCTCATCTGATGGAATGGAAATGACTCCCACCGGCCCTGGCATCCTCAAGGTGTTGTAGTCATAGTGAGATGCCGCCATGAATTTTGCTAGAGCTGGGCGTCCAATGATCCCATTGTACAGCAGGGGGAGGTCGACCACATCAAAGACAACCTTTTTAGTCTAGTAGTTCTATTCTCCCCCGAATGTCACTGGCAACGTGACCTTTCCCTTAGGATGACTCCTGCCGGGATTAACTCCTTGAAACGTGCATGTGACCTTTAGTTCTTCCTCTGCTATCTGAAGCTTGCTGATAACCTTTGGGGAAATTAGATTCAACCCAGCCCCGCCGTCAACCAACATCTTTGTGACTTTGAGGTTACGGATTGTTGGAGATACCAACAATGGAAAACACCGTACCACAGTGGTGCGGTCAGGATGGTCCTCTTGGTCAAAGATGATGGGCATGCATGACCATTTGAGCGGCTTTAGAGACTCTGCCACTGGCTCCGCGGCATTGACCTCACGCGCCCATCGTTTAAGTTGGCGGTGAGAGGAGTGCAAAGATGCACCCCCGTCAATGACAGGGCATCAGTGGCCTTCTGGAATTCCTTCTCGCTGGTTTCCTCTTCATCCCCTCCATCACTCCCATCATTGCGAACTTCCTTCTCTCGGCCCCTGGCGGGCTTTCCTTGGTTGCGAAAAGCCTTACCGGGCCGATTTGCTTCACCGCCCCGGCCCTTCCCGCCAGTGCCATTCTGAACTTTTTCCTTATCACGCTTCTCGTATTCAGACCTCTGCCTCTCGACGAGCTGCTCAACCTAATGACACTCTTAGAGATCGTGGCCTTTGGTATGATGAATCATGCAGTATGGCCCATCACTTTTCCCAGCTCTCTCGGTAGCCGCAGCATCCCGGCAATTAGCGCACGTGGCGGCTTCCTTGCCGGGGGCTTCGGCCTTAGCCTTCTTGCCGGTACTAAGCGTGCCCGATCCTTCGACGGTCATCATTGCCTTATCCTTGCGCCTCTTATTACGCTTCTTGTTCTTCTTCTTATGGCTGGTGGATTCATCATCATCCTCTGAGTTGATGTCGACGCAATCTTCCTCTACAAGGAGTTTCCTTCCCTCCTCCACCCGAGTGCATTTGTCCACCAAGGTGTAAAGCTCCTTCACAATCTTGGGCAACCGAACATTCATCTTGGAACGTATCATGTGGTTCACACATTGGACTAGAAGGCAGCTATCACAGCCGCTGGGTGGATATTTGGGATATTTCTGGGGACTCTGCTGAATCTCTGCAAATACTTGCGGAGAGTTTCTCCTTCTATCTATTGGAGAAGCTGCAAGTCGTTGGGCCGTCCTAGTTCTTGATGGTCGCCCGTGAAGGCGCCAATGAACTCATGGCACAGGTCAGCCCATGACGATATGGAGTTCTCCGCTAGGTGCATGAGCCAAGACCTCACATTGGATTTGAGTGCCAAAGGGAAGTAGTTGGCAAACACCTTCTCATCTCTTCCTCCGGCAGCTTGAACAACGATGGTGTATATGCTCAGGAACTCTGCCGAGTTTAGCCTCCCATCATACTTCTCGGGTATCTCTGGCTTGAACGTGTGAGCGGATGGCCAACGGACTTGCCGCAACTCTCGAGTAATGGCATGGCACCCAACCTCGAATGGCAGGCACCCGCCATCCTTGAGCGCAGGCTCGTCGACGTCGGGGCCAGCACACCCATTGGTCCGACGGTGGTCGTCGCGGTGTTGCTCGATGACGACGCACGCGCCTCCCCTTTGCCTGTCCTCCGGGGCTCACTGCTGGCCTGGACGTGCTCGAGGGTCGAAAGAGGCCATTGAGATGTCGACGGGTTCTTGATTCCGCGGCTCCCGCACAGATTGCCGTGGTGGGGACTGCATAGTGGGGGTGGTCCCTTCCGTACGGCCAGCAGCGCGAGCCATTTTTGTTGCTTGGGGAGGCCGCGGCGGGCCAGTTCACTGTGAGCCCCTAGCCTCAGCGAGGCCAATCAGACTCTGAATGGTGGCTCTCCATTCATCCATCTGATCAGCCATCGGCAGGAACCTCAATAGCAGTTGGGCCCGCGCCATGGCCTCCATAGCGGTGCTTGGCATTGGTGATGATGATGTAGATCGTACCGTCACCCGACTTCTGATGGTGCAGGTGGCGACTGCGTCGTGCCCTCTCTGTTGCGAGCATGCCACTTGGATGGCACGGTGATGCGTTGGAGATGCTTGGGGGCCAGTGGCTCCATTGGGCACAATGGTCGGGTCAACCCACCCCGGGGGAGGCATGCGTCCTGTGGTTGTGCCTGTGGCGGAGGCAGCCAGAGGGTGGCGGTTCACCCAAGACCGGGTGCCACCACTGTGGTTGTGCCCTTCGGTGAGGGGAAGAGGTACAGATGGAATAACCCCTTCGTTCATACCTCGCGGAGCATGACCACTGGGATGTTGCTGATGCTGATCTCCTCTGGTGTCTCCCGCTCTAACTTCGGCTGCGGGGGGGGGGGGGGGGTGGTGACAACGCCGCTTGCGTCGACCACGTCCCCCGCAGCGCCCACATCCTCATATGCCTCTGCATTCCCCGCAGCGTTGGCTGCCGCGGGTGGCAGAGCCTTCGAGGTGGATGGGTGAGCTGCAACACCGGGTTTCTTCTTGGGTGCCATAGTCGATGGAGCCGTCGACGGTGAAGATGGCGATGAGGATGACATGCTACTCACGCTTTCTACTTCGCTCAAGTGATCTCCCCTACCTGGTGCGCCAAAGATGTCGTGGGAAACCATGGCTACCTATGGGACCAAGAGTCCCTTTCTGGTTCGGCGGGGGGATGGCACATTCCACCAAGAGCGGAGGAGCGTGGAACTGCACGACAGAGATCACGCGGGCAGTCTTCACCTGTCGGTGTACAAAAGTAGGGGCTCTCCTTTTGACCCCTTTACTTGTGCACGGGCAGTCAGAGCCACGTGCCACGGCCACACTTAGCAGGGCTGAGGAGGGAAGCCGGACAAAAGCGAAAGCACAAGGCTAACAAAAACAACGCCAAGACCAAGAACACAAAGAGCAGAGGGACGAAGCAGGTTCCCCCGGCAAGACCCTTGCCAGGGCAGCTCGCCCAGCACCAGCAGGGCGCGCTACCCTTGAGCCCACAGCTTCCAACATAACCAACCACGATGGGATGAAGGCTCAGGAGGCGCCTCCATGGTGGCATGCAGATCTTTGTCAAGATCATAGATTCACAAGTTCATATGAGGACTAGAAGACGACGATCCTCTGCAAGATCCTTACCGAGGAGAACCACAAGACCCCCGACGAGATCCTTGCCGGGGACAACCATGCTACCGCGGCAAGACCCTTGTCGGGGCCAAGCAAGACCCTTGCCGAGGATGCCTGCAGGTCCACAGCCAGGCCCGCATCAAGCAAGACTCCGCCACCGTTCGCATGCAGCTGCCAGCCCAACCAGCTGGGCAGGCACCTGCGTGGCGACATGCGGCTTCCAGGACAACTCAGCAAGCACCTGCATGGTGGCATGCAGATCTTCGTGAAGACCCAACCACCGCACAACCTCAGCAGCCTGCCTGCCTACATGGCGTTGCACACATCGCTGGCATGGGCATGTGTCGAAGCAAGGCGAAGCGACGACCGACGGGACGGGCCTCATTCCCGTCCCCGATAAAGCGAATGGACACCTAAGTAGCGCATTTAATGTGCTTTGTCCCGTAATGCCGGGCGATAAGATCACGCACTGTACACCTTTCCACCTCCTGTGTGCCACTGTGGTAACCCCTTTCCGACTATAAAAGGAGGCCTGAGGCATATTGGAGAGGGTTTTGGCTCTTTGGAACTAAGCAGCCACCGTAGCTAGTTAGAGAGCTCAAGAACACTCTAAAATACACACCAAAGCAGGACTAGGGTATTACGCATCCTCGTGGCCTGAACCTGGTTAAACGATCTTTGTGCTAGCTCCTAAGCCTGCTCTTCTCACAACCCCGTGCCCGCCAACCGTAGAAGGGATTCCAGTGATCCCATAGGTGTCGTTTCCCCGACATCTTTTGCGCGCCAGGTAGGGGTTGGCGCCGTTGTGGAAATCCGGTCTAGCAGTTAGCCTAGCAGTTCTTCATCGTCATGGCTCCCAAGAAGAAGAAGAAGGCCACGTCGGTCGGTTCGTCGGGAGCCGGACGACCCGTACCGATGCGGGCGAGCAGCGGGCCGGTCGCGGACAGGACCCGAGGCGCGGCCCGCGAGCACCAACATCCCTCTAGCAGTCAGAGCCTGGCAAGCGGCATCGTTCGTACGCAAGACGACGGGATGCACGTCGCAAAATACAGAGACGCAACTGGGCCCCTCGTAGGCGGCGCGGCGCCCTCGTCGCCGTCGCCGTACCACAGGCGGCGTGGCGACCTCCAAGACACCACCCGGCGCCCACAGCGCGCTCTTCCCGTGGTGTCTTGTGACGAGCAGCGTCCTGCCGGTGACCACTGACACAGCCGTGGGAAGAGCCCTGTGCATCATCTGCGGGACAAAGGAGGCCAGCATGCCCACCGAAGTGCTGGCGAAAATGGCACGCAGCCGCTCAGCCGTGATAGAGCTCCTTCTAACGTGGTTAGAATTCGAAGCGCTCCACGGTCCACGCAGCTTTCACCACCACCCACGCCAGCAAAAGCTTTGGCGTGCGTGCAGCTACTCCTCGACTTCCCTCCTGCCGCGGAGAAGCTCGACGAATGGAGGGTCACCATCCGGAGCCTCGTCGCCGTCGCTAAGAAAGATTATCTGCGACTGGCGGGGACCTAGGACCGGCGCTCCGTCGAGCAACCACATCCCAGCGGTGGAAGGACCGGGGGAGCTGCAGCCACAGTGCACTCTCCTCCCCCGCGCCAGTTGCCGCTGGTGCCGGTCCGTCGTGACGATGCTTGTGATAACATTTCCATAGCGTCGTCCGACCGACGGACCCACCGCGACCAGCGCAAGTTCTTCGAGAACGAGCCCATGAACACGCTCAAACCACCATCGAGCGCCGGCACGATACACGCCACCAGTCGGATAAGCGGGCAGGACCCGCTATGAACCACCCAGCATCGGGGGGCTCCGGCGGCCTACCTTACGAGGTGGGTTACCCAGCCTTTACCTGTGAGTTGCGGCAGTTCCAGTGGCCGTCCCACTGCATGTTCAAGCCCGACGTCGGTGAGAAGTACAATGGCAAGACCCATCCATCAGAGTTCCTCAGCATCTACACCATCGCGATGCAAGATGCTGGAGCTCGCGACGACAAGGTGCTTGCCAATTACTTCCCATTGGCACTGAAGCCCAACGTCTTGTCTTGGTTGATGCACTTGCCGGCGGATTCCATTTCTTCTTGGCCAGATCTGTGCCATGAGTTTGTTGGTTTCTTCACCGGAGGCCACCAAGCTCATGGTCAGGCCAGTGATTTGCATATCATTCCCCAGAAGGAAGGGGAAACCCTACGCAAGTACATACAGAGGTTCAGTCGGGTGCAGTACAACATCCCTGATGCTCATCCCGCTGCCGTGAGATGCGTGAAGAGCTGACAATGAACAAGGTTAAGGATGTGGCCGAACTTTATGTTCTAGCCGATAAGTGCGCCCGGGCTGAAGAGGGAAGGAAGTACCCCAGCGAGGACGCCGGCGTGGAAACCGACTCTACTGATGAAGACACCGCCGCCCCGACGAAGAAGGATCAGCGTCGCAATAGGAAACGCAAGGGCAAGGCCGTGCCTGCCATCGAGGGATCCGACGACACCGGCACTGCCAAGAAGGCCAAGGCAGATGACCCCGACAAGGAGATTGCCGGGTGCGCCACCTGCCGGGCCTTGGCAGCTGCCGACAAGTCAGGAGGCTCTGACAAGCAGTATTGTAAGATCCACCGCACCAAGGGCCACGACCTCCAGAACTGCAGACAGGTCGAGCTGCTTGCCGAAAAGCAAAAGGCCGAGTATGAGAGGCGGGACAAGGAGAAGGGTAAGGATGGTGCCGAAGGATCCGGCAAGAAGCGTGGCGGCCAAGGAGGCCCGCCGCGGCAAGGATAACCAGCAAGAGAGGCCCGCTCGGGGCCGTGACAAGAAGCAGGAAGACGATGATCTTGACGAGGACGATGAGTCCGGCGAGCAAGAGTTTCAGAAGGCTACGGAGGCCATGTGCATCGATGGTGGCGCCTCGCTGCACACTTCTCACCGCCAGCTCAGGTAGTGGGCGCGTGAGATCACAACAGCGGAGCCATCGTTCGATGCTCCGGAGCCGCTGAAGTGGTCCACCACGCCCATCATCTTTGACGCCGAGGACCACCCTGATCGCACCACTGCGGTCAGGTGTTTGCCGTTGTTGGTCTAACCAACGATACGCAACCTCAAGGTGAACAAGATGCTGGTTGACGGCGGGGCCGGTCTAAACTTAATCTCGCCCGTTGTGATCAAGAGGCTGCAAATTCCTGACGGAGACCTCAAGGAGACGGGCACGTTTCAAGGGGTCAACCCGAGAAGGAGCCAGCCAAAGGGGAAGGTCACGTTGCCTGTGACGTTTGGAGGCGAGCTGAACTACAGGACGGAGAGGATTGTCTTCGATGTAGCCGAGATCCCCTTGCCCTACAACGAGATCCTCGGCCACCCGGCACTAGCCAAGTTCATGGCGGCGTTGCATTACGCCTACAACACGCTGAAGATGCCTAGGCTGATGACCATCATCACCGTCCCCTGCGACAAGAAGGATGCGCTGATCTGCGCCGACCTACTCTACCGGGAAGCAGTTGCAGCGGCTGCCGCCAAGGCACTTGCTCCTGCCGCTGAAGCACCGGGAGGGAAGAAGAAGACCGGCAAGACCTCCCGCACCCACTCCAGCAAGCGCACCTCTTCGGAGTGTTGCGCTACTGTCGAGGACGTGCCAGAGAGCTCCACCGGCAAGACCAAGAAATCCAGAGCTGCACCGCCACAGACCAAGAAGGTGTCCGTCAAGGAGGATGGCACGGGAGGGGCTTTCACCATAAGCTCCACCCTCGACAGCAAATAGGAAGGCGTGCTCGTCACCTTCCCGCGGGCGAATGTCGACGTGTTTGCATGGCAAGCATCTGACATCCCCGGTGTTTCCTGGGAGGTGATTGAGCACCACCTTGTTGTCTGTCCTCATGTGCGGCCCGTCAAACAGAAGGTCAGGAAGCAGGCTTTGGAAAGGCAAGAGTTTATCATAGAAGAGATCAGGAAGTTGGAAGCGGCAGGCTTGGTGAGAGGAGTGCTCCATCCGACGTGGTTGGCCAATCCGGTGGTGGTACGCAAGGCGAATGGGAAGTGGAGGCTGTGTATTGATTACACAAATATCAATAAGGCTTGTCCCAAGGACCCTTTCCTGTTGCCGCGCATTGACTAGATTCTTGACTCCACGGCCGGGTGTGATCTGTTGTCATTCCTTGACGCCTACTCAGGAGACCATCAGATCTTCATGACAAGAGAAGATGAAGAGAAGACAACATTCATCACCCACATGTGGTACGTATTGCTTTTTACGGATGCCTTTCGGGTTGAAGAGTGTTGGCTCAACGTTTGCAAGAGCAGTACAAATTGGTTTTGAGCCCCAGATGCATAGAAATATGGAAGCATATATGGATGACATAGTGGTCAAGAACAAGGACAGGGCAACACTTGTACAAGATCTGGAGGAGACGTTTGCAAATTTGCGCAAGATCAACCTCAAGTTCAACCCTGAGAAGTGTGTCTTCGGAGTCCCGTCCGGAAAACTTTTGGGGTTCTTTGTGTCACAACGTGGGATCGAGGCGAACCCAGACAAGATCAAGGCTATTGAGCATACCGAGGCACCCAAGCGGATCAAGGATGTGCGTCGGCTCGCTGGCTGCGTTGCCGCCCTGAGCAGATTCATCTCTAAGTCCGCTGAGCGTGCCCTCCCCTTTTTCAAAACACTGAAGAAGGCGGGCCCAATGAAGTGGACCCCACAGGCCGAAGAAGCATTGCAGGATCTGAAGAAATGCCTTTCCTCTATGCCAATACTGGTTGCGCCTAAACCTCAAGAGTCGTTGCTGCTGTATCTGGCGGCGACGAATCAAGTGGTCAGCACCGCGCTGGTGGCGTAGAGGGAGGTCGATGAAGAGGCAGTGGCAACAGCAGGGCCGGCGGATGGCGAGCCAGAGATTCCCGGCAGGGCCGTGTGCAGGCAAGGCAGGACCCCTGGCAGGGTTTGACGTCGGCAGGACAGAGCCTGCGCGACCAAGAGAAGTAATGCATAGGAAGAAGATGCAGCACCCGGTTTATTTTGTCAGCTCTCTCTTGCAGGGGGCTAGGTCAAGATACTCTGGTGTGCAGAAATTGCTCTTCGGCCTCCTTATCGCCTCGAGAAAGCTGCGTCATTACTTCCAAGCACACGAGATCACTGTCATCACCCACCCCCCGTTGCAACAGATATTGCATAATCCAGATGCAACCGGGAGGATTGTGGAGTGGGCCTTGGAGCTGTCGAGCTTTGCTTTGAAGTTTGAAAGTACTTCGACGATCCAGAGCAGAGTCCTGGCGGAGTTCATTGTGGAGTGGACCTCAACGCCCGATGAAGAAATACACGAGACCGCTCTCCCCGGCAAGGAAGCAAGTCGAGACTGGATCATGTACTTTGATGGGGCATTCTCGCTGCAAGGCGCCGGTGCTGGTGTGCTGCTTGTTGCACCCACCGGGGAGCACCTCAAGTATGTAATCCAGATGCACTTTCCCAGGGAGATGTCCACAAACAACACTGCTGAGTATGAGGGGCTGCTTGCCGGTCTCAGGATCGCGGCAGACCTCGGGGTTAAGAAGCTCATCGTCAGGGGTGATTCGCAGCTTGTCGTCAGACAAGTCAACAAAGATTATCAGAGCTCATTGATGGAGGCCTACGTAGATGAGGTGAGGAAGCTGGAGGAGCGCTTCGACGGTATACAAGCGGAGCACGTTCCCCGAGCGGAGAACGACATCGCTGATTACCTATCAAATGCGTTGCATTCAAGCTACCTGTGGAACCAGGTACTTTTTTGCTTCGGTTAACTCAACCATCCGTTGAACCATCAACGGAACAGAACAAACGGAGGAAATCAGGCCCTGGAAAGTACTTTCCCGCTGAGCCCCCAGGAGCCGCCGGGGAGGGTGTTGCCGCGGATTCTGAGCCTGCCGAGGAGCGACTGACTCCGGCAGGCCGTCAAGCCCTGACTGTGGAGACGGCCGCTCACATGGTAGAATAAATGCCTTTAGTCCTTACCGTTGAGCCCTAGGCTCCGGCATGGGCACGACATATAGTCCGATTCCTCCAAACAGGGGAGCTTCCTGAGGAACAGGAAGAAGCGGAGAAAGTAGCCAGTTGGTCTGCCATGTATCAGTTCGTCGATGACATCCTGTACAGGAAGAGGCCGAACGGTGTGAAATTGAAGTTCATTCCCCGGGAGGAAGGACTGGAGCTGTTGGCGGAGATACACGGAGGCATATGTGGCTACCACGTGGGATCGATGGCCTTTGTCGGCAAGGCGTTCCGGCAGGGTTTCTTCTGGCCCACTGCCCTCCAGGATGCAACAGCACTAGTAACCAAGTGTGAAGCGTGTCAGTTCCATTCGAAGAAGCTTCATCAACCAGCTCAAGCCCTTTAAACAATTCCTCTTTCCTGGCCATTCTCGGTCCGGGGGCTCGACATCCTGGGCCCTTCCCCCCGTGCTATCGGGGGCTTTGAGTACTTGTACGTTGCGATCGACAAGTTCACAAAGTTGCTGGAGGTGGAAGCAGTGAGGAAGGTGACATCACAGTCAGCCGTCAAGTTCTTCAAGGGGCTAGTGTGTCGTTTTGCTGTGCCTCACCGATAACGGCACGCAGTTCACAAGCCACACCTTTATGCAATACATCCAAGACCTCGGCAACAAGGTCTGTTTCGCTTCTGTGGCACATCCATGGAGCAACGGCCAGGCAGAGAGGGCAAATGCTGAAGTGTTGCGAGGCCTGAGGACAAAGACTTTTGACAGGCTGCACAAGAGTGGAAGGCGCTAGATTGATGAGTTGTCGATGGTTCTTTGGTCGATCAGAACGACGCCAAATCAAGCCACCGACCAGACACCCTTTGCCCTGGTATACGGGGCAGAAGCAGTTCTCCCCATGGAACTCACATACGGGTCACCTCGAGTGCTCGCTTATGACGACCTTGAGCAAGAGAAATTGCGGCAAGATGACGCTACGCTCCTTGAGGAAGATCATCTTCGGGCGGCTGTGAGAGCAGCACGCTACCAGCAAGCCTTGCGCCGCTACCATAGCCGCAAGGTTCATGCCCGAAGCTTTGAGGAAGGCAACCTTGTTCTTCGGCGCGTTCAGTTGGCCAAGAATTCCAACAAGTTGACGCCGAAGTGGGAAGCCCCTTATCGGGTAATACGAGTCACGTGCCCGGCGCAGTCGCTGCAGATCGAAGATGTTGTCCCGATGAGCAACTCCGAACATCAAACATCTTCGCAAGTTTTACCCATAAGGCGCGGTTGCCGGGCCTCCCGGCTAGCCACCTTTTGTACAAGCTTTGCCGGCAAGGCATGTAACCCTCTGTACAAAGCTAGGCGTAGACTATGAGCATAAATAAACGAAGCGCCGGTGCCCTAAGTTTTAGCATGCATGCTAAGTTAAGTCTCTCCCTCGGTTAGGGTTGATAGTGCTTAGCGGCGACTAAACCCTAGCCTAGAGGTCGAGTATGTGTCTTTCTGTCCTCTTTGGTTCGCAGGGCACGTGGACACTTCTGTTGAGCCACTTGGGAGAAAGAGGACGAACCGGCGCTCCGGCCCCGGCAAGCCAGGACTGCCGGGGGCTGAATACACAAGGATCTAACCATGGCAAGCCAACGTTGCCGGGAGCTGCGGATTCAGATAAGTTCTTCATCCCCTGTTGTGCATTTCCATATGGAACTGGGACAAATGAAACCTCGTTTTATTCCAAGACCACCGTGCTCCCCCTTTTTCTTGTACCCAAGTCCCTGGGACAGAACCTGGTCGTAGACGCGGTGACAAGGAAATGAACAAGGGGCCTAACTCTACTACGCCCCTACCTCCGCCAAAAGCGTGAGAATGGTCGACAGGAGTCAGGGGACGACAAGGCCTATTGCCGGGCGACAATGTTTATCCTAAAAATAACAAGGATTCGTTCCTTGGCATGGGCCTCGCGCACACACAAAGAACCCGACAGACATCTTTTTTCATTAAAAACATCCCATATAGGTACAGCTCATACGGAATTAAAAACATGAGCAAGGGGATTACAAGTCTTAAAATTAACAAGTGCCCGCATGTTTACAAACTAAAAAGAGATAATGTGCCCGTAATCCCTTTCTTGTCCCTCTCCTCAGAAGGTGGAACAAGACAGCAGGAGGGCAAAAAGAGCGCCTAGGCAAGGTACGAGGAGCAGAAGGCACCAAGAGAACATCTTGGTGCCGGGAAAGGAGCTGGAAGACGAGGCAGCGGGCCAGCAATATGGGGCAAAGGCGTCGGTGCCCGCGTACTCTGACTTGACGGCCGCCACCCACCTTCTTCGCCTTATCCAGCCCTACTACGCCAGCTGCCCAAGGAGACGACGGGGAGCGCCCCGATGGAGAGCTTGGAGAGGAAGGCCCTCGGCAGGGCGCGTGGCCGAGGGAGGGGCGGCGCGGTCAGTCGGAGTCGGGGTCGGCATCCCGTCGCTCGACTCCCTCGTCGTCGATGTCGTTGTCCTCCTCGTCACTCCCGCTCGAGGAGGAATCTTCATCGTTGGAGGAGCTCTCCACGTAGCACTTTAGGCGAGTTCCAAGATCTCCAAAGACCTTGATGGAGAGCAGGCCGCCCTCCATTAACTTGAAGTAGAGGACGAGCCCCGCCGTCAGGCTGTGGACGTGAGCAAACATCTTCCATCCGCGATGGAGGTACATGACGTGAGGAGTGGGGAAGTCGACGTCGACCCGCGTGACGCCGTTCCCGCAGCCCCTCATGCGCAGCCTGAGGGTCTGGGGTGGATCAAGCTCCATCTCCCGAGCAAATGGGGTGGGGTGGCGGAGATGACGCCGTGGTGGCCGGCGTAGCCTGATGAAGAACTCACGGAGCTGGTCCCCGACGTGGCCCTCCATCGCGGGGGGCGTCGATGGCGGAGGCACGACCATTGCGCCGCCTCGTCCCCCTCTTCCCCGAGCGCCACGGCAACCTCAGCCTCGCCCCCTCCCCCTTCCTCTCGTAGCCGGCTCCGCCGCTGCGGGCTCTTGAGAAGGGGGAACACGCTGTCGGGCGGCGACCCTCGCTGCCAGCGTCGAAGGCCCGGCACCCCCTCTCGCCATGGCGGGTGAAAGAAAGGAGCGAAGGTGGAAGAGGATGGATGCTAAGAGAATGTGGGATTACATCCCCCTCCCCCTCCTTATAAAGGGGTGGGGTCGAGGCTCGGCCGCCCCACTCAGCCAGCCATCGGAGGCGCAGGGAATCAGGACCGACCCGCTGCCCCAATCAGCGACGGCCCGGTTTCCTGCCTCCACCGCCTGCCACCTGCATGGAGGACGCGTGGCGAGAGAGCAGGGTCGAGAGGACGGGTGAGGCGATTGTTCCCCGCCCCGTGATCATGGGGCGTGGGCGCATTGAAGACCGCGACCCGAGTCCACTCAGTAAATGTGTCGTGCCTCCCTCTTTTTATGGGGCAGGCGCGAGCCGCCTCTTTACCACGATGTGACGCATGCATGCGGGAACCGCCCCATGCATGACCCCCACGTCACACACGACCCTCCACGTCGCACGTTCAACACGGGTCATGGGGAAGCACAGCGGACGAAACAGTTACTACGGTGGAAATCCGCCCCACCTGCCCCGCGCATCGTTCTGGGCTTGGCCCAACAACGCGTCGCGCTTATGTGTGGCCCAGACCCGGGGGCTCCTGTCGGTGTACAAAAGTAGGGGCTCTCCTTTTGACCCCTTTACTTGTGCACGGGCAGTCAGAGCCACGTGCCACAGCCACACTTAGCAGGGCAGAGGAGGGAAGCCGGAGAGAAGCCAAAGCACAAGGCTAACAAAAACAACGCCAAGACCAAGAACACAAAGAGCATAGGGACGAAGCAGGTTCCCCCGGCAAGACGCTTGCTGGGGCAGCCTCAGCAGCCTCGGCAAGAGCCTTGCCGGGGCAGCTCGCCCAACACCAGCGGGGCGCGCCACCCTTGAGCCCACGGCTTCCAACATAACCAACCACGATGGGACGAAGGCTCAGGAGGCGCCTCCATGGTGGCATGCAGATCTTTGTCAAGATCATAGATACACAAGTTCAGATGAGGACTAGAAGACGACGATCCTCGACAAGATCCTTGCCGAGGAGATCCACAAGACCCCCGGCGATATCCTTGCCGTGGACAACCATGCTACCGCGGAAAGACCCTTGCTAGGGCCCCGGTAAGACCCTTTGCCGAGGACGTCTGCGGGGCCACAGCCAGGCCCTCATCAAGCAAAACTCCGTCACTGTTCGCATGCAGCTGCCAGCCCAACCAACTGGGCAGGCACCTGCGTGGTGACATGCGGCCTCCAGGCCAACTCAACAAGCACCTGCGTGGTGGCATGCAGATCTTCGTGAAGACCCTGCCACCGCACCACCTCAGCAGCCTGCCTGCCTACATGGCGATGCGCACATCGCTGGCCTGGGCGCGTGTCGAAGCGAGGCGAAGCGGCGACGGACGGGACGGGCCTCATTACCGTCCCTGATAAAGCGAATGGACACCTAAGTAACGCATTTAATGTGCTTTGTCCCGTAATGCCGGGCGATAAGATCACGCACTACAGAAAATTTGGCCACAATGTCTGGTGGGCCATATGTTAATGTGTTCGTTGTATGTGACTAGCACCTCGAATCCTCGATATAGTAGGGTGGCATGGGCCAAAACAAGCATTCACGTCCAGGAGTACACCACACGCCACCAGCACGAATCCCATCTGACATCATATTTCTTGGAGTCTATGCTACAGCTATCTCTTCTCCCTCCTCATTTCTCTAAACTCAGCTATCGCGCGGCGGGTGGGGTGGGGGCTTGCCGATAGTTTATTTCCTCAACTGCGGTCCCACTTGTAAGTGAAGATGCGACACGACACTCGTTCCCCCTTGAGCGGCGTGCCGGACCAACCGTGTGGGGGTGCGACGTGAACAAGGCAGGATTTTCCTTTTGAACTTGTATTACTAGTAAGTTGTAACACTTGGGTTCTGCTGCTGGCACTACCGACAGATAGATATAACGATTTTCCCTCAAAAAATAGAAATAACGATTCAAAATGATAGCGCCGGGCTTTTCCCGCGTGATAAGCTGGGGAGCTTTGCTTACATGTGGTCCCACATGTAAGTGATATGCCTAGCCATTGTGCATTTAGGGGCGGGCCAGAACAACCGTTTGGCGTGAGCGTGCGCAATGGTATGCTCGCACGCCTCCCGTCTACTAAAAGACTCCATCCTGATTTGTTGGTCCTTTCATATTTTGTGTCAAACAAAATTGACCATAGATGCAATTGATAAAATTTTAATGCATGTTACTAAAATTTATATGGTTAGATTCGTATTTGAACATAGTTTCCAATGATACTATTTTTGTTAATTGAATTCATAGTCATAAATTGGTAGAAAACACTAAGGGGGTCAATAAACCAGGACGGAGGTAGTACCCCGCACGACACCTCCTAGTAGCCAATTAATAGAAATACGCGTGGCAGCACTTAAATGGTTAGTTGAACGCCCACAGTTTCAATACTACTTTTGTTTCCGATTGTAACGTGGCATCTCTTTATTCCAAAATGACTTTGCTTTGGTTGTTTATGTGTGTGCCTCCGCAAATTAAACCACCACGCCCAGAAGTTTGAAATCCATTCCCATTTCTTGCATGGGACCTAAACATTCCCATTAGACGTCAATATTAATATATAAGAAGTTTGGTTGTGGCGTGGTTCATGCATGGTACATACAAAAGTTATGAAGTTGATGCACCAGGTAAGAAAATTACAGTCTACATGGGATTGACACAAAAATAAAAATGCTTATGGATCCATCAACGACATCCTCTCGCCCTAGTTCACCGGGTCACCAACCGACGTGTGAGGAGCAGCGATGTTGGTGTCGAGCACAACATGCTTCTCAATAATGTCGTCCAAGGTTGCCCTGCGGTCCAAGAAGGTGTGCGTCCTATCGTCCTCCTTGTGGACGATTTGCTCGTAGACGTGGGTGATTATGTCGATGGTGTCTTACTGCGCCAGGCGCTGCGCGGTGAGCGCGACCTCGAGGTGGGCATTCTCCAGCGCGACGGCGGGCCGTCGCAGAGCCACCAGTGCGTCCAAGAGGTTGTCACCATAGAGGTCATTGAGGGTGGCGGGCAAGCTTGGGCGCATGGGCTGGAGGTGTACATCAAGGTCATCCGCTAGCTTCTTGACAACGGTGAATGATACATCTCCAACGTATCTATAATTTTTTATTGCTCTATGCTATATTATCTACTGTTTTGGACATTATTGGGCTTTATTATTCACTTTTATATTATTTTTGGGACTAACCTATTAACCGGAGGCCCAGCCCAGAATTGTTGTTTTTTGCCTATTTCATAGTTTCGCAGAAAAGGAATACCAAACGGAGTCCAAACGGAATGAAACCTTCGGAAACATGATTTTTAGGAAAAATATGATCCAAGAGACTTAGACCCTATGTCAAGAAAAAAAAGAGGAGGCCACGAGGTAAGGGGCCGCGCCTACCCCCCCACCCCCCAAGGCGCGCCCTCCACCCTCGTGGGCCCCCTGTTGCTCCACTGACGTACTCCTTCCTCCTATATATACCTCGCACCCCAAACGATTAGATCTGAGCCAAAACCTAATTCCACCGCCGCAACCTTCATGCGCACGAGATCCCATCTTGGGGCTGTTTGAGACTTCCGGAGAGGGCGTCGATCATGGAGGGCTTCTACATCAACACCATAGCCCCTCCGATGAAGTGTGAGTAGTTTACTTCAGACCTTCGGATCCATAGTTAGTAGCTAGATGACTTCTTCTCTCTTTTTGGATCTCAATACAATGTTCTCCCCTTCTCACGTGGAGATTTATTCGATGTAATCTTCTTTTTGCGGTGTGTTTGTTGAGACCGATGAATTGTGGGTTTATGATCAAGTTTATCTATGAACAATATTTGAATCTTCTCTGGATTATTTTATGTATGATCGGTTATCTTTGTGTAACACCCTGGATGTAACTTTCCATATTTGTAACTCCAACTCTTGCCATTTTCGGCATTGTGATATGATATTCCCTCCGTGGTTGGGTTTTTGTCTTTCGTTTTGCATTTTGTTCATGTCATGCATCTCATATCATGTCATCATGTGCATCTCATTTGCATACGTGCTCGTCTCATGCATCCGAGCATTTTCCCCGTTGTCCGTTTTGCAATCCGGCACTCCTATGTCCCCCGGCGTCCCCTTTTACATTTTTTCGTGAGCGGGTGTTGAACGTTCTCAGAATGGACCGAGGCTTGCCAAGTGGCCTTGGTACACCACCGGTAGACCACCTGTCAAGTTTCGAGTCATTTGGAGCTCGTTTGATACTCCAACGGTTAACCGGGTAACCGCGAAGGCCTCTTTTGGGTTGCAGCCCAACACCCCTTCAAAACATCCCAATAACCCATCTAAGTCACTTCCATGTCCATCGCCGTTCGATCACGATCGTGTGGGCGAAAACCGCACCTCATTTGGAGCTTCCTAGCTCTTCCTACCTATAAAAACACCCCTCCTCCCGAAATTTTGGGTCATTCCACCCCTAACACTAGTCTTCTTCCACCCCGCGCCGCCGGACACGTCCGGTCCGGCCGGACAAAAATCCCGCCGCCGCCGCCGCCCAATCTGGGCGCGCCCGCCACGCCGACGCCCATGCGCGCCTCCACCAGCAGGCCCGCCACTGCGTGGCCCAGCCCTCCGGCCCGCGCCCGACGCCGCGCTCCCAGCTTGCGCCCGCACCTTGTCGCCGCCGTCCGCCGCCTCCGCCTCGGCCGCCGCGCCGCCACAGAGCTCGCCGCCCGCTCCTCCCGGCCGCCCGCGCCCGTCGCCGCCCGGCCAGATCCGGCCGCTGGAAGGCCGGATCCGCCCGGAGGAGCTCCGGCCGCCCCTTCCTCCATCTCGGCGAGCGCGCCCGCATTGGTTCAAGCGCCTCGGTTGACTTTCCTTCTCACCCGAGATTTCCTCTAAGTCATTTATCTGTGATATTTTTGTTGCATTTTCATCATGCCATAACTTAGCACCCGTGTCTCCGTTTTGGGCGTGTAGCATACCGAATTGTTCGTCTCGACAAGTACATTATTTCATCTCATTGCATCATTTTCATTCGAGCTCATCTTGGTGCCCAAAATGCTGTTGGAAGAGGGCTATGTGATGTTAGATTCAGATTCTTATCAGAACATGCACTTTTGTCATTTTTTGCCATGATTGATGTGTGCACCCTATGAACTTGAGTCCTACATGTGTTTTGTAATATGCCATGCCATCTTTACAGGGGTGTATGCCATGTATTTTTGTGATCTCTGTGGTGACTAGCACAAGCATGCAAACTAGGCTTCATGATGTTGCTGATTTCAGCCCCTGTTTTGCTGATATTTTTATGCCATGTTAACTTGATGCTACAGAGAGATCCATGCTTATTTTGAGATAGTTAAGTAAGGATGTTTTGAACATATGGTTAGGATCTATCCATACATGCCCTTGTTTGCAGCTATGGAGTGCCATAGCTTGAGTCAATCGAGCTCTACTTTTGCTATAAAATGTTTCCTGGCAGATTGTTTACATGTTATTCAATTTGGCCAAGGTTGTTGTAGTTGATCCGTGTATGCTATGATGTTGTTCTTGCCATGTATAGCTTCTATGACATGTATTCTTGATGGATGTATACTTAGTTCATCATGAAATGCTCTGTAGTGAGTGCATCGAGCTCGCGAAGATGCCTACTTAATTATGTCAATGTCATGCCCTGTTTGCTGAATCTGTTAACGAAACTTGCTATGTTTACGTGGGTGCCATCATATCTTCTGATCCTTTTTGGCTTATGGTCATTAAGGGACTTTTGTTCTATGCTTTGAGTAGATTCATGCCATGCCTTGTTTTGCTAGTATACGTTCCTGTAGCATGTCGTTTTCTTGCTCTGAACATTGCTTCCTGATGCTGTTTCTGCCATGTTCAGTATTTTCAGCAAGTCTATGAAGCTGATATATTTTGCACTTTTGCCATGCTTGTTGGACCTGTTATGGTGTGATTTATCCGTAGCTCAGTGTTCATCTTTTGTCAAGCATCTTGAGTAGATCACTGCCATATGCTTTGTTGGTACGTTTGGGTGCAGTAGCTTAATTTCTTGTTGCTTGCTATGTGGCGTCATGTTGTTAATGGCAGATTTGTGCCATTCTTGTTTTGCTTGTCATTTGCAAACCGTGCATCTGATTCCGGTGATCTTTATATCGATTTCAACCGAAATCATCTCACCTTTCCAGCGGCATACCTGGTTTGCCAAGTTGATGCCTTGTTCATCAGTTTTCCTTCCGGAGCACGCATATGCATTGCATCTCACATCTCGCATATCATGACATGTTATGCATCATGTTGCTTGTGCATTGCATCGTGATTTATTGTGGTTCCTTTGTTTGTGTTCTTGATTTGGGTAGAGCCGGGAGACGAGTACGTGAACAAGGAACCTGTTGAGAACGCTTGTGAGGATCAAGCTTTCGACAACTCTGAGAACGTTGCAGGCAAGATGACCATACCCTCGAAATCACTTCTATCTTTGCTTGCTAGATGCTCGCTCTTTTGCTATGACTATGCTACGATGCCTATCACTTGCTATATCATGCCACCCATATTGCCATGTCAAGCCCCTAACCATCCTTTCCTAGCAAACCGTTGATTGGGTATGTTACCGCTTTGCTCAGCCCCTCTTATAGCGTTGCTAGTTGCAGGTGAAGATGAAGTTTGTTCCTTGTTGGAACATGGAGATGTTGTTCCTTGTTGGAACATGTTTACTTGTTGGGATATCACAATATCTATTGTTTAATTAATGCATCTATATACTTGGTAAAGGTTGGAAGGCTCGGCCTTATGCCTGGTGTTTTGTTCCACTCTTGCCGCCCTAGTTTCCGTCATACGGTGTTATGTTCCTTGATTTCGCGTTCCTTACGGTTGGGTGATTTATGGGACCCCTTGACAGTTTGCTTTGAATAAGACTCCTCCAAAGAAGGCCCAACCTTGGTTTTACCATTTGCCACCTAAGCCTTTTCCCCGGTTTTCGCGAGCCCGAGGGTCATCTTTATTTACCCCCGAGCCGGTGCTCCTTCGAGTGTTGGTCCAAACTAGAGCACCGTGGGACCATTCCTTGGCAACTTGAATTACGCGATTACTCAGACGCTTAGCTTATCCGGTGTGCCCTGAGAACGAGATATGTGCAGCTCCAACCAGGATTTGTCGGCACAGCCGGGTGGTCTTGCTGGTCTTGTTTTACCATTGTCGAAATGTCTTGTAGTCCGGGATTCCGAGACTGATCGGGTCTTCCCGGTAGAAGGAATATCCTTCGTTGACCGTGAGAGCTTATAATGGGCTAAGTTGGGACACCCCTGCAGGGTATTATCTTTCGAAAGCCGTGCCCGCGGTTATGAGGCAGATGGGAATTTGTTAATGTCCGGTTGTAGAAAACCCAAAGTTGACCTTAATTAAAATACACCAACCGCGTGTGTAACTGTGATGGTCTCTTCTCGGCGGAGTCCGGGAAGTGAACACGGTGTTGGAGTTATGTTTGACGTAAGTAGTTCAGGATCACTTCTTGATCGCTACTAGCTTCACGACCGCGCCTTGCTTCTCTTCTCGCTCTCTTTTGCGAATGTAGCCACCATATATGCTAGTCGCTTGCTGCAGCTCCACCCCACAACTCTGTCCTTCCTATAAGCTTAAATAGTCTTGGTCTCACGGGTGTGAGATTGCTGAGTCCCCGTGACTCACAGATTCTACCAAAACAGTTGCAGGTGCCGATGATGCCAGTGCAGATGACGCAACCGAGCTCAAGTGGGAGTTCGACGAGGAACGTGTTCATTACTATGTGTCTTTTCCTGATGATCAGTAGTGGAGCCCAGTTGGGACGATCGGGGATCTGTATAGCATTTGGGGTAGTCTTCTTTTATTTTGGTTCCGTAGTCGGACCTTGAGTGTAATCTGGATGATGGATGTTTATTTATGTATTGTGTGAAGTGGCGACTGTAAGCCAACTATGTATCTCTTTCCCTTATTTATTACATGGGTTGTGTGAAGATTACCTCACTTGCGACATTGCTTTCAATGCGGTTATGCCTCTAAGTCGTGCTTCGACACGTGGGAGATATAGCCGCATCGAGGCGCTAAGTTGGTAATCGAGCCATCCCGACTTAGGGGCCCCCGCTGATTGTTTGTTTGGCGTTGTTGAGTCTAGAACAAAAAATTTTGAGTCTTAGGATTATATATATCGGAGAGTAGGATTCTTTTACTCCCCAGTCCCTTCGCCGCTCTGGTGAGGTCTCCTGACGTAGAAGTTTTGACTCTCCTCTCCTCAAATTTCACTAAAAAAAATTTTAGGATCACGCGGGTATCTTGGAATCGTTCCGATGGTTTTGTGACGAGAACATTGTTCTTGGTGCCTCCTGACATTTAGGGGTTGTGGCAGTGTCCCGGGGAGTTGAGCTCCGAGGTGTTGTCGTCACAATTTTATCGTTGCAGTTCTGGAATACCTGAGCTTTGCCGACATCGAAAATCTCTTTTGTACAGTTGTTGGTGAGATAACCCCAATAATCCAGTACTGGGGCGAGCTCGGGAGTATTGCCATGACTCGTAAAACGGATGCTTTTCGAAGGTCGAGGTACACGATTTCCGAAGGTTTCTTCGTTATGTGTTGACGGATGGATACAGCTGGATCTAGGTATTGTTAGTTTGGGTGATATATTTTGTGTCCCCTGTATCCCCAACACCTGATTGCATAACCAGAAAGTTTCGGGAGTTTATAGGTGGGATTCAAGTAGCTCTTAGCATTTCTTTCCGCAGATATTTTGTTTGTGATTGGGCAATCCTTACCACTTATTTGTTCCAGTCATACCTTGTTATTTTTTTCATCAACCCTTAATCAAGTGGCTTCTCACCTTAATGGACGTGTGATGTTAGCTTTTGGAATTCATTCGTTCATCCTTGTTCGAATGTTTATTGTGAAGACTATATGTTGCAATTTCTATCCGTTGATTCAACTTGAATATTCTGTCTATCAAAGTGCTAACGGATATCACCCTCTTCAGATGGCTCCGCCAACGCGTCGAATCCGGACGCAATGATGGGAGTCATCGAACCCTCCACCTCCACCTCCGCCTCGGAGGCATGGCAAGCTATCATGGCAGCCACCAACGCAAATGCTCGATGATTTTGCAACTCTTGCAAGAGCGCACCCAAGGGCAAGGCAACCAAGGAAATCAAGGCCAAGGCAACAACCAGCCGCACTTTGCTACCCTCAATCAGTTCCTCGCTAATCAGCGAAGTCTTTCACTTACGTAGTCGAGGCCACAGACGCCGACGATTGGCTTGTGGACATCTGCAAACTTTTGAATGTAGCAATGTCGGACCTGAGGACTTTGTCAAGTTTGCTTCGCTTCAACTCAAAGACCAAGCTGCCGAGTGGTACCAGAATACAAAGATTCCAGAGGAGGTCGTGTCATTACCGGGATGAGTTCCGCCGAGACTTCAAAGCTCACCACATTCGAAAAGTGTTGTTGAGAGCAAGCGTGAGGAGTTCCGCAATCTCAAGCAAGGCAACATGTCGTGTATCAATACAATATCCAGTTCGAGCTCGCCGCTTCGCTAAGCAAGACGTCCACGATGAAAAGAGTATGATCTATCAATTCAGAGGTGGTCTCAGAGAAGATCTGCAATTAGCTCTCGTGCTTTTTGAGCCAGAAAAGTATGATGAATTCTACAACATGGCACTGAAGCAAGAAGCTGCCCAGCTCAAGTGTGAGGCTTCTAAGAAAAGAATCAGGGATGCAGTTCAGTCTTCTTCTTCCTCTCAAGTGGCAGCTAAGCAGCAGAAGTTCTACCTTCCTCCTCCTCCGTTTCGTCAGCCTTATCAGCAGAAGAACTCAGGTGGTCGTGGATCTTCCCACCCACCCAACCCAAAGCTATCGAACAAGTCTAATTCTCAAGCTCCAAGGTCAAATGCTCCTTATCACCGTCCGCTCTCAGAGGTGACTTGCAACAAATGTCAGCAAAAAGGTCACTATGCGAACAAGTGCTTCAACCAAAGGCGCCTTCCGCCTCCTCCTCCTGTGAGATCTTCCAGCAATGCAGTGGTCAAGCATAATCCCAAGTCTGCCAAGGTGAACATGATGAATGCAGCGCAAGCGGAGGATTCTTCTGATGTGATTATGGGTAATCTTCCAGTTAATGATATTCCTGCAAAAGTTTTATTTGATACCGGTGCATCGCATTGTTTCATGACTAGATCATTTGTTGCAAAGCATGATTTCATTTCGGAAATGTTGGGAAAACCCTTGGGAGTTGTTTCTCCAGCCTCTTCTATGAGGGCTACCACAATGATTCCGGATGTTTCTATCAAGATGGGCGACTATAGATTTCTATATAAACCATTTGTCCTTGGTGACTCGGATATTGATCTTATTCTTGGGATGGACTGACTTTCTCAGCACAAAGCTCAGCTTGATTGTGCTGCCAGGGAAATTCAATTGACTCACTCTTCTGAGGATGTGATCATCTATGCCGCTCATGATGAAACCATTCGGTTGTTTTCTCTCAATGAGAAGGGCGAATTGGATGCTATCTCTCAGATTCCAGTCGTTTGTGAGTACCAAAATGTCTTTCCAGAAGAGCTTCCAGGAATGCCTCCTCACCGGCCAGTTGAATTCGTTATCGATCTTGAGCCCGCATGAACCCATTTGCAAGCGTCCATACAAGCTTGGACCTAATGAGCTGAAGGAATTGAAGAAGCAGCTCGATGAACAAGAGCGTCTGGGTTTGATCGGACCGAGTTCATCTCCTTGGGGTTGTGGTGTTCTTTTGTCCGAAGAAGGATGGCACGGACCGACTTTTGCGTCGATTACCGTCCATTGAATAAGAAGACTATCAAGAACAAGTATCCACTTCCCAACATCAATGAGCTTTTCGAGCAACTCAAAGGTGCTAAAGTGTTCTCCAAGCTTGACCTTCATATGGGTTATCATCAGATTCGCATTCGTGAACAAGATATTCCCAAGACAGCATTCAGAACAAGCTTTGGTTCTTATGAATATACTGTCATGTCTTTCGGTCTTGTCAATGCTCCTCCAACATTCTCTCGGATGATGAACTTCATCTTCAACCCCTACACCAATGAATTCGTCTTGGTCTATCTTGATGATATTTTGGTCTTCTCCAAGAATAAGAAGGATCATGCCAAACATTTGCGATTGGTGCTCGACAAGCTCAGAGAGCATCAATTCTATGTGAAGTTTTCCAAATGTGAATTTTGGCTTGATGAAGTGCTTTACCTTAGTCACATCATCTCCGCCAAGGGCATCGCGGTTAATCCCGAGAAGGTGTCTGCAGTTGTGAATTGGGAACCTCCTCAGAATGTCAAGCAGCTTCGCAGTTTTCTTGGTCTTGCAAGCTATTGTCAAGATTCGTTGAGAACTTCTCTAAGATTGCAAAGCCTCTTTCCAACCTCCTCCGAAGCATGTCAAGTATGTCCGGTCTCCCGAGTGTGACGTTGCTTTCAATACTCTCAAAGAGAAACTCGTCACAGCTCTGTCTTAACTCCTCTGATGAATCCAAGCCATTCAAGTTTTCTCGTGATGCTTCTCTTCAAGGTCTCGGTGCTGTGTTAATGCAAGAGAAGAGAGTTGTGGCCTATACCTCTCGTCACCTGAAGCTCAACGAAAAGAACTACCCCACTCACGATCTTGAGTTGGCGGCAGTTTTCCATGCATTGATAACATGGAGACATCTCTTGTTGGGAAGGAAAGTGGACATATTCACCGATCACAAGAGTCTCAAGTATATCTTCACTCAACCCAACCTCAACCTCGTGCAAACTCGATGGGTCGAAATGATTCAAGAGTACAACCCAGTATTGAATATACTCCGGCAAGGCCAATGTGATTGCAGATGCTTTGAGCGGGAAGGCTTATTGCAAGCAGTTTAATCCTCAAGCCCTTCCAACCGGATCTCTGTGAAGCTTTCCGCAAGCTGAATCTTCAAGTTGTTCCTCAAGGCTTTCTTGCCAACCTCATAGTCTCTCCTACTTTGGAAGATCAGATTCGCGAGGCTCAACTCCTGGATACCATGGTGAAAAAGGTGAAACGTGGTATCGACAAGGGCATTTCCAAATACAAGTGCTTCCACATTCATGACAAAGATACTCTTTTCTTCGAGGACCGGATTGTGGTTCCTAAGGGTGATCTACGTAAAGTCATTATGAACGAGGCACACAATTCCCTTCTATCCATTCATCCTGGAAGTACAAAGATGTACCATGACCTCAAGCAGTCATTTTGGTGGACTCGAATGAAGCGAGAAATTGCTCAATTCGTGAATGAGTGTGATGTCTGCAGAAGAGTGAAAGCAGAACACCAACGACCATCTGGTCTCCTCCAACCTCTTGCTATTCCAGAATGGAAGTTTGATCATATCGAAATGGACTTCGTGATTGGATTTCCAAAGTCCAAGCGTGGAAATGATGCCATCTTCGTTGTCATTGACAACCTTACTAAAGTGGCTCATTTTCTTCCTATCAAAGAATCCATCACAGCAGCTCAGTTGGCAGAGCTATACACATCCAGGATTGTCTCCTTGCACGGCATTCCACAATTGATCTCTTGGACCGTGGCAGCATCTTTACCTCCAAGTTTTGGGATTCTTTTGAAGGCCATGGGCACCAACATTCGTTTCAAGCACAGCTTTCCATCCTCAAACAAGTGGCCAAGTCGGCGAGTCAATCAAATCCTCGAAGACATGCTCGGGCTTGTGTCATTTCCTTCGTATGAAATGGGAAGATTGTCTTCCATATGCCGAAGTTCTCCTACAACAACAGCTTCCAAGCGAAGTTCGGCAAGGCCCCATTCGAAATTCTCTATGGCGAGAAAGTGTCGTACTCCTCTCAATTGGTCCGAGACAGGTGAACGCCAACTTCTTGGCAACGACTTGATCACGAAGTCAAGAAATGTGCAAAGTCATTCGTGAGAATCTCAAAGCAGCGCAATCGCGCGGAAGAGCTATTATGATGACAAGCACCGTGATGTGGCTTTTGAAATCGGAGACCATGTCTACCTCCGCGTCTCTCAATGAAAGGCACTCGTCAACCCGGTATCAAAGGAAGCTTGCCCCTAGATACGTGGGTCCTTTCAAGATCATTGGCAAAAGAGGCGATCTCGCCTATCAACTTGAGCTTCCGTCCAACTTCGCGAACGTGCACGATGTGTTTCACGTGTCACAGTTCGCAAGTGCTTCAAGACTCTGAGCGCACTATCAACTTCAAGAAATTGACCTCCAAGAAGATCTCTCTTATCATGAGCACCCGCTGCTATTCTTGAGGAAACCGAGCGCAAGACTCGCAACAAGTCAATCAAATTCCTGAAAGTGAAGTGGTCACACCATTCCGACCGAGAAGCCACCAGGAGCGTGAGGATCACCTCCGTTCGAATATCCGGAGTTCTTTCAGTCCTAGATCTCGGACGAGATCCTCTTGTAGTGGTGGAGTGTTGTAACACCCCGGATGTAACTTTCCATATTTGTAACTCCAACTCTTGCCATTTTCGGCATTGTGATATGATATTCCCTCAGTGGTTGGGTTTTTGTCTTTCGTTTTGCATTTTGTTCATGTCATGCATCTCATATCATGTCATCATGTGCATCTCATTTGCATACGTGCTCGTCTCATGCATCCGAGCATTTTCCCCGTTGTCCGTTTTGCAATCCGGCACTCCTATGTCCCCCGGCGTCCCCTTTTACATTTTTTCGTGAGCGGGTGTTGAACGTTCTCGGAATGGACCGAGGCTTGCCAAGTGGGCTTGGTAAACCACCGGTAGACCACCTGTCAAGTTTCGAGTCATTTGGAGCTCGTTTGATACTCCAACGGTTAACCGGGTAACCATGAAGGCCTCTTTTGGGTTGCAGCCCAACACCCCTTCAAAACAGCCCAATAACCCATCTAAGTCACTTCCATGTCCATCGCCGTTCGATCAAGATCGTGTGGGCGAAAACCGCACCTCATTTGGAGCTTCCTAGCTCTTTCTACCTATAAAAACACCCCTCCTCCCGAAATTTTGGGTCATTCCACCCCTAACCCTAGTCTTCTTCCACCCGCGCCGCCGGATACGTCCGGTCCGGCCGGACAAAAATACCGCCGCCGCCGCCGCCCAATCGGGGCGTGCCACGTCGCCACCCGGGCCGCCCGCCATCGCGCCTCCACTGCTGGCCCCCGGCCCGTGGGTTGCCCTCCGGCCAGCACAAGCTGCTGCGCCTGCGTCGCCGCCGTCGCCGCCTCCGCCTCGGCCGCCCGCCGCCACCGAGCTTGCCGCCCGCTCCTCCGCGCCGCCCGCGCCATCGTCGCCGCCCGGCCAGATCCGCCGCTGGAAGGCCGGATCCGCCGGAGGAGCTCCGCCGGCCGCCCCTTCCTCCATCTCCGGCGAGCCGCGCCTCGCCTCGGTTCGCGCGCGCCTCGGTTGACTTTCCTTCTCACCCGAGATTTCCTCTAAGTCATTTATCTGTGATAATTTTGTTGCATTTTCATCATGCCATAACTTAGCACCCGTGGCTCCGTTTTGGGCGTGAAGCATACCGAATTGTTCGTCTCGACAAGTAAACCATTTCATCTCATTGCATCATTTTCATTTGAGCTCATCTTGATGCCCGAAATGCTGTTGGAAGAGGGCTATGTGATGTTAGTTTTGATTCTTATCGAACATGCACTTTTGTCATTTTGCCATGATTGATGTGTGCACCCTATGAACTTGAGTCCTACATGTGTTTTGTAATATGCCATGCCATATTTACAGGGTGTATGCCATGTATTTTTGTGATCTCTGTGGTGACTAGCACAAGCATGCAAACTAGGCTTCATGATGTTGCTGATTTCAGCCCTGCTTTTCTTGATATTTTTATGCCATGTTAACTTGATGCTACAGAGAGATCCATGCTTATTTTGAGATACTTCAGTAAGGATGTTTTGAACATGTGGTTATGCTCTATCCATGCATGCCCTTTTTTGCAATTATGGAGTGCCATAGCTTGAGTCAATCGAGCTCTACTTTTGCTATAAAATGTTTCCTCGCAGATTGTTTACATGTTATTCAATTTTGCCAAGGTTGTTGTAGTTGATCCGTGTATGCTATGATGTTGTTCTTGCCATGTATAGCTTCTATGACATGTCTTCTTGATGGATGTATGCTTAGTTTATCATGAAATGCTCTGTTGTGAGTGCATCGAGCTCGCGAAGATGCCTACTTAATTCTGTCAATGTCATGCCCTGTTTGCTGAATCTGTTAACGAAACTTGCTATGTTTACGTGGGTGCCATCATATCTTCTGATGCTTTTTGGCTTAGGGTCAGTAAGGGACTTTTGTTCTATGCTTTGATTAGATTCATGCCATGCCTTGGTTTGCTAGTATAAGTTCCTGTAGCATGTCATTTGCTTGCTCTGAACATTGCTTCCTGATGCTGTTTCTGCCATGTTCAGTATTTTCAGTAAGTCTGTGAAGCTGATATATTTTGCACTTTTGCCATGCCTGTTTGGACCTGTTATGTTGTGATTTAGCCGTAGCTCAGTGTTCATCTTTTGTCAAGCATCTTGAGTAGATCACTGCCATATGCTTTGTTGGTACGTTTGGCGGCAGTAGCTTAATTTCTTGTTGCTTTCTATGTGGCGTCATGCTGTTAATAGCAGATTTGTGCCATTCTTGTTTTCCTTGTCATTTGCAAACCGTGCATCCGATTCCGGTGATCTTTATATCGATTTCAACCGAAATCATCTCACCTTTCCAGAGGCATACCTGGTTTGCCAAGTTGATGCCTTGTTCATCAGTTTTCCTTCCGGAGCACGCATATGCATTGCATCTCACATCTCGCATATCATGCCATGTTATGCATCATGTTGCTTGTGCATTGCACCATGATTTATTGTGGTTCCTTTGTTTGTGTTATTGATTTGGGTAGAGCCGGGAGACGAGTACGTGAACGAGGAACCTGTTGAGAACGCTTGCGAGGATCAAGCTTTCGACAACTCTGAGAACCTTGCAGGCAAGATGACCATACCCTCGAAATCACTTCTATCTTTGCTTGCTAGATGCTCGCTCTTTTGCTATGACTATGCTATGATGCCTATCACTTGCTATATCATGCCACCCATATTGCCATGTCAAGCCCCTAACCATCCTTTCCTAGCAAACCGTTGATTGGGTATGTTACCGCTTTGCTCAGCCCCTCTTATAGCGTTGCTAGTTGCAGGTGAAGATGAAGTTTGTTCCTTGTTGGAACATGGAGATGTTGTTCCTTGTTGGAACATGTTTACTTGTTGGGATATCACAATATCTATTGCTTAATTAATGCATCTATATACTTGGTAAAGGGTGGAAGGCTCGGCCTTATGCGGTGTTTTGTTCCACTCTTGCCGCCCTAGTTTCCGTCATACGGTGTTATGTTCCTTGATTTCGCGTTCCTTACGGTTGGGTGATTTATGGGACCCCTTGACAGTTTGCTTTGAATAAGACTCCTCCAAAGAAGGCCCAACCTTGGTTTTACCATTTGCCACCTAAGCCTTTTCCCCCGGGTTTTCGCGAGCCCGAGGGTCATCTTTATTTACCCCCCCGGGCCAGTGCTCCTTTGAGTGTTGGTCCAAACTAGAGCACCGTGCGGGACCATTCCTTGGCAACTTGGATTACGTCGGTACCTATACGCTTAGCTTATCCGGTGTGCCCTGAGAACGAGATATGTGCAGCTCCTATCGGGATTTGTCGGCATAGTCGGGTGGTCTTGCTGGTCTTGTTTTACCATTGTCGAAATGTCTTGTAGTCCGGGATTCCGAGACTGATCGGGTCTTCCCGGTAGAAGGAATATCCTTCGTTGACCGTGAGAGCTTATAATGGGCTAAGTTGGGACACCCCTGCAGGGTATTATCTTTCAAAAGCCGTGCCCGCGGTTATGAGGCAGATGGGAATTTGTTAATGTCCGGTTGTAGACAAGCCGAAGTTGACCTTAATTAAAATACACCAACCGCGTGTGTAACCGTGATGGTCTCTTCTCGGCGGAGTCCGGGAAGTGAACACGGTGTTGGAGTTATGTTTGACATAAGTAGTTCAGATCACTTCTTGATCGCTACTAGCTTCACGACCGCGCTTTGCTTCTCTTCTCGCTCTCTTTTGCGAATGTAGCCACCACATATGCTAGTCGCTGTGCAGCTCCACCCCACAACTCTGTCCTTCCTATAAGCTTAAATAGTCTTGGTCTCATGGTGTGAGATTGCTGAGTCCCGTGACTCACAGATTCTACCAAAACTGTTGCAGTGCCGACGATGCCGGTGCATATGACGCAACCGAGCTCAAGTGGGAGTTCGACGAGGAACGTGGTCGTTACTATGTGTCTTTTTCACGATGATCGATAGTGGAGCCAGTTGGGACGCTCGGGGATCTGTGTAGCATTTGGGGTAGTCTTCTTTTATTTTGGTTCCGTAGTCGGACCTTGAGTGTAATCTGGATGATGGATGTTTATTTATGTATTGTGTGAAGTGGCATTGTAAGCCAACTATGTATCTCTTTCCTTATGTATTACATGGGTTGTGTGAAGATTACCTCACTTGCGACATTGCTTTCAATGCGGTTATGCCTCTAAGTCGTGCTTCCGACACGTGGGAGATATAGCCGCATCGTATGCTACACTTTGCAAGTCTCTTGAATTATCAGTTTGGTTTGGCCTACTAGATTGATCTTTCTTGCAATGGGAGAAGTGCTTAGCTTTGGGTTCAATCTTGCGGTGTCCTTTCCCAAAGGATGAGGGGCAGCAAGGCACGTATTGTATTATTGCCATCGAGGATAACAAGATGGGTTTTTTATCATATTGCATGAATTTATGCCTCTACATTTTGTCATCTTGCTTAAGGCGTTACTCTGTTTTCATGAACTTAATACTCTAGATGCATGCTGGATAGCGGTCGATGAGTGGAGTAATAGTAGTAGATGCAGGCAGGAGTCAGTCTACTTGTCTCGGACGTGATGCCTATATACATGATCATACCTAGATATTCTCATAACTATGCTCAATTCTTTGAATTGCTCTACAGTAATTTGTTCACCCACCGTAAAATACTTATGCTCTTGAGAGAAGCCACTAGTGAAACATATGGCCCCCGGGTCTATCTTCATCATATTAGTCTTCCAACACTTAGTTATTTCCTTTGCTTTTTTACTTTGCTTTTATTTTACTTTGCATCTTTATCATAAAAATACCAAAATATTATCCTATCATATCTACCAGATCTCACTCTCGTAAGTGACCGTGAAGGGATTGACAACCCCTTATCGCGTTGATTGCAGGATTTATTTGTTTTGTGTAGGTGCGAGGGACATGCGTAGCCTCCTTGGATTGATACCTTGGTTCTCAAACTGAGGGAAATACTTATGCTACTTGCTGCATCACCCTTTCCTCTTCAAGGGAAAACCAACGCAGTGCTCAAGAGGTAGCAAGAAGGATTTCTGGCGCCGGTCGGGAGGTCTACATAAAAAGTCAACATACCAAGTACCCATCACAATCCCTTATCTCCCGAATTACATTATTTGCCATTTGCCTCTCGTTTTCCTCTCTCCCACTTCACCCTTGCAGTTTTATTCGCCTCTTTTTCGTTTGCTTGTCGTTATGGCTAGTCCTCTATCTTCTTCGTTGTCTCCCAAGAATGAAGTTCTAAATTTTAAACAAAGGGAGGGAGAAAATCTAAAAGACGCTTGGTATAGAATTTGCAATGCTCAAAATAGATCTACCAGGAAACAATCTACTTCCGTTCTTCTCCGCAATTTTTATGTAGGTGCTAATCCTTGGTATAGATATATCCTTGATACCACTACCGGAGGGAATTTCTTGGGTAGCCATACTTTTGATTCCTATAATGCTTTGATAGATTTGTTTCGCTCACCACCTCTTTTGGTCAATGGAACTATGTTAACTTTGGAGCATGTAGTGCAAAGACTTGAAATTATTGAAAATAAGGTTGCTACCGTAGAGTTAATTGAAAATTTGGATAAAAAGATCCACAACCGAATCACTCAATATGGATCTAAAGTAGGAGTCACTTTGAAAAATATTAAAGAGAAGGAACCCATAGTTAATGAGAAAATAAATCAGGATTCCACTAGAATCGTTAGACTTGAGGATATCATTACCAACTTGGGAACCGCTTTTTCTTCCGTAAAGAATACCCCAAGTCCTCCTACTAAAATTGCCAAGCTTATGTATGTTCCTAAAAGTAAGGGTGAATCCTCTAGTAAGGAAACTGCGGATCTCAAATCTATAAGTATTCATCCCAATCTTTTTGCTATCATTAAGGAACCATTTGCTACAAATGATTTTTTCGATCTTGTGCCTAAAAGTTTGATAATTACTTAAAAGAAAGAAATTCCTAAGGATGATAGATGTCTCATTGAAGGATTGCCTACCAAAGATGGCAATGCCTAGATCTATCCTTGCATTTATGCCTAGCTAGGGGAGTTAAACGATAGCGCTTGTTGGGAGGCAACCCAATTTTATTTTTATTTTTTTTATTTTTGCTTCTGTTTAGGAATAAATAATTGATCTAGCCTCTGGTTAGATGTGTTTTTATGTTTTAATTAGTGTTTGTGCCATATTAAACCTATAGGATCTTCTTGGATGATAGTTAGTTGATCTTGCAGAAATTTCCAGAAACTTTATGTTCACGAAAATAATTGTTAAAAATCACCAGAATGTGATAAAATACTGATTCCAATTGCTGCTGATCAATAAACAAATTTTCTAGGTCGTCCTATGTTTTCTGATTTTTTGGAGTTCCAGAAGTTTGCGTTAGTTACAGATTACTACAGACTGTTCTGTTTTTGACAGATTCTGTTTTTCGTGTGTTGTTTGCTTATTTTGATGAATCTATGGCTAGTAAAATAGTTTATAAACCATAGAAAAGTTGGAATACAGTAGGCTTAACACCAATATAAATAAATAATGAGTTCATTACAGTACCTTGAAGTGGTCTTTTGTTTTCTTTCGCTAACGGAGCTCACGAGATTTTCTGTTAAGTTTTGTGTTGTGAAGTTTTCAAGTTTTGGGTGAAAGATTTGATGGATTATGGAACAAGGAGTGGCAAGATCCTAAGCTTGGGGATGCCCATGGCACCCCCAAGATAATCTAAGGACACCATAAAGCCAAAGCTTGGGGATGTCCCGGAAGGCATCGCCTCTTTCGTCTACTTCCATCGGTAACTTTACTTGGAGCTATAATTTTATTCACCACATGATATGTGTTTTGCTTGGAGCGTCTTGTATGATATGAGTCTTTGATTTTTAGTTTACCACAATTATCCTTGCTGTACACACCTTTTGAGAGAGCCATACATGATTTGGAATTTGTTAGAATACTCTATGTGCTTCGCTTATATCTTTTGAGTTATATGGTTTTGCTCTAGTACTTCACTTATATCTTTTAGAGCACGGTGGTGGATTTGTTTTATAGAAACTATTGATCTCTCATGCTTCACTTAGATTATTTTGAGAGTCTTACATAGCATGGTAAATTTCTTAAATAATCCTAATATGCTTGGTATTCAAGATTAGTAAAAACTTTGTTATGAGTGTGTTGAATACTAAGAAAAGTTTGATGTTTGATAATTGTTTTGAGATATAAAGATGGTGATATTAGAGTCATGCTAGTTGAGTAGTTGTGAATTTGAGAAATACTTGTGTTAATGTTTGTGATTCCCGTAGCATGCACGTATGGTGAACCGTTATGTGATGAAGTCGGAGCATAATTTATTTATTGATTGTCTTCCTTATGAGTGGCGGTCGGAGACGAGCGGTGGTCTTTTCCTACCAATCTATCCCCCTAGGAGCATGCGCGTAATACTTTGCTTTGATAAATTGTAGATTTTTGCAATAAGTATATGAGTTTTTATGACTAATTTTGAGTCCATGGATTATACGCACCCTTCTTCCTTCCACCATTGCTAGCCTCTCTAATACCGCGCACTTTTCGCCGGTATCATACACCCACCATAAACCTTCCTCAAAACAGCCACCATACCTACCTATCATGGCATTTCCATAGCCATTCCGAGATATATTGCCGTGCAACTTTCTGTTTCGTTTATTATGACACGCTCCATCATTGTCATATTGCTTAGCATGATCATGTAGTTTACATCGTATTTGTGGCAAAGCCACCATTCATAATTCTTTCATACATGTCACTCTTGATTCATTGCATATCTCGGTACACCGCCGGAGGCATTCATATAGGGTCATATTTAGTTCTAAGTATCGAGTTGTAATTGTTGAGTTGTAAGAAAATAAAAGTGTGATGATCTTCATTTTTTAGAGCATTGTCCCAAGTGAGGAAAGGATGATGGAGACTATGACTCCCCCACAAGTCAGATGAGACTCCGGACGAAAAAAAAGAGGCCATAAAAAGAAGAAGAAAAGGCCCAAATAAAAAGAAATGAGAGAAAAAGAGAGAAGGGACAATGTTACTATCCTTTTACCACACTTGTGCTTCAAAGTAGCACCATGATCTTCATGATAGAGAGTCTCTCATTTTGTCACTTTCATATACTAGTGGGAATTTTTCATTATAGAACTTGGCTTGTATATTCCAATGATGGGCTTCCTCAAAATGCCCTAGGTCTTCGTGAGCAAGTGAGTTGGATGCACACCCACTTAGTTTCTTTTGTTGAGCTTTCATATACTTATAACTCTAGTGCATCCGTTGCATGGCAATCCCTACTCACTCACATTGCTATCTATTGATGGGCATTTCCATAGCCCGTTGATACGCCTAGTTAATGTGAGACTATCTTCTCCCTTTTTGTCTTCTCCACAACCACCATTCTATTCCACATATAGTGCTATGTCCATGGCTCACGCTCATGTATTGCGTGAAGATTGAAAAAGTTTGAGAACGTCAAAAGTATGAAACAATTGCTTGGCTTGTCATTGGGGTTGTGCATGATTTAAATACTTTGTGTGGTGAAGATAGAGCATAGCCAGACTATATGATTTTGTAGGGATAACTTTCTTTGGCCATGTTATTTTGAGAAGACATGATTGCTTTGTTACTATGCTTGAAGTATTATTATTTTTATGTCAATATTAAACTTTTGTCTTGAATCTTTCGGATCTGAATAATCATATCACAATTAAGAAGAATTACATTGAAATTATGCCAAGTAGCACTCCACATCAAAAATTCTGTTTTTATTATTTACCTACTCGAGGACGAGCAGGAATTAAGCTTGGGGATGCTTGATACGTCTCCAACGTATCTATAATTTTTGATTGCTCCATGCTATATTATCTACTATTTTGGACATTATTGGGCTTTATTATTCACTTTTATATTATTTTTGGGACTAACCTATTAACCGGAGGCCCAGCTCGTAATTGCTGTTTTTGCCTATTTGAGTTTCATTTGAAAAGGAATACCAAACGGAGTCCAAACGGAATGAAACCTTCGGGAACGTGATTTTTAAGAAGAATATGATCCAGGAGACTTGGACCCTACGTCAAGAAACAAAAGAGGAGGCCACGAGGTAGGGGCGTGCGCCTACCCCCCCAGGGCGTGCCCTCCACCCTCGTGGGCCCCCTGTTGCTCCACCGACATACTCCTTCCTCCTATATATACCTACGTACCCCCAAACGATCAGATACGGAGCCAACAACCTAATTCCACCGCCGCAACCTTCTGTACCCACGAGATCCCATCTTGGGGCCTATTCCGGAGCTCTGCCGGAGGGGGCATCGATCATGGAGGGCTTGTACATCAACACCATAGCCCCTCCGATGAAGTGTGAGTAGTTTACTTCAGACCTTCGGGTCCATAGTTAGTAGCTAGATGGCTTCTTCTCTCTTTTTGGATCTCAATACAATGTTCTCTCCCTCTCTCGTGGAGATCTATTCGATGTAATCTTCTTTTTGCTATGTGTTTGTTGAGACCGATGAATTGTGGGTTTATGATAAAGTTTATCTATGAACAATATTTGAATCTTCTCTGAATTCTTTTATGTATGATTGGTTATCTTTGCAAGTCTCTTCGAATTATCAGTTTGGTTTGGCCTACTAGATTGATCTTTCTTGCAATGGGAGAAGTGCTTAGCTTTGGGTTCAATCTTGCGGTGTCCTTTCCCGGTGTGATGAGGGGCAGCAAGGCACGATTGTATTGTTGCCATCGAGGATAACAAGATGGGGTTTTTATCATATTGCATGAATTTATCCTCTACATCATGTCATCTTGCTTAAGGCGTTACTCTGTTTTCATGAACTTAATACTCTAGATGCATCTTTGGATAGCGGTCGATGAGTGGAGTAATAGTAGTAGATGCAGGCAGGAGTCGGTCTACTTGTCTCGGACGTGATGCCTATATACATGATCATACCTAGATATTCTCATAACTATGCTCAATTCTGTCAATTGCTCGACAGTAATTTGTTCACCCGCCGTAAAATACTTATGCTCTTGAGAGAAGCCACTAGTGAAACCTATGGCCCCCGAGTCTATCTTCATCATATTAATATTCCAACACTTCGTTATTTCCTCTGCTTTTTACTTTGCTTTTATTTTACTTTGCATCTTTATCATAAAAATACCAAAAATATTATCCTATCATATCTATCAGATCTCACTCTCGTAAGTGACCGTGAAGGGATTGACAACCCCTTATCGCGTTGGTTGCGAGGATTTATTTGTTTTGTGTAGGTGCGAGGGACTCGCGCGTAGCCTCCTACTGGATTGATACCTTGGTTCTCAAAATTGGGGAAATACTTACGCTACTTTGCTGCATCACCCTTTCCTCTTCAAGGGAAAACCAACGCAGTGCTCTAGAGGTAGCAGTGAACTTATTGAGGAAGCCGACGAGGACCTAGTCGGACAAGGAGATGAAGTTGTCGTCCAACAGGCCTCTCACCCTAGTGGCCTCAGGCACGACCTAGAACTGTTCCTCGATGTCGGGCCGCAGGCCGGCGTCGTTGACCATCTTGCATAGACGGCTCATGCTCGCGCTCACCGCCTCCATGGATCTAGCTTCTAGTCAACGGATCTTGCGATTGGAGTGATCTCTTGCCCCTGGTTAGGGTGCGTAGAATTTTGTAGATTGGACTGGCGGGGAGCCTTTTATATGAGAAGTGCATATTGTGTTGCATTCACGTGTGTGTCGGCCATCTACTCCTCGGCCCTTACTCCCTCCATACCAGTGAAGTATAGTCATCTCACCCAGACCAAGTTGGGGAAAAGCGAGAGAACTTGATGTTTATTTTGTAATTCATGTCATTGCATGCAGAGGTTTGAGCACTACATGTTGTGCTAAGTAGTCTAAATTCATTGAATGCATACGCAACCCGCGTTTCCAATTGGATGATTTCTTTTTTTTTGTGGCAAAAAACAGGGAACAAGGTGGGTAGTTAATGCACCATGCCTAAAAGTTTTGGGATTATTTGGTTTTTGTAATGTCACTAAATGCACCAGTACGGAGGGAGTACAATAGTAGTCCGATTGATGAGATTTCAGATTTGAGCCATCACTGGAGGGGAGTCACTACTGCAGGATGCTGCTAACACGACACTACGCTCAGAGACCCTTTGATGAAACTGTGTGCGATGCATTAATCGCAAACGGTGATCTAAAAAGACCGTCAAAAAAGATGCAAAACATTTGCGATGAATGATACATCAAACACGATTCATATTTTAGTTGCGTGTGCGATGCGGGGCATACAGTTGATCCATAGGAACTGTTTACGATGATACAGAACAACAGAAACGGGCAGCCAAATCAAGGTGTGTGCGATATACGGCATACAGTTTGCTCCAATGAACTGTTTGCGATGATCGAGGTGAAGAAAAACGATTCGGCGTAACAAGATGTGTGTTATACCCGGCAAACACGTCGGTAATCAGAATTGTGTGTGATCATTATAGACAGCTCATACGGTCTTTTTTTGTGAATTGTGTGCTCGTCAGGGCACACAGTTCAACAAACCAACCTGTGGGCGATAATGGAGAAGATCCCTGTCGAATATGTATTACTAACCGTCTGCGATGAGATTGATGGGATAAATAGAGATAACAAATTAATATGAGTGAACGGAAACAGAGATATATACAGTCTGCTCAATTTAGTTTCTTCTTGTTGTTGTTGGATGGCCCCGCGACATCATCTTGGTGAGGACGCTTCTTGGCGCTAAACATTGCCTTTTCATCGCCGCCGCCGCCATCATCGTCGTTGTTGTCGTCGTCCTCCTCCTCCTCGTTCAAACAATCCTCCTCCTCATCATCGTCGTCCTCTTGTTCGTCCTCTGACGGCTCCTCGTCCATCTGGTTATCGTCTGACGACTCCGGAGGCGGCGTCCCTTCGATGATCCGGATATAATCAAGGTCTGGGCTCGACGCCAGACTCATGGAATATGAGCGGGATGATTCCAATGTTGACCTATCATCGGGCGCCAGGCTGCTGGGCGAACTGTCGTCCTCGCTGTCGCTCGACATGGCTGCGGTCGTATAAAAACCGCGAGATTGCAGATTGTGTGCAAGTGTGTAGTGTGGCCTGCCGGTGACGATGAAGATGGTGGACACTTAAGCAGGGTATGCAGAGAAGAGGAAATGTCAATTGAAGCGAGTGTTGACGTATTATTTAACCACTGATATAATCAACCGCAATTAATTGTACCCAGTCTCTCCAAATTCCCGGGTTGCGCAGGACTCCTATTGGCTGATTTCTTTTTTCAGGACAAAAACAAGGAACGAGTTTCGGGATTATGCACCAGTACTGGTACGAACGTAGTACGATAGCTGGTAGGAAATACATTGAGCTCTTCTTATTGGTAAAGCCAGTAATAATCAAACTACAAAGAAAAAGAAAAAAAACAAAGGAAAATATCTACACGGATATGCGCGTAACATCAATGGCATAGGACCTAGATGTGCATTACTTAGAGCACATCTAGATGTGCTTTAGCAATATTGTCAAACAAAACCACTAATCATCATTGCAAACAGTGCATAGAACATGGCTAATGCGACAACCACAACTACACATGCTAGTTCCTTCTTGTCTCTTGCTTTCATCTGTTTCCTGTGATTGATTCTTTCGTGCTTCATCGTACTGATTGTACATTCCAGATCAACCAGTTTCTTCTTCAGCTTTACATTATCTTCTGCGAGCTTGGTGATAACACTCCGAGCCTTGCCAATGATGTCGCGAAGCATGTCCTCTCATGATGCAGTGATGACAATATCATCAACATACAGAAGGAGCATGGCGACATGATCGGCTCGATGGAGCACGAATAACGACGTGTCAGATGTGGTGTTGCGAAAATCGAGAGCAGCGAGGAACGTCGTGATGCATTGGTACCACGCACGAGGGGCCTGTTTCAGGCCATAGAACGGCCGGGATAATAGGAAGACATCATCCGGTCGTTGTGGGTCGACGAATCCAGCGGGCTGCCGACAGAGAACACGCTCCTGGAGATGACCGTACAAAAAGTGTTGTTGACGTCGAGCTGATGTATGTGCCATCATTCAGAAGCAGCCAGCTGGAGGACGACGCGGATCATGGCGGGTTTGACAACAGGAGAAAAAGTCTCCAAGAAGTCAACACCGGCACGCTGAGCAAACACACGAACAACCCAACGAGCCCTGTACCTGTTGAGGGAGCCATCCGAGAGGAGTTTATGCCGAAAAACCCACTTGCTGGAGATGACGTTGGTGCCAGGAGGACGAGGGACCAAAGTCCAAGTCTGGTTGGCGACAAGTGCGTGGTACTCTGCGCGCATGGCAGCGAGCCAGTGCAGATTACTCAACGCAGAGTGCACCGAGCGCGGTACCGGAGAGATCGTCGTGACGCTGAGCTTGTGGTAGCGCGGGTTCGGCTGTCGGATCTCATCCTTGGCATGCATCGCCATATAATGATGAGGCGGAGGATGGGGCCACGACGGCGAGGAACCACAACAGCGGGTACAACCGGCGAGGATGGCAGCTCGGGCGAGGCCACGGGGGACGGCGATGGGAGGACCGTGGTGCCGGTCTAAGAAGCCGGCGAAGAGCCGCCCGAGGACGCGGGCAAAGAGGAGGCCGAAGGCCTGCCCGAACAAGCCGAGGACCAGGCGGAGCAGCCCACCCAGGCAGCCGGGTGGAGCTCAAGGGCGCCACGAGATCTTCGAGAGGGTGCATCCAGAGATGGGGGTGCGGTCGAAGATGCCTGCTAAAAGGGAAACTGAACCTCATCGAAGTAAACATGTCGCGAGACGAACAAACGATGGGACACCAGGTCGCAGCAATGAAAAATTTTGGTGTTAGGTTGATACCCAAGGAAAACACAGGCAAGAGAGCGAGGCGCGAGTTTTTGTGGTGCCGTGGCGGTGATATTGGGATAAGGATAACACAAGCATCCGAAAAGATGAAGATCGTCATAGGATGGAGGAGACCCAAAGAGGAGGTGATGAGGTGTATAGTGCCACCGCGGTTTGCACGGCCGAATGTTGAGAAGAAGTGTGGCGGTAGCAAGAGCATCTGGCTAAAATCATGCAGGCATGTGTGCATGGAAAAGCAAAGCACGAACACTCTCATCAAGTGTGCGAAGAACACGTTCGACACAACCGTTTTGCTGTGATGTGTAAGGACGGGTGAGACGAAAAATAGAGTCGTGGGTGGATAAAAGGCTGCGAATGGTGAGATTATCAAATTATTTTCCGTCGCTTGTTTGGAGGTGAGCAATGGTACGATGAATGTGTGTAGCAACATAATCATAAACGGAATGGAGAGTCGAAGCTACATCTGATTTGTGGTGTAACAGAAAAGTCCAAGTGAAATGAGAAAAATCATCTAAAATCACGACATAATATGATAAACCCGAATTTCTAGTCACCGGAGAGGTCCAAACATGACAGTGAATAACATCAAAGGGAAAAGTGGCAATTGAGGAGGAAGATGTAAACGACAAACGAACATGTTTTCCTATGAGGCAGGCATGACAAGTATGAGCCTTCGATTTATTACAAGAAAAGGGAAAAGTGCGCAAAATTTTGTGAAGAGCATGGGCGCCGGGGTGACCAAGACAAGTGTGCCAGATAGAAACACCGACGTGGAGAGCAACCGGGCCGCCGCTTGTGGATGGACCACATGGGTAGAGGTCGATGGGGGAATCACATCGGTGCAGAACCTTCCGGGAGTGGGCATCCTTAACAGAGAAACCAAGAGCATCAAACTCAACAGTGACTGGATGTTCACGAGTAAGAGTATGAACAGAACATAAGTTTTTGATTAAGGATGGAGAAACAAGCACATTATGAAGAGGTAATGATGAAGAAGAAAGAGGGAAGGAAGATGCACCATGGTGAGTGATGGAAGAGTGGTGCCATCACCGACAACGATGCGAGAAAAGAAAGGGTAGGGAGAGGCACTTGAGAGGATACCGGGATTTGAAGCCATGTCAGAGCTAGCACCAGTGTCAAAGTTTCTCAGGGAAGGTGCGGCAATTAGAGCGGCGAGGAGTGCAGGGTCCCATGTGCCAACAGTACCACCAGACGAAGAGGGACAGCCATAGGGAGCGCCATATGCCGAGGGTCCACCGTACGCCGGAGCACCCCCATATGCCGAGGAGACGGGGCCGAGTGCGGTCAGAAGTGCCTGGCGAGGCACCGGTAGGGGACCAACCACACCCAAAGCAGGAGGACGTGGGATGGGCGTGGAATATGCATGCACCACACCCGTCTAGGGGTTATACCCCGACAGCCAGGTCGGCGTGGGCGTCACCGCGTAGTTGGCATGGGGCGCTGTCAGATTTCGGGTTCCGGCAGACCCTCTAGGTTCGAACTCTGGGGTGCACGCGGAGATCTCACCCCCTACCTACCTGCACCTCGTCGCCTCGCTAGGATCTGAACTACCAAAGGAACAACACAAGAGACACAAGGTTTATACTGGTTCGGGCCACCATTGTGGTGTAACACCCTACTACAGTGTGTGGTGTGGTGGGTTGCCTCTTGGGCCGATGATGAACAGTACAAGGAAAAACAGCCTCGCGAGGGTCTGTTCTTGGCCGGTGCGATGAACTGCTAGGGGGAGTTCAGTCGCTCTCTCTCTCTCTCTCTAGATTGCTCGATCTCTAGCTCTGTTCAAGGTTTTTGATCCCCCTACCCTATGGGTGGCTAGTCATATTTATAGGCAGAGGCCCTAGGCCTCTTCCCAAATATTGAGCGGGAAGGGCACCAACAATTGGCCATTTTGAAGGGGAACATCTGGTACACTTATCATGACTAAAGTTGGTCCTCGCCTGTCAAAGGCTCTGGTGATGACGCCGGCTTGGGCTCCACGATGAGTTCCTTCCTGCCGTTGCGACGGTCTTGGTCTTGTTGCACCGAAGCGGACGCCTTTGCTTGATGCTCTCGCTGCGCTTGCCCCTTTGCACCAAAGAGGAAATGAAAACATCTGCTGCTGGCTGGCGCCCGCTGGCGCCCTTGGTCGTCATGGCTTGCGTCATGGACACCTTGTGAGGTACCCGCCTTGATCTCTCCGCCTCGCGAGCCACTCGACGAGGCCGTGCCTGAGGAAGCTTCCTGTCGTCCGCCCCGCGAGGCTTGGCCCCTCGCGAGGGTCTTGAGCTTGTGCTGATGAAGATGGGTCGTACTGGGCCACCCCTTAAGCCACGCCGTAGGCCGCAGAACGCCGACAGTAGCCCCCGGGCCCAAGGCGCGCCTGGACTTGGCTGAGCGGAGAAGCGAAGGGGAAAGTGCAAAGCGCCGCGGGCCCTAACAGCCTGCGGCCTTGGGCGCCGCGTGGCGGTTGATTGGATGTGGGCGCACCTGCTTCCCCACGACGCCTCGGTAACTGCATGAATTGACATGTCCCTGCATGCAAGGTGGGTCATGATTACCTGCGATCGTGGAGGTCAACGGTTGGCCTTCCCCGGCCATAAGTACGGAATGGTGCGTGCCCTTCTAGTCCATCTCTTCTTGCTTCTCCTTCTTCTCCGTCCCTGCTCCACTTTGTGGCAATGGCCCTGATCCGCCGGTTCTCCGTGGAAGAGAAGGGAAAGGCTCATCGAGAGGGTCCCGACCCGCTTCCGCTGAAGAAACGTCTAGCCCTATGCCATCGAGATGAGGGCGCCCGGCAGGAGGTGTCGAGGCCACGTGCGCGGCGCCGCCCCAGGTTCCGCTGCCCTTGTACGCCCACCTTGAGGGCCCTGAAGGAGTTGACGCCGAGCGCCATGGACGACGCCGCCGTCGGTGTCGGTGGGTCACGGCGGTGCGCGTTGTCCCTCCTGGAGTCCATGCCGAGGGCTCCTCCCGAGAGTTTGTGCTCCACGCCGCCATGCCTCCTCAATCTTGGATCCGCCTTCCACCCTCCTTCGCCTTTGTGATGCCGCAGGGGGGATATCTGGAGCTCTGGTTGCAGCATGCCGGCTGTAGCACCCTCGCGACCGAAGCAGAGGTTGCGGTCGTTGCTCCGGGCAAGGTCTTCATGACTCGAGGCTGGGGTGAGATTGCCCTGGTCTGCAGGGCGAGGGGCGCCCTCGCGATCCACCTGGAGTATGACGACGCTTCCATGATGCTCTTCAAGGTCTTCGACGCAGAAGGACGCCGGTTGGAGTGCTGCCCTGAGAGAGGTTGTCGGGGCCCTGCCTCGGCGAGGACCAGGCTCGCCGATCGCTCCCTCATCAGCTCCTCAGGCGGCGAAGGCATCGGAGGATCCAGTGACTCCGCCGAGCTCTTCGCGACTCCGGAGACGAGCGACGGCAGCTACGAGCCCCCGAGCTTGCGCCGCTCTCGGAGCAGGGCGGGCTCGGCAGGCCGCCGCCGCCTCTGATCTGGATGAGGTTGGCGCTGGTGCCTGACGGCCCACTATTGATGATGGCGTCTCTTGTGGAGGTGTGTGCAGTTAGCGTTCTTTAGGATCTGCTCCCTCTGTTCCCTGCGAGGAATTGAAAAGCGCGCCCCGTGGGGGCTTGTAAGGTGCATGTGGTTCTGTTTGTTAATATGGTCCTTGTCGTGAAGTAGTGCGAGATGCTCATTCCGTCCTAGCTTAGTTCTTCCTTTCGAACCTCACGAGGGCTTGGTGCTCTGCGCCGACAGGTCCCGGTCCCAAGGCAGGCTTCAGCCGTCGCTGGTATGCCAGGTCGCGATGCCGTGGTCAAGGCCAGGAGGTGAGCGGCCCGGGGTCCAGTAAGAGCCTCTGAGTCGCGATGCTCAGGAGGTCCCCTTTAGCGCTCAAGCAGCCATCGTTCGTTGAGAAAGGAGCGCGACGTTGCTAACACGGGACTGCATTAGGTGCGAGGTCGGTGCTGCGATAGCTAGTGTTTCCGGAGGGTGACTTATCTCGGGAGTCAGGAACCGCTTCCTGGTGCGACGTTAGGTCCGTGCATCGGCAGGCGAGGGGTTGCCTGGCGAGGTCCCCGTGTGCCTCTTCCCTCTCGCCTTTGCTCCCCTTTCTGCTCTACGTCCTCGAATCCCGGCCCGCGAGCGGGTCTCAGCCGTCGCTGGTATGCCAGGTCGTGATGGCGTGGACAAGGCCAGAGGGTGAGGGCTGGAGAGCCAGTAGGAGCCCATGAGTCGCGATGCTCAGGTACCCCCCCTTTAACGTGCAAGCGGTTCGCGCGGGCGAGAGTGAAGAAGACGCCGTGAGGGCCTCGCCCGGCAATGTGCCTTGAAGAGATCCTGCAGGCTCACCACAAGAAGAACAAAAGTCCGCCATGACAAGCGACGGTCAGCCGTTGGTTGCTTTGGAGGGGTGACAAGGCACTGAAGGCCTGACGAGGTGGCGCCGTGCGGGGCTGCCGCGGCCAGAGCTCAGCCAATCAGGTTTGTCGGCGTTGCAGGGACGGACCCATGCGCAAGCGTCGTGCCGTTGGGGAGCAGCTCCATCAGTTGGTGTCAATTGAGCGGTTGACTAGGTCAAACACGTTAATCACGAAGGAGCAAGTTCATTTAGATAAGTGCAGGGAAGACATACGTCGTTGGGTCTGGCCCGAGCGAATTGGGGATGATGCAGCCCGAAGGGCGCCCCCAACAAAGTAAGTTAGGAATATGAAGTAAAAGGGATACACGCCACAGGGACAGACCCACGCGGCTTGGGAATGATGCAGCCCTGGGGGGCGCTCCCAGCTGGAAATGAAACTTCAAGGATGTCACCTGATAACGTTGAAGACGAAGGGATGCTGAAGTAGCGGACGTCGTGGGCTGCGGAAGCCGACCTTCACGAGCCCCCAGGCCCAGGAGCCTCGGGAGGCTCCGGAGGCGCTGGTGGCTCCTCGCGGACCATCTCCATCTCCGTCAGGACTGCGGAACGCCTGGCCTCTTGAGCCTCCAGGATGCTCCCCATGAGGCGCTGGCGCGTGGTGGCCGCGTTCGGCATGCCGTAGGGCATGCGAACGTAGCTGTGTGGTGGACCTTCCCAGCGCCCCGCGCGTGAGGGCCAGAAGCGCTCCTGCGAGGCGGCTCGGTTGAGCCCCGATATGTCGATGCAGACGCGCAGCCCACCATCCTCGCCTGGATGGGGAGCTACGGCGGGTAAGCGGCGGCTGCCACTCATGACTCTTGACTCTTGCAGCTCCTGAATGATCTGGCTGACGAACTCCTGAGGGTTTGGCCCTCCTTGCCTCGCTCCTTCCTGAGGGAAACGTGCTTTGAAACACGCCTCCAAGTGGTGCCCAAGCGCCTCCCTCGTGACCCTAGCAAGGTCGGTGTCCCTCCAGGAGAGAGCCCCCGAGCCTTGCTTGAGGAGGGCGCCGGGCGCGCCTTCCTATGCGACAGAAGGAGGTGCCCCCTGAACAGGCACGGACCCTGAGGGGCCTGCCTCTCGAGGGGTCGGGCATGGCGATGTCTTCTTCTTCTTGGGAGCAGTCTCAGTGAGCCTCCCGCTCCTGCGATCTGGGTCTTCAAGTGACGCGGCTTGAAAAGCTCGCTCCAGGGAGAATACTGCGTCTCTCTCTTCACAAGGCACCGTGATGACTCCGCCGCTTCCTGGCATCTTGAGGACGTTGTATCCGTGATGAGTCACGACCATGAACTTGGCCAGAGCTGGGTACACGAGGATGGCATTGTATGGCAGGCGAATGTGGGCGACATCGAAGTCGATGAGCTCGGTGCGGTAGTTGTCGCGCGCCCCGAAGGTGACGGGGAGGCGGACTTGCCCAATCGGAACTTTGGAGCCATCGGTGACTCCGGAGAAAGGCTTGGTTGGCTGAAGCTGATTGTAAGGCACTTGGAGATTTTTGAATGTCTCTACGGACAGGACATTGAGCCCCGCTCCGCCATCGATGAGGGTCCTGGTGACCTGCACGTTGCTGATGATTGGGGAACAAAGCATTGGGAGGACTCCGGCTGTGGTCGCGCACTTGAGCTGATCCGCTGAGCTAAACGTGATGGCGCACGCTGACCACCTGAGAGGGCGCGTGGCTTCGAGCTTGGGGAGGACTGCATTCACTTCGCGGGCGAATTACTTGAAGATGCGTTGAGAGGCTGGGACTTGAGCTCCGCCCAGGATGCAAGCGATCGTGCGCGGCTCCTGGAAGCCCCCAGCCCCCTCGTCCTGATGATGGTCCTCATTTCCCCTTGGCTGCGGCGGCAGAGGAGGGAGGCCTGCGTTTCCTTGCGGGCGATCCTCGCGAGGCTGATCCCTCCAGCCTCCCTCGCGAGGCTGATCCTGCCAGCGATCCTCGCGAGGTCGGTCACGCCACCCTTGGCGAGGGCCATGGTCTTCCTAGCGTCCTGCGTTTCTTCCTCCTCCTCGGCCGTAGCCTCGATCGTAGCGGTCGGGGCGTCGACCGATTCTCCCTTCTCGCACGGCTCGGAGCTCTTGACATTCGTTGATGTTGTGGGTGTGGAGGTCGTGGTACACACAGTACCGGCTGCCCTTGGAAGACTCGGGCTGATCTCTGCCTCGCTTGGTATCCGGTTCTGCCGCGAGCACGGAAGCCCCCTTGCGCTTCACGTCCTTGGCCTTGGGCTTCTTCTCTTCTGGGTCTGCGGCTGGCAGCTCGAGGAGGGAAAGGCGTCCTTCCTCGGCCCTGGCGCACTTGGTCACCAAGTTGAACAGCTCCAAGGATGTGCACAGATCTTCATGCATTGCCAGCTCCTCCTTCATCTTGACGTCACGCACACCGTCGGAGAAGGCTGAGATGATGGCCTCCTCGGTCACCTTGGGAATCTTGAGGCGTGCGTTGTTGAAGCGCTGGATGTACTTCGCAGGTCTCCCCGGCTGCTGCTTGATGCGGCGATGTCGCCACGGCAGAGGCCGATCACGAGTACCTTGGAAGTTGGCGATGAAGCGGGTGCGCATCTCGCCCGAGGAGGAGATCGTGCAGAGAGCAGTGCGGGCCCGTCCCTGAGTGCCATGGGAAACCAGTTCGCCATGACCTTCTCGTCTCCGCTGGCGGCTTGATGCCCAGCTCATAGAGCTGGAGGAACTCCGCTGGTCGGCCGTGCTGCCGTCAGAGCGAGGAGGCGGGTCTGGCTTGAACTTGCCGGGCCACGCGACGCTGCGCAACTCGGTGGTGAAGGTGCGGCAGCCTGCTGTGGCCACGGGGGGCCTTTGGTGATGAAGAGCCTGGCCTTGCGGGTCCCCATGCGCTGCCGCTAGGAGTAGCACGGGGTCTTGGCGTGCTGGGCAGGAGCGCGGTCATGACGGGCCAACACAGGGAGCACTCGGGCAGCTTCTTGGGGGCGAGGGACCTCTTGACAGCTCTGCTCTTGCTGCGCTGGTGCCAGACGGAGTGGGTTCCGCCCAGGGGCCACGCGCCCTGGGGCCAAGGCGCCTTCTTGAAGGGGGAGGCGGCTGAGGTGCCCCTGGAGCTTCATCGCCCGCGTAGGGCGGGGCGTGGTGCGGCGAGAAGGACGGCGCGGGGGAGCCCCCTGCGGCACGGACGAGCTCAGCGATGCGGTCGAGCCACTCTTCGTAGACAAGGCGGTAGCGCAGGAGCTTGTTTGCCGCGATGAGCGCCGCGATGAGCGCAGCTCGAGCCTCCATGGGCGCGCGGAGCGCGCGAGACGAAGAACCAGCTGGGGCGAGTGAAGGGGTAGCGGTACGGCCATCTCGCCCACGGACGGATCTTTGGGGCGATGCTTGTTGCTCGTTCCCGCGGGCGATGGCGGTGTTGACGGCAAAGCGACGGGAACGGTAAAGGCGGCCGCCGACGGGGCCGTCTGGCGACGCGGGTAGCGAGAGCGGCTCGGCGCTCGGTGCGGGCCCGACGAGCGTCTGACATGGATGCGATGGGCGGCGAAGAACAGGGCGGCGGAAGATGGATCCCGGAGCACCCCTACCTGGCGCGCCAAATGTCGGATTTCGGGTTCCGGCAGACCCTCTAGGTTCGAACTCTGGGGTGCACGCGGAGATCTCATCCCCTACCTACCTGCACCTCGTCGCCTCGCTAGGATCTAAACTACCAAAGGAACAACACAAGAGACACAAGGTTTATACTGGTTCGGGCCACCATTGTGGTGTAACACCCTACTCCAGTGTGTGGTGTGGTGGATTGCCTCTTGGGCTGATGATGAACAGTACAAGGAAGAACAGCCTCGCGAGGGTCTATTCTTGGCCGGTGCGATGAACTTCTAGGGGGAGTTCAGTCGCTCTCTCTCTCTCTCTCTAGATTGCTTGATCTCTAGCTCTGTTCAAGGTTTTTGATCCTCCTACCCTGTGGGTGGCTAGTCCTATTTATAGGCAGAGGCCCTGGGCCTCTTCCCAAATATTGAGCGGGAAGGGCGCCAACAATTGGCCATTTTGAAGGGGAACATCTGGTACACTTATCCTGACTAAAGTTGGTCCTCGCCTGTCAAAGGATCTGGTGATGACCCCGGCTTGGGCTCCACGATGACTTCCTTCCTGCCGTTGCGACGGTCTTGGTCTTGTTGCACCGAAACGGACGCCTTTTCTTGATGCTCTCGCCTGCGCTTGCCCCCTTTGCACCAAAGAGGAAATGAGGACACTGCGCGGGCTGGCGCCCGCTTGACGCCCTTGATCGTCATGGCTTGCGTCATGGGCACCTCATGAGGTACCCCGCCTTGATCTCTCCGCCTCCTCGCGAGCCAGCCTGACGAGGCCGTTCCTGAGGAAGCTTCACGTCCGTCCGCCCATGAGGCTTGGCCCCTCGCGAGGGTCTTGAGCTTGTGCTGATGAAGATGGGCCGTACTGGGCCACCCCTTGAGCCATGCCGCAGGCCGCAGGCAGGCAAGTCTAGGTACCCCCGTTCCCAGAACGCCGACAGGCGCGGCGTGGTGTTGGTGGAGCGGGCCTGTCATGGAATTTTCACGGCAGATGTTCTAGCAGAAGGACTTAGTCGTGGAGCCATCACAACTAGGTTAGCTTAAAGGGGTTAAACTGGACAAAGAACACAAGGAATTTATACTGGTTCGGCCCCTTGCTGTGAAGGTAAAGGCCTAATCCAGTTTGAGGTGGTATTTCTTATGTCTCGATTACCAGGGAGCGAATACGCTTGACCTAGTTTTCGATCTGTTGTTTCTTGTCCTAAACCACCGTTGGGTCGTCCCTTTATATATAAAGGTTGACGCCCAGCGGCTCATGGAGTCCCGACCGGCTCATACACAACGTGTCCGGCTCGGTGACTAACTGCACATGCCTTATAATACAAGTCATACATATATGGCGGTTTATACTTGTTGGGCCTTAAGTCGCCTTTGGGTTTTGGGCCTTCAGTAAGCCTGCTTCGTGAACCGCCATCTCCAACATCTTCCTGGGCTTTATCATAACTAAACACCAGCGGTATAACCCGATCCCTCCTAGGTGGGTCATATCCGATAGTTATATCCCCAACATTAGGCCCCAGGTTGATTTGAACTTGTTCATATCAATCATCAACCCTTAGAAAAAACCCTTCTTCATTTATTCTTGCGAGGCCCTGTAACCCGCCGTGACGTTATCTTTTAGGATCGTAGCAACCTGTCGTGACATCACCTATCATTAATATTACACAAGTCCCAAATCTTAATATACCTTCTCTTTTAATAAGCTCCCGAAAATCGGGGCATCTGCGATGTCACATATCCATTTTTTTAGCCTCCTTGATTACCGTGCATGTCACTTATCCTTTGGACGTTATAAATAGGGCCAGGGGTCCCTTTCACTTTACCCCCTTGCCTCCTCGTCTCTGTCTTCCACCTCGCGTCGCCTCAGCACCCAAGCTCCGCCGCCGCCGTCGACCTTTGCCACTACCTCAACAACGGCCGCTGCATCAACCTGAATCGACCAGAGTTCGTTCGCACGCCTTCGTTGTTCAATAGCTCGGTGAGTTCTCCTCCTTCCTTTTCTCATAGATACCATTAGAGTTTCCTCGACTTCGTCAGAGTTCATCTTCGTTTTTCACTGTAGCACTCATTTTTTATTCAAACTTGGTACCCCTCCTGTCCGGTGATAGTTGTAGTACTTATTTTTTCTATTAAAGCATCTCCTTGGCTTATAAGAAATCCAATCTGGACACATGAACTGCTCAAACACTGTAATTTAGGTTTAGATATTTGCCATTATCTGAAATGTCATAGATCCAAAATCATAACATTAATCTGTGAAACCTGTTTTTCCAACACTTAGAAATTTTCCTTTCTCAGATATGTAATTCAATAATTGTTTGGGCATCTTAACTTAGAAATAGTAATCTGCTGGGTACCATTAGTCCCCTCCTAAGCCGCCAATAGCTCATCTTTATAACTTCAATGCCTATCTTTAGTTTAACACCTATGCATGCTTCATTATTGTTTTCCTTTTAAACCATCAGCCGGCTTAACCATATAAACTTGAACCGACATAATCTTTCTTTCAGATCATCGAAAAAATGGCTAAGGCATATATTTCTTTCAACTGGGTCTGATAATCCCCTAGTGCTGGGAATCATCGTGTCAATTCCCAAAGGTGGAAGTGATAAGTATGGATTCTTGAACCCACAAGGAGCTAAAGGTAAGATCAATATTCTCTCAAGTCCTATCTCGCCATCGACACGACTCTCATTAACGAACGTTTGCTTCCAACTAGAAACGAGAAATAAAACTACGTTGTGGGTATGAAGAGGATAACTTTGCATGGTATCGGAGAGCTGAAATATAAAAGTAGGTGTTGTTATCATAAAGTTAGAATGTATTACTTAAGTATTATAAATAGCGAGTGTGGAATAATGATGGGTCGTTGTGCGGAATTATCCTAGGAAATTGTTAACAAGACCGGTAGTCGTCATTGCAATTTCATATGAGGGAGAGGCATAAGCTAACATACTTTCTCTTCTTGGATCATATGCACTTATGACTGGAACTCTAGCAAGCATCTGCAACTACTAAAGATCATTAAGGTAAAACCCAACCATAGCATTAACATATCAAGTCCCCTTTATCCCATATGCAACAACCCCCTTACTCGGGTTTATGCTTCTGTCACTCAAGCAACCCACTATAAGTGAATCATGAACATATTGCAACACCCTACAGCGGGAATCCCTCACGCTTGCGCGACATGGAGGGCACAACAGGACAACACCAAAATAAAACATACAACTCGTACCAATCTAGATCATCAATCAACCCAAAGACAAAGGATATCTACTCAAAACATCATAGGATGGCAACACATCATTAGATCATAATATGTGGCATAAAGCACCATGTTCAAGTAGGGATTACAGCGGGGTGCGGGAGAGTGGACCGCGTAAAATAGATGAGGACGGTGATGAGGACGGTGATGATGATGGTGATGTTGATGAAGACGATCACCGCGGCGATGATTCCCCTCCCGATGGCACTCCGGCGCCACCGGGAGAGAGGAGGAGAGGTTCTCACCCTTGTGCTTCCTCCTCCATGGCCTCCCCCCTAGATGGGGAGAGGTTCTCCCTCTGGTCCTTGGCCTTCATGGCGGTGATGGCCCCTCCGGGATCCTCCTCCATGGCCTCCGGTGATGATGGCCCTCTCCGGCAGGGTGCCAGAGAGGGCCTAGATTGATTTCTCATGACTACAAAGGCTTGCGGCAGCGGAACTTCTGGTCTAGGTTATTTTCTGGGGGTTTCTGTATTTATAGGAATTTTTTGCGTCGGTTTCACGTCAGGGGGGTCTCCGAGTCGTCCATGAGATAGGGGGACTCCACCCTCGTGGATGGCTCGGGACTCTTCTAGTCCATCTCTGATGCTCCGTGGGCTTCTTCTGGTCCATACAAAATTGTCAAAAATTGGCACATCAATTGGACTCTGTTTGGTATTCCTTTTATGTAAAACTCAAAAACAAGGAAAAAAAAGAAACTGGCACTGGGCTCTAGGTTAATAGGTTAGTCCCAAAAATCATATAAAATAGCATATAAATGCATATAAAACATCTAAGATGGATAATATAATAGCAGGAATACTTCATAAATTATAGATACGTTGGAGACGTATCAGGGTCCAATCCCGGATTACTGAATAAGATCTGAACAATTTCGTTGCTACTGGCGCTTTAGCCAAGAAAGAGGACATCCACTCAAGGGCCCCTGGTGAAGAAAATCCTCCTAAACCCAAGGATGGAGAAGTGATTTTTTTTGCTTACCATCTGAGTCGGGGTTTCAGCCCACCCGGCTCAAAGTTTTTCCGTGATGTACTTCATTTTTTCCAACTTCACCCTCAAGATATTGGACCCAACACTCCGTGTCCAACATTTGCAATTTCCAAGTATTCTGTGAAGCTTATCTTCAAGAGGAGGCCATAGTTGATTTATTCAGAGAATTCTACTACTTAAACCGTCAGACAGAGTTTGTTGACGGGCCCAACACCGAACTCGGCGGGGTTTCCATTCAAAAGAGGAAAGAAGTCAGCTTTCCCCATGCTAAGCCGCATAGTCATCCCAAAGACTGGAACCAAACTTGGTTCTATTGTCAAGATACATCTCCAGCTGGCGAGAATCCTCTGCTGGGTTACCGCGATCACCGACTTAGTATCACACATTCACTCCCCTCACGGCTCAGTGCAAAGGAACGGGTCAAATATGCGCCATCTTTTTCAAAGCTCAGATCCTTAATGGCCAATGGCTTGACTGGCATTGACTTTGTCCGGTGCTGGGTGTCCTGGAGTATCTTTCCATGAAGCCGTCGCCCCGGCTTAACGTGCGAATATACTGGCGATGTAAAAGATCCCCAGTGCCACTGTGACATTCAACTGTCTGATGCAGAAATTACTGAGGCCACCAAGAAATTGCTGAACAAACCTTTAAAGGAATGCAGTAAAACAGGACTTAGTCCTTTCAGCACCTTCAACAAGCCACGAGCCGTAAGTGTTGCACACCTTCTGCTCAATCAATATTTTCAATGATTATGCCCACTGCTACCTCTTGAGCACTGCGTTGGTTTTCCCTTGAAGAGGAAAGGGTGATGCAGTAAAGTAGCGTAAGTATTTCCCTCAGTTTTTGAGAACCAAGGTATCAATCCAGTAGGAGATCACGCACAAGTCCCTCGCACCTACACAAACAAATAAGAACCTCACAACCAACGCGATAAAGGGGTTGTCAATCCCTCAACGGTCACTTACGAGAGTGAGATCTGATAGATATGATAAGATAATATATTTTGTATTTTTATGATAAAGAGAAATAAAGATGCAAAGTAAAATAAAAGGCAAAAGAAATAACTAAGTGTTGGAAGATTAATATGTTGGAAAATAGACCCGTGGGCCATAGATTTCACTAGTGGCTTCTCTCAAGATAGCATAAGTATTACGGTGGGTGAACAAATTGCTGTCGAGCAATTGATAGAATTGAGCATAGTTATGAGAATATCTAGGTATGATCATGCATATAGGCATCACGTCCACGACAAGTAGACCAAAACGATTCTGCATCTACTACTATTACTCCACACATCGACCGCTATCCAGCATGCATCTAGAGTATTAAGTTCATAAGAACAGAGTAATGCTTTAAGTAAGATGACATGATGTAGAGGGATAAACTCATGCAATATGATATAAACCCCATCTTTTTATCCTCGATGGCAACAATACATCGTGCCTTGCTGCCCCTGCTGTCACTGGGAAAGGACACCGCAAGATTGAACCCAAAGCTAAGCACTTCTCCCATTGCAAGAAAGATCAATCTAGTAGGCGGCTACACGCGAGTCCCTCGCACCTACACAAAACAAATAAATCCTCGCAACCAACGCGATAAGAGGTTGTCAATCCCTTCACGGCCACTTATGAGAGTGAGATCTGATAGATATGATAGGATAATATTTTTGGTATTTTTATGATAAAGATGCAAAGTAAAATAAAAGAAAAGTAAAAAAGCACAGGAAATAACTAAGTGTTGGAAGATTAATATGATGAAGATAGACTCGGGGGCCATTGGTTTCACTAGTGGCTTCTCTCAAGAGCATAAGTATTTTACGGTGGGTGAACAAATTACTGTCGAGCAATTGACAGAATTGAGCATAGTTATGAGAATATCTAGGTATGATCATGTATATAGGCATCACGTCCGAGACAAGTAGACCGACTCCTGCCTGCATCTACTACTATTACTCCACTCATCGACCGCTATCCAGCATGCATCTAGAGTATTAAGTTCATGAAAACATAGTAATGCCTTAAGCAAGATGACATGATGTAGAGGGATAAATTCATGCAATATGATAAAACCCCCATCTTGTTATCCTCGATGGCAACAATACAATCTGAGCCTTGTTGCCCCTCATCCTTTGGGAAAGGACACCGCAAGATTGAACCCAAAGCTAAGCACTTCTCCCATTGCAAGAAAGATCAATCTAGTAGGCCAAACCAAACTGATAATTCGAAGAGACTTGCAAAGATAACCAATCATACATAAAAGAATTCAGAGGAGATTCAAATATTGTTCATAGATAATCTTGATCATAAACCCACAATTCATCGGTCTCAACAAACACACCGCAAAAGAAGATTACACCGAATAGATCTCCACGAGAATTGTGGAGAACTTTGTATTGAGATCCAAAGAGAGAGAAGAAGTCATCTAGCTAATAACTATGGACCCAAAGGTCTGAGGTAAACTACTCACACATCATCGGAGAGGCTATGGTGTTGATGTAGAAGCCCTTCGTGATCAATGACCCTCCGTGAGCGGGAAAAGGCCCCAAGATGGGATCTCACGAATGCAGAAGGTTGCGGTGGTGGAAATAGGTTTTGGCTCAGTGTCGATAGTTTGGGGTGCGTTGGTATATATCTGAGGAGGAAATCGTCGGTGGAGCAACATGGGCCCCACGAGGGTGGAGGCGCGCCAGGTAGGCGCCCCGCCTCATGCTCTCTGGTTGATTTCATGACGTAGACTCCAAGTCCTCTGGATCACGTTTGTTCCTAAAATCATGTTCCCGAAGGTTTCATTCCTTTTGGACTCTGTTTGATATTCTTTTTCTGCGAAACACTGAAATAGGCAAAAAACAACAATTTGGGCTGGGCCTCCGGTTAATAGGTTAGTCCCAAAAATAATATAAAAGTGTATAATAAAGCCCACTAATCATCCAAAACAGAATATAATATAGCATGGAACAATAAAAAATTATAGATACGTTGGAGACGTATCAAGCATCCCCAAGCTTAATTCCCGCTCGTCCTCGAGTAGGTAAATGATAAAAACAGATTTTTTGATATGGAATGCTACTTAGCATAATTTTCAATGTAATTCTCTTAATTGTGGTATGAATATTCAGATCCGAAAGATTCAAGACAAAATTTTAATATTTACACAAGAATAATAATACTTCAAGCATACTAACTAAGAAATTATGTCTTCTAAAAAAACATGGCCAAAGAAAGTTATCCCTACGAAATCATATAGTCTGGCTATGCTCTATCTTCACCACACAAAGTATTTAAATCATGCACAACCCCGATGACAAGCGAAGCAATTGTTTCATAATTTTGGTGTTCTCAAACTTTTTCAATCTTCATGCAATACATGAGCGTGAGCCATGGACATAGCACTATATGTGGAATAGAATAGTGGTTGTGGAGAAGACAAAAAAGGAGAAGATAGTCTGACATCAACTAGGCATATCAACGGGCTATGGAGATGCCCATTAATAGATATCAATGTGAATGAGTTGGGATTGCCATGCAACGGATGCACTAGAGCTATAAGTATATGAAAGCTCAACAAAAGAAACTAAGTGGGTGTGCATCCAACTCGCTTGCTCGCGAAGACCTAGGGCATTTTGAGGAAGCCCATCATTGGAATATACAAGCCAAGTTCTATAATGAAAAATTCCCACTAGTATATGTGTAGCGACCAGACCTCAAACAGTCTGATCTCTGTGCATCAGTGTCATCCCTGGACCAGTAATGCTGACACGCACAGTACTTCAAGGGTTTATAACAGAGTAGCAATCACACACTTATTACATCGAATGTCTCAAAAGAGAACTCATTACAATAAATATGGCTTAAGGCCAGCTAATAACGATAACAGCGGAAGGCTTGGAAGATAAGCGAGTCCATCAACTCCAACGGCATCACTGAGTATAGAACCACGACCTAAGGCACCTTACTCGTGCGTCGAAATGTACGCAACATGAGCGTTGCAGCCCAAAACGGGTCACACATGGAATATCTTTGGCAATGTAACACATAGAGAGTAGTATGAAAGAGTAATGCTATAGTACATGCATATATGGCTGGTGGAAAGCTCTATGGTTACAGTTTTGCGTAAAGCCAATTTTTCCCTACTGCAAAGGAATAAAAAAAATTTAACTATCATGGTGGTTGTTAAACATTGAGGATGGTTGATAGCATTCTCAATCCCAATTAAGCATCATCATTAAAACCCAACAATATTGATTAAAGTAACATGATGAGATTCACATGATAATCCAAGTACTAGATACTCAAAATGTCGATAACCGGGGACACGGCTAACCATGATTAGTTTGATACACTCTGCAGAGGTTTGTGCACTTTTCCCCACAAGACTCGATCTCCTCCGTTGGGATTCTCGCACTACATGGTGTTTGAGAAATGGATGACCGAGACATAATCTTTCAGAAGCGCTAGCACCTTACGAACGGGTAGACCGTACCAACCTACATCCCCTACATCTGTTAGTCTACCACTGTAAGAGTTCGCACGACTTAGTCAACTATGCTAGAGCCCATAGTAGCTTGTGGCTGCACACAGAAGTTTCTAGCATGAATAATCTCATGATCCCTTTGAGCCTGGGTGGCAGTCCAAAAAGAAACGGGCAATCCTGGAATACCCAGGTACCTCAATCCACCCAGATGTGTGTTTAAGTTGCTACCTTAAATAAACCATTAATTCACAATCTCACATCTGTCATGGATACACTCACCCAATCCACGTCTACTAGCATAGCATGTCATAATAAGCAACCGTAGAAGTAACTCCCAAGGGTTTGATAATAAAATAGGTAATAGGTACTACCTCATCTATTTCCCAAAACCCACAATTTAATTAGATCATAATCATGCAATGTTTGAGGATTAATGCATAAAAATTGGGTATGGAAAGGGATATGATCAAAGTGTTACTTGTCTTGCTGATGATCCGCGAAACCTAGAGATTCAAAGTAGCAAGCGGCGCACTCCGGGTACTCTATCGCAAACAAAGAAACACACAATAAGTACTCATCTAATGCATAGGTAAAACTCAAATAAAAGATCTAACCAGAAAGTTCAACTTAAGAACTCCGGTTTGCAAAAAGAATCAACTCGAACGAAGCAACGAAAGTCAAACGGCGAAAGAAACAAGCCTCGTTTTACAAATCTGGACCTAAGTCAAATTTTAAAGTGGCAAAAACTTGTTTGAGTTGATTATTCGGAAATAGGGTTTCGAGACGAAACTCTAGGCGCTTGAATCGCCTGATTCCAATAAACGAGCAAAAAGTTATACTAGATCGAAAATCGGATCAGAAACCGCGATCAAAAAAATCGTGAAATAAATCCGAGAAAAAGAAAAACGACGAACATATTAACGAACGAACGTTCGTTATCTGGATCTAAACGAAGAACGCGTTCGTTAAAATGAACGAACGAGCGAACAATCACAATCTAACCTAAACCAGAAAAAAACCAATCTATATAAAAAAAGGATCTAAAAAAAATAAACCGGCGAAAACCGACGGAAAACCGAACGGTTTTCTAAAAAAACCGGCGGCGGGGTCAACCTCGGCGGGCGGCGGCTGCGGCTAGGGTTTGGCGCGGGAGCGGGCGGCGGCTGGGCTGGGGTCGGGGTCGGCCCGGGGCGGCTACTTATAAAGCCACGGCCAGGCGGACTCCTGGCCGGTTACAGCCCAAGTTCGGTTCGGATTTTTTTATAAAAAAAGTTACGCGCAGAAAAACTAACGAAAGAAATACTAAACGGACTCCAAAAATCCTGAAATAAATTTTCCCCGACTTCTAAAATCAAGCCGGACAAGATGAACATTTATTTGGGGCCTAAATGCAATTTTGAAAAATGCGCATTTTTCCTAAATTCAAATAAAATAGCGATAAACTCCAAATAAAAATCTTATTTGATTTTTTATTAAATCTTCAATATTTCTTTATTTTGGGAAAGTCATTTTATTCCCTCTCTCATATTTTGAAAATAGAAATAATTGAAGATAAAATAAATAAAATCAAATGATCCTATTTTTAGAATTTGAGAAAACTCAAATATGAAAATAACGAAATCTCCAACTCTCTCTGTGGGTCCTTGAGTTGCGTGAAATTTATAGGATCGAGCCAAAATGCTATAAAATATGATATGCATATGATGACCTATGTATAACATTCCAAATTGAAAATTTGGGATGTTACAATATGAAAGTGATATTATAGAAGACTCTCTATCATGAATATCATGGTGCTACTTTGAAGCACAAGTGTGGTAAAAGGATAGTAACATTGTCCCTTCTCTCTCTTTTTTTATTTGGGACTTTTCTCTTTTTTTATGGCCTCCTTTTTTTCGTCCGGAGTCTCATCCCGACTTGTGGGGGAATCATAGTCTCCATCATCCTTTCCTCACTTGGGACAATGCTCTAAAAATGATGATCATCACACTTTTATTTACATACAACTCAACAATTACAACTCAATACTTAGAAAAAAATAAGACCCTATGTGAATGCCTCTGGCGGTTTACCGGGATATGCAATGAATCAAGAGTCACATGTATGAAAGAATTATGAACGGTGGCTTTGCCACAAATACGATGTCAACTACATGATCATGCGAAGCAACATGACTAAATGGAGCGTGTCATAGTAAACGGAACGGTGGTAAGTTGCATGGCAATATATCTCGGAATGGCTATGGAAATGCCATAATAGGTAGGTATGGTGGCTGTTTTGAGGAAGGTATATGGTGGGTGTATGATCTGCGTGAAAAGTCTGCGGTATTAGAGAGGCTAGCAATGGTGGAAGGAAGAGAGTGCGTATAATCCATGGACTCAACATTAGTCATAAAGAACTCATATACTTATTGCAAAAGTCTACAAGTTATCAAATCAAAGTATTACGCGCATGCTCCTAGGGGGATAGATTGGTAGGAAAAGACCATCGCTCGTCCCCGACCGCCACTCATAAGGAAGACAATCAATAAATAAATCATGCTCCGACTTCATCACATAACGGTTCACCATACGTGCATGCTACGGGAATCACAAACTTTAACACAAGTATTCCTCAAATCCACAACTACTCAACTAGCATGACTATAATATCACCATATTCATATCTCAAAACAATTATCAAGCATCAAACTTCTTATAGTATTCAACACACTCATAAGATAATTTTTACTAATCTTGGATGCCTATTACTTTAGGACTAATTTCTCAATTTAAGCAAATTACCATGCTGTTTTGTAGGACTCTCAAAATAATATAAGTGAAGCATGAGAGAACAATAGTTTCTATAAAACAAATCCACTACCATGCTCTAAAAAAATATAAGTGAAGCACTAGAGCAAAAACTATATAGCTCAAAAGATATAAGTGAAGCACATAGAGTATTCTAATAAATTCTAAATCATGTGTGTCTCTCTCAAAAGGTGTGTACAGCAAGGATGATTGTGGTAAACTAAAAAGCAAAGACTCAAATCATACAAGATGCTCCAAGCAAAACACATATCATGTGGTGAATAAAAATATAACTCCAAGTAAAGTTATCGATGGAAGTAGACGAAAGAGAGGATGCCTTCTAGGGTATCCCCAAGCTTTGGCTTTTTGGTGTCCTTAGATTATCTTGGGGTGCCATGGGCATCCCCAAGCTTAGGCTCTTGCCACTCCTTGTTCCATAATCCATCAAATCTTTTACCCAAAACTTGAAAACTTCACAACACAAAACTTAACAGAAAATCTCGTGAGCTCTGTTAGCGAAAGAAAACAAAACACCCCTTCAAGGTACTATAATGAACTCATTATTTATTTATATGTGTGTTAAACCTACTGTATTCCAACTTCAATATTGTTTATAAACTATTTTATTAGCCATAGATTCATTAAAGTAAGCAAACAACACATGAAAAAACAGAGTCTGTCAAAAATAGAATAGTCTGTAGTAATCTGTGACTAACGCAAACTTCTGAACTCCAAAAAATCTACCAAAATAGGAAGACCTAGACAGGTTTTTTTATTGATCTGCTTCAATTGGAATCAGTATTTTATCACGTTCTGGTGATTTTTAACAATTGTTTTCGTGAACAGAAAGTTTCTGGAATTTTCAGCAAGCTCAAATAACTATCATCCAAGAAGATCCTATAGGTTTAACTTGGCACAAACACTAATTAAAACATAAAAAAAAATCTAACCATAGGCTAGATCAAATATTTATTCCAAACAGAAGCAAAAAGCAAAAAACTAAAATAAAATTGGGTTGCCTCCCAACAAGCGTTATCGTTTAACGCCCCTAGCTAGGCATAAAAGCAAGGATAGATCTAGGTATTGCCATAATAATAGGATAGATCACGAAAACTCATTTCATATTCTCTATGTTCAACAACAAGTTTTCTTTGAGGCAAGAAAAAGTAATCAAAAGGGCTAAATTTAATGGGACTGAAGTCCCCAAGATCAACTTTGGGAGGTATAGGTTCCTCCTTCGTCCCTTCGTATTGCACAACCAATTCATCATTATAAGCATTCTTCTGACAGAACTTCGTGAGCCTAAACTCGAGAGAATATCCTAGCTCATTATTTCGAATAGCAAAATCATTATTAAGTTCAGAAATTCTGTCAACTAGAACATTGGTAGGAACCCTTTTTCTAAGGTTTTCATTAAAAGCAACATAGTCTAGAGATTGAAAACGCATTATTTCCTATTGATCAAAGAGGATAGCCTCTATGGGAGGACGGCCAGCGTCCACCCTATAGTGCGCAAACATTCCTTTGGCCTCTTCTATTATAAATCTAAACTCATAAGCCAAAAAGATAGTAGCGGCACGCTTAACAGAAGAATGCTCAATATTAGAAAATTCTAGGAAAATCCTTTGTATGCAAGGATGCATGTGCATAAATTGCCTTTCAAGTTCAACTACAAGCATGGCGATAGCGTCCGCAAGACTACTAGTTCTATGAAGAATAGAACTACCCATAGAAGGCAAAGCACCGACACAAGTAAAGAAATCTTGGATAACTCCTTTTCCAATAATATTACCACTACCAATTTGGAATTTTTTTGTATGTAAGATAGGGGGTTCTTCAGCAGGAGCATCAGAATTTTCCATGTTATTATTATTGTCCATATCGACAATAATTTCCCCAATTTCAGACATAACGGCAGAAAGTGCGAGGAACAAAAAGAAAGAGGGAGGCGAACGGAAAAGAGAGGGCGAATAAAATGGCAAGGGTGAAGTGGGGGTGAGGAAAACGAGAGGCAAATGGCAAATAATGTAATGCGAGGGATAAGAGTTTGTGACGGGTACTTAGTATGTCTTGACTTGACTTGACTTGGCGCGAATCTCCCCGGCAACGGCGCCAGAAATCCTTCTTGCTACCTCTTGAGCACTGCGTTGGTTTTCCCTTGAAGAGGAAAGGGTGATGCAGTAAAGTAGCGTAAGTATTTCCCTCAGTTTTTGAGAACCAAGGTACCAATCCAGTAGGAGATCACGCACGAGTCCCTCGCAACTACACAAACAAATAAGAACCTCGCAACCAACATGATAAAGGGGTTGTCAATCCCTCAATGGTCACTTACGAGAGTGAGATCTGATAGATATGATAAGATAATATTTTTGGTATTTTTATGATAAAGAGAAATAAAGATGCAAAGTAAAATAAAAGTCAAAAGAAATAACTAAGTGTTGGAAGATTAATATGATGGAAAATAGACCCCGGGGCCATAGATTTCACTAGTGGCTTCTCTCAAGATAGCATAAGTATTATGGTGGGTGAACAAATTACTGTCGAGCAATTGATAAATTGAGCATAGTTATGAGAATATCTAGGTATGATCATGTATATAGGCATCATGACCGTGACAAGTAGTCCGAAACGATTCTGCATCTACTACTATTACTCCACACATCGACCGCTATCCAGCATGCATCTAGAGTATTAAGTTCATAAGAACAGAGTAATGCTTTAAGTAAGATGACATGATGTAGAGGGATAAACTCATGCAATATGATATAAACCCCATCTTTTTATCCTCGATGGCAACAATACAATACGTGCCTTGCTGCCCCTGTTGTCACTGGGAAAGGATACCGCAAGATTGAACCCAAAGCTAAGCATTTCTCCCATTGCAAGAAAGATCAATCTAGTAGGCCAAACCAAACTGATAATTCGAAGAGACTTGCAAAGATAACCAATCATACATAAAAGAATTCAGAGGAGATTCAAATATTGTTCATAGATAATCTTGATCATAAACCCACAATTCATCGGTCTCAACAAACACATTGCAAAAGAAGATTACATCGAATAGATCTCCACGAGAATCATGGAGAACTTTGTATTGAGATCCAAAGAGAGAGAAGAAGTCATCTAGCTAATAACTATGGACCCGAAGGTCTGAGGTAAACTACTCACACATCATCGGAGAGGCTATGGTGTTGATGTAGAAGCCCTCCGTCATCAATGCCCCCTCCGGCGGAGTGCCGGAAAAGGCCCCAAGATGGGATCTCACGGGTACAGAAGGTTGCGGTGGTGGAAATAGGTTTTTGGCTCCATATCTAATAGTTTGGCGGTACGTAGGTATATATAGGAGGAAGAAGTATGTCAGTGGAGCAACGTGGGCCCCACGAGGGTGGAGGGCGCGCCCAGGGGGGTAGGCACGCCCCCTGCCTCGTGCTCTCCTGGTTGATTTCTTGACGTAGACTCCAAGTCCTCTCGATCACGTTTGTTCCTAAAATCACGTTCCCGAAGGTTTCATTCCGTTTGGACTCCGTTTGATATTCTTTTTTGCGAAACACTGAAATAGGCAAAAAAATAGCAATTTGGGCTTGGCCTCCGGTTAATAGGTTAGTCCCAAAAATAATATAAAAGTGTATAATAAAGCCCATTAAACATCCAAAACAGAATATAATATAGCATGGAACAATAAAAAATTATAGATACGTTGGATACGTATCACCCACTTATGATCTTTTTAACCTTAACAGGCTGATTCTCCGTTTTGTAAGAAGAAACCGCAAGATAAGCCGGCCAAACAGGTTCGTACCAAAACCAAGGCCGCCAAAAGTCCTGCTAACAAGAAGACCACCGACCCCGTCGGTTCAAACATTGATGATTACAATGATGATGATGAGTCAAAGGTAGAACTTGACTCTCTTGGCTCATTTTTTATACATCTCAATGACAATGATTGTTATCAGGACGACGCAGAAGCCAGCGGTGCAGGTGACGCAGAGGTAATTATTCTTTCCTCCGGCTCAGAACCTTTGCGAACACAGAAAAACCGACAAGCAAGACAGAAAGTAAGCTTTTCTCACCCTCTAGCTCACTTGGATCCCAACTTTCTTTTGGAGAAACAGCAAAACGAAGCTCGACGCACCACCTGGCACAGTGGTGGGGTGATTACTTCGTCCGGCTTACCAAACACACCGGTTCGCAAACGCCGCCCAGAGGTCTTACCTATTTCTGATATACTTTATCCCAAGGCGGGTCATTTTCGACAACCTCTTAACCCGTCTGATTCAAACTATCAGGGGACTTCTCATTCCTCCTCTGGCGAATCAACGGGAACTCAAATCCCAGCTTTCAAGATTGTACCTGGGTGAGAATATATTCCATTATTCAAACCTTATACCTGATCATTATACTGACCTCTTTATGCTTCTTATTTTCAGGGGCCAGGCCAAATCCAACAAGAAGGCAAACCTGAACAAGCCGGTCGAAGATGCCAACCCATATGAGAAAGAGCAACAACAACCAGAACTCTCTCGCCCAATTGCTGAAGATATTATTGATGATCCGCCGCCTCAAGACCATGAAGCCTCCGCAGACCGTATGGATGCTGAGCCAGCCATCTCTCAGCCGGCAATTCCAGTTAAGCCTCTTGAGGAAAAAACTGATGATGTGGTCGTCACCGGGTTTGGTTTCACAGCATCGGTTCACCCCACTTGTCGGAGGGAATGACACCTATGGGATCACAGGGATCCCTTCTATGGTTGGCGGGCGCGGGGTTGTGCAAAGAGCAGGTCTAGGAGCCAGCACAAATATCGTTTACCCAGGTTCGGGCCGCGAGGATGCGTAAAACCCTAGTCCTGCTTTGGTGTATATTTGAGTGTTCTTGAGCTCTTGGACGCCTCGGGCCTCCATTTATAGACAAACGGGGTTGCCATAGTAGCACACAGGAGGTGGAAAGGTCTACAGTGTACAAGCTTATCTCCTGTCATTACGGGACAAGGCACATTAAATGCGCTCCTTAGGTGTCCTGTTGCTTTATTGGGGACGGCAACGAGGCCCGTCCCGTCCGTCGCCGCTCCGTCTTGCTCCGACACACGTCCAGGCCAACAAGGCATGCAGCGCCACATAGGCTAGCTGGCTGCTGAGATGGCGTGGTGGTAGGGTCTTCACGAAGATCTGCATGCCGCCACGCAGGTGTTTGCTGAGTTGGCCTGCAAGCTGCATGTCGCCACGCAGGTGCCTGCCCTGCTGGTTGGGCTGGCAGCTGTATGGGAATGGCGGTGGAGTCTTGGCAGACGCGGGCCTGGCTGCGGCCCCGTAGGTGTCTTCGGCAAGGGCCTTGCTAGGGCCCCGGCAAGGGTCTTGCCGTGGCATCGCGGTCGTCCCCAGCAAGGATCTTGCCGGGGGTCTCATGGATCTCCTAGGCAAGGATTTCGCATAGGATCGTCGTCTTCTGGTCCTCATCTGATCTTGTGTGTTTATGGTCTTGACGAAGATCTGCATGCCACCATGGAGGTGCCTCATGAGCTTGGGTTCCAAATGTGGTTGTTGGCAGTGCTGGAACCCTTGGGTTGAAGGGTGGCGCGCCCTACTGGCATTGGGCAAGTGCCCCGGCAAGGCTTTTGCCGGGGCCGCGGGAGCCACCCCAGCAAGGGCCTCGCCGGGGGAGTCCACCTCACCCTCTTGTTCTCTGTGTTCCTTGGTCTTGGTGTTGCCTTGCCCGTCTCGTGCCTTCCTCTGCCCTACTTAGTGTGGCCGCGGGCGCGGCTCTGACTGCCCGTGCACAAGTAGAGGGGTACAAAAAGGGCCCCTACTTTTGTACACCGACAGGAGCCGCTGGACCTGGGCCACACATAAGCGCAACACATTGTTGGGCCAGGCCCAGAACGGTGCGCGGGTAGGCGGGGCGGAATTTTTACCACGGTAATTTCCTCGCTCGTTGCGCTTCCCCACGACCCGCTTTGAATGCGGGACGTGGAGGGTCGTGCGTGACATGGGGGTCACGCGTGGGGTAGTTCCTACCATCATGCGTCACATCATGGTAAAGAGGCGGCTCGCGCCTTCCCCATAAAAAGAGGGAGACGTAGGGGCGCGGCTCATTTACTGAGTGGACTCGGGTCGTGGACTTCGACGCGCCCGTGCCCCGTGATCACGGGGTGGAAAACGGTCGCCTCACTTGTCCCCTCGATTTCTGTTTGCTCGCCACTTGTCTTCCATGCTTTGAAGATGGCAGGCGGCGGGCGCGGGCCTTGAATGACGAGGCAGGAAACCGGGCCGCCGCTGATTGGAGCAGCGGGTTGGTCTCGATTCCCTGCGCCCTTGATGGCTGGATTGGTTGAGCGGGCCGCTCAGCCCCGACCCCGCCCCTTTATAAGAAGGGGAGGGGGAATGGCACCCCTCAATCTTTCACCATCCGCCTCTTTCCACCTTGGCTTCTTTCTCTCTTCTGTTATGGCGAGAGGGCGCGCCGGTGCTTCGACGGAGGCGTCGAGGGTCTCTACTCGACAGCACGCCCCTCCTTCCCAAGAGCTCGTGGCGGCGGATCCGGCCACGAGGGGAAAGGGTAGGGGGCGAGGCCGGGTCTCTATGGCACTCGGGGAAGAGGAGGACGCGACGGTGCATCGGCCTCACCTCCGCCGGCGGTCCCTCCCCCTATAGAGGGCAACGTCGGGGACCAGCCCCGTGTGTTCTTCATCAGGCTGCACCGGCCAGCGCGTCGTCGTCTTTGTCTCCCTACTCTATTCGCTCAGGAGATGGAGCTCGACCCGCCTCAGTCTTTGAGGTTGCATATGAAGGGATGCGTGAATGGCGGCACGCGGGTTGATGTCGACTTTCCCGCCCCTCACATCATATATCTTCGTCATGGATGGAAGACCTTCGCTCGTATCCGCAACCTGACGGCGGGGGTCGTTCTCTATTTCAAATTAATGGAGAACGGCCTGCTCTCCATCAAGGACTTTGGAGACTTTGGAACTCGCCTAAAGTGCTGCGTGGAGAGCTCCTCCGATGACGAAAACTCTTCCTCAAGCGGGAGTGACGAGGAGGACAGCGACAGCGACGACAACGGTTCCGAGCGGAGGGACGGCGACTCTGACTCTGATTGACCGTGTCGCTCCTCCCTTGGCCATGCGCCCTGCAAAGGGCCTTCCTCGTCAAGCACTCCATCGGCGCGTTCCCCATTGATACATCTCCATCGTATCTATAATTTTTGATTGTTCCATGCCAATATTCTACAACTTCAATATACTTTTTGGCACCTTTTTATACTATTTTTGGGACTAACATATTGATCCAAAGGCCCAGTGCAGCCTCGCCTCATTGCATGTTTTTGGTTTCGCAGAATATCCATATCAAACGGAGTCCAAACGGAACAAAAATGGACGGAGCTTATTTTTGGAATATTTGGAAAATCTAGGAGAAAGATCAACGTGAAACAGTGCCCGAGGTGGCCACGAGGCAGGGGCCCCCGCCCGTACCAGGAGGGCGCGCTCCCCACCCTTGTGGGCCACCCATAAGGCGGTTGATGCCCTTCGTCGGCCGCAAGAAAGCTAATTTTTGGAGAAAAAAATCACAGCGAAGGTTTCAGTCCAATCGGAGTTATGGATCTCCATATATATCCGAAACGGTGAAAAGGCAGCAGAACGGAACGCAGAAACAGAGAGAGACAGAGAGACAGATCCAATCTCGGAGGGGCTCTCGCCCCTCCCACGCCATGGAGACCATGGACCAGAGGGGAAACCCTTCTCCCCATCTAGGGAGAACGCCAAGGAAGAAGAAGAAGGAGGGGGGGGCTCTCTCCCCCTCGCTTCCGGTGGCGCCAGGATGCCGCCGGGGGCCATCATCATCACCGCGATCTACACCAACACCTCCGCCATCTTCACCAACATCACCATCACCTTCCCCCCTCTGTCTACAGCGGTCCACTCTCCCGCAACCCGCTGTACCCTCTACATGAACATGGTGCTTTATGCTTCATATTATTATCCAATGATGTGTTGCCATCCTATGATGTCTGAGTAGATTTTCGTTGTCCTATCGGTGGTTGATGAATTGCTATGATTGATTTAATTTGCTTGTGGTTATGTTGTTGTCCTTTGGTTCCCATCATATGAGTGCGCGCGTGGATCACACCTTAGGGTTAGTTGTATGTTGATAGGACTATGTATTGGAGGGCAAGAGTGATGAAGCTTCAACCTAGCATAGAAATTGGACGACACGGGATTGAAGGGGACCAATATATCTTAATGCTATGGTTGGGTTTTACCTTAATGAACGTTAGTAGTTGCGGATGCTTGCTAATAGTTCCAATCATAAGTGCATAGAATTCCAAGTAAGGGATGACATGCTAGAAGTGGCCTCTCCCACAGGAAACTTGCTATCAGTCTAGTAAAGTAGTCAATTGCTTAAGGGAAAATTTCGCAACTCCTACCACCACTTTTCCACACTTGCTATATTTACTTTATTGCTTCTTTACTTTCAACAGCCCCTAGCTTTTATTTACGTGCTCTTTATTTTCTTGCAAACCTATCCAAAAACACCTACAAAGTACTTCTAGTTTTATACTTGTTCTAGGTAAAGCGGACGTCAAGCGTGCGTAGAGTTGTATCGGTGGTCGATAAAACTTTAGGGAATATTTGTTCTACCTTTAGCTCCTCGTTGGTTTCGACACTCTTACTTATCGAAAACTGTTGTGATCCCCTATACTTGTGGGTTATCACCCATCGCCCCTTTTTTGTCTTCACCTGCCACACCTGGGAGGAAAAGGGCAAGAACGGGGATCACGGAGCACTTATCTTTTTTCAGTTTGTAAGCCTACGGGCCTTAGTAGAATTTGGACCTTGTAACCCCCTTGGTCATGTATGCATTCTGTACGAATTGTACTTGTTAGAAACGTATTAATGAAGAGAAGGGTGTTTGCCGGGTTCTGTTTGCACGTGGGCGAGGGCCACACCAAGGAGCGAGTCCTTGTTATCTTAAGATAAACAATGTACCCCGGCAATAGGCCTTGCCGTCCTGCGCTATAGCTCGGCTACACTCACGCCCTTGGCGGAGGTAGGGGCCAAGTAGGTTTAGGCCCTTCGCTCGTCCCCTTCCCATCGCACTACAACCAAGTTCCGGCCCAAAGTAAGGTTTTTGGGCATGGGACAGAGGGAGCAAAATAGTATGAGAGCGAGCGAAGTCTCATACGTTCAAGTTTCATACGGAGGCACAGAGTGGGGGAGAAAAACTTATCTGATGTCGCAGCCCCCGCCAACCTTGGCTTGCTGTGTCTAGATTCTCAGACCCGCAGCCCCCGGAAACCTTGGCTTGTCGGGGTCCGGGCGTCGGCCTGTTCTCTTTTCTTCCAAAATAGCTCAGCAGAAATGTCCATGCACCCTGCGAACCCAAAAAGGACAGAAAGGAACAGAGAGATGTATACTCGACCTCTATGCTAAGGGTTAGTCGCCGCCAAGCACTATCAACCATAACACATAGAAAGACTCAACCTAGCATGCATGCTAAAACTTAGGGCGCCAGCGCTTCATTTATTTATGCTCAGGGTCTGCGCCTGGCTTTGTACCAAGGTTTACATGCCTTGCCGGCAAGGCTTGTACAAAAGGTGGTCTGTCGGGGTGCCCGGCAACCGCGCCTTATGGGTAAAACTTGCGAAGATGTTCGATGTTCCAGGAGTTGTGCACTGGAATACCATCTTCGATCTCCAGGCGGACTGCACCGGGCCTGGTGACTCGTATTACCCGATAAGGGCCTTCCCACTTTGGCGTCAACTTGTTGTAATTCTTGGCTGACTGAACGTGCCGAAGAACAAGGTCGCCTTCCTCAAAGCTTCGGGCATGAACCTTGCGGCTATGGTAGCGGCGCAAGGATTGCTGGTAGCACGCTGCTTGCATAGCCGCCCGAAGACGATCTTCCTCAAGGAGCGTTTCATCATCTTGCCGCAACTGCCCTTGCTCAAGCTCATCATACGCGAGCACTCGAGGTGATCCATATGTGAGTTCTATGGGGAGAACTGCTTCTGCCCGTAAACGAGGGAGAAAGGTGTCTGGCTGGTGGCTCGATTTGGTGCCATTTTGATTGATCAAAGAACCGCCGGCAATTCATCAATCCAGCATCGTCCGCACCTGTGTAGACTATCAAAAGTTCTTGTCCGGAGGCCTCGCAGCACTTCAGCATTTGCCCTCTCAGCCTGGCCGTTGCTCCGTGGATGTGCAACAGAAGCAAAACAGACCTTGCTGCTGAGGTCCTGGATTTACTGCATGAAGGCGTGACTCGTGAACTGTGTGTCGTTGTCGGTGATGACTCTGTTGGGCACACCAAAACGGCGGACTAGCCCTTTTAAGAATTTGATGGCTGATTGTGCCGTCACCTTTCTCACTGCCTCCCCCTCCGGCCACTTTGTGAACTTTTCGATTGCAACATATAAGTAGTCAAAGCCCCCGACAGCACGGGGAAAGGGGCCTAGTATGTCGAGCCCCCAGACCGAGAATGGCCAGGAAAGAGGGATTGTTTGGAGAGCTTGAGATGGTTGATGAAGCTGCTTTGAATGGAACTGGCACGCTTCACACTTGGTTACTAGCGCCATTGCATCCTGGAGGGCAGTGGGCTAGAAGAAACCTTGCCGGAATGCCTTGCCGGCAAGGGCCCTCGACCCTATGTGGGAGCCACATATACCCCCATGTATCTCTGCCAACAACTCCAGTCCTTCCTCCCGGGGAATGCGCTTCAATTTCACACCGTTTGCTCTTTTTCTGTACAGAACATTGTCGACAAAATGATACATGGCAGACTAACAGGCTACTTTCTCCGCTTCTTCCTGCTCCTCAGGGAGTTCCCCTGTTTGGAGGAATCTGACAATATGTTGTGCCCATGCCGGAGCCTGGGGCTTGACGGCAAGGACCAAAGGCATTTCCTCTGCCACGGGAGCGGCGATCTCTACGGCTGGGGTTTGACGCCCTGCCGGAGTCTGTCGCCCTGTGGAAGGCTTGGCACCCACGGCAACATCCTTGCTGGCGGCTCCTAGGAGCTCGGCGGGAAAGTACTTGCCGGGGCCTGATTTCCTGCGCTTGTTCTGCTCTGTCGATGGCTCAACGGATGGTTGAGTTGACCGAAGCACAAAAGTACCTGGTTCCACAGGTAGTTTGAATGCAGCATGCTTCGACAGGTAATCGGCGGCGTCGTTCTCCACTCAGGGAACATGCTCTGCTTGTATACCGTCAAAAATCTCCTCCAGCTTCCTCACCTCATCCACATAGGCCTCCATCAACGGGCTTTTATAGTCTTTGTTAACTTGCTTGACGACGAGCTGTGAATCACCTCTGACGATGAGCTTCTTGATCCCGAGGTCTGCCGCGATCCTGAGACCGGCAAGCAACCCCTTGTATTCAGCAGTGTTGTTTGTTGACATCTCCCTATGAAAGTGCATCTGGACTACATACTTGAGGTGCTCTCTGATGGGTGCAACGAGTAGCACACCAACACCGGCGCCTTGCAGCGAGAAAGCCCCATCAAGGTACATAATCAAGTTGCGACATGTTTCCTTGCCGGGGAGAGTGGTCTCCTGGATCTCTTTGTCAGGCGTTGGGGTCCATTTGGCAATGAAATCTGCCAAGACTCTACTCTGGATCGTTGAAGTACTTTCAAACTTCAAACCAAAGCTCGACAGTTCCAAGGCCCACTCCACAATCCTCCCGGTTGCGTCTAGGTTATGCAATATCCGTTGCAAGGGGAGGCGGGTGACGACGGTGATTTCGTGGGCTTGGAAGTAATGACGCAGCTTCCTCGAGGCCATAAGGAGGTCAAAGAGCAATTTCTGCATGTCGGAGTACCTTGATTTAGCCCCTTGCAAGAGGGAGCTGACAAAGTAAACCGGGTGCTGCATCATCTTTTTCTTCTGCACCACTCCATTTGGTTGCACAGGCCCCGTCCCGCCAGCGTCAGACTCTGCCGGGGGCCTAGCCCTGCCGGCACCAGGACCTGCCGGGGGGAGCTCTGACTCGTCATCCGCCAGTCCTGTCGTTGCCACTGCCTCTTTGTTGACCTCCCTCTGCGCCACTAGCGCGGCGCTGACCACTTGGTTCGTTGCCGCTAGATACAGCAGCAACAACTCTTGTGGTCTAGGCGCAACTAGTATCGGTGTAGAGGAGAGGTATTTCTTCAAATCCTGCAGTGCCGCTTCAGCTTCTGGGGTCCACTCCATTGGGCTTGCCTTCTTCAAGATTTTGAAAAATGGGAGGGCACGCTCGGCAGACTTGGAAATGAACCTGCTCATGGCGACAACGAAGCCAGTGAGTCGGCACACATCCTTGATCCACCTAGGTGCCTCAATTTGCTGGCCTTGATCTTATCTAGATTTGCGTTGATCCCGCGCTGTGACACAAAGAACCCGAGAAGTTTGCCGTACGGAAGGCCAAAGACGCACTTCTCAGGGATCAGCTTGAGGTTGATCTTGCGCAGGTTCGCAAACGTCTCTTCCAAATCTTGTATGAGTGTCGCCTTGTCCTTGGTTTTGACCACTATGTCATCCATATAAGCTTCCATATTTCTATGCAGCTGGGGTTCAAAACCAATTTGGACTGCTCCTGCAAACATTGAGCCAGCACTCTTCAACCCGAAAGGCATTCGTAAGAAACAATATGTACCACATGGGGTGATGAATGCTGTCTTCTCTTCATCTTCTCTCGTCATGAAGATCTGGTGGTATCCTGAGTAGGCGTCAAGGAACGATAACAAGTCGCACCCGGCCGTGGAGTCAACAATTTGGTCAATGCACGGCAACAGGAAAGGGTCCTTTGGACAAGCTTTATTGATATCCGTGTAATCAATACACAGCCTCCACTTTCTATTTTCCTTGCGCACCACCACTAGATTGGCCAACCACGTCGGATGGAGTACTCCCCTCACCAAGCCTGCCGCTTCTAATTTCCTAATCTCCTCCGTGATGAACTCCTACCGCTCCAAAGCTTGCTTCCTAACCTTTTGCTTGACAGGTCGCGCATGAGGACAGACAGCAAGATGGTGCTCAATCACCTCCCTGGGAACGCCGGGGATGTCGGATGCTTGCCATGCAAACACATCGACATTCGCCCGTAGGAAGGTGACGAGCGCGCTTTCCTATTTGCTATCAAGGGAGGAGGTTATGGTGAAAGCCCCTTCCTACCTCTTGAGCACTGCGTTGCTTTTCCCTTGAAGAGCAAAGGGTGATGCAGCAAAGTAGCGTAAGTATTTCCCTCAGTTTTTGAGAAACAAGGTATCGATCCAGTAGGAGGCTACGCGCGAGTCCCTCGCACCTACACAAAACAAATAAATCCTCGCAACCAACACGATAAGGGGTTGTCAATCCTTTCACGGTCACTTACGAGAGTGATATCTGATAGATATGATAGGATAATATTTTTGGTATTTTTATGATAAAGATGCAGAGTAAAATAAAAGCAACGGAAATAACTAAGTATTGGAAGATTAATATGATGAAGATATGTTGGAGTTGTGTCGAATATAGTGTACGAGATAGGTTACAGTTGGACTTGTAGTTGTATCGTGTTTACATAGGATGTGGAGTCGTGTCCTAGTAGGACACTTGTATCCTAGGCCTCTCTTATATAGCGGGGGTAGACACACGATGTAACCTATGCCAACATAATAGCACTGGAACGCAGGGGAAAGCCGGCGGCATGTGCCGGTGTCCAGGGCGACCGGGTGCGGTATTGTGACGGTGTCACGGGGAGGAGCGCCCGTAGTCAAGCCCCGGGGATGTAGCCATATCGGTGAACCTCGTTAACAAATCTCGGTGTCGTGCTCATGTGATTACTTGGTCCTCGGATGATCAACGGTATGCCTCAGATTTATTCTAACAAGTGGTATCATGAGCTAGGTTTATTTGGAGGCCACATGTGATCTTGAGGTTATAATTGAAGGCATCGGTATGGATGAAGCGATGACAGATCAGTAGGCAAGCTGATCGGATGTTTAGGCGAGTTCATCCGCAGATGCAATCAATGACGAGAACAACGGAATCTGCGAGTTGCAGCTGGCGTCGGACAACGGAAGGCGTGTGCGTTGCAGCTGCAGAGACGTGCGGCGGTTGAGGGCGCACGGAGGACGGCTGCAAGGCCCATGGTGCGCTGCCGCGCAGAAGCGCAGGGAAGGGCCAGGGGGCACTGTCGCTGGTTCGGTGGAGATTGACGTGTGTGAGCTGCGTACAAGCGAGGTTTGTTTGGACCAAAAGTGGACCGAATCCACGTATGATACGGAGATTGGCAGGCAAATCAACTGGTGAAAGAAATCCATCAAGGATACGTATCCATCGAGAGTAGAGGCTTTGGCAGGAAAGCAAATAGCTTAGCATATGGAAGTTGAGCCAAGGGAGCACTTCACGTGAAGACCAACTAGCTAGATTGCTAGTAGTAGACAGATGTTCTGTTCTTGCACTTGGGGATCACTGGAAGACTGCTCGGTTATTTTTCACAAGGTTAGACGTACAAAGAACCATGGTGCCGTCGGGTATCAGGTTTGAGGTGGAGAAGTTCAATGGAACTGGAAGCTTTGGGTTGGCGGACAAGGGTGAAAGATTTGTTGGCACAACAAGGATGCTTGATGGTGTTGTTGCAAGAAGCCAAGCCAGCTAAGATGAAAGTATCATGTGATGGATGAGAATTCGCAGAAGATGATTTGGGAGCCTCGAGCGTGTCATACAGTCGAACGAGTTCGGTTGGGTCGGACTAGGCAGTCTGACGGATCGACGTGAGTCGGTTGGTACAGAAGACGATGCGGGATCGGCGGCAGCGACTTAGGAGCGTGATGCTGATGGTGATCGACTTCTGGGGCGTGGAAACACGTGACGCAGGTCCCGAGGGCTTGTGTGGCTTCGACAAGACTATGGCGCGGGATTGATTCAAGGTGGTGTATACACGGAGCTTGAAGTCGATGAGGCGCGTGGGTGAACTGATCATCTACCATGGAGTCATGTTGAAGGTGGAGCTGGAGTCTGGAGGACTTCACTCGGTGCTGATTGAGGGGCTACGGCATAAGTGCACAGAGAGTCGAAGCCTATTCAGCGGAAAAAGCGAGGGACACATAATTCGGACTGGAGCCCAGTGGTCCGATGGAAGCGTGAAACTCGTCATCGGTCGGTGATGATCGGTGGTACTCTGCAGTGTGGGTTGAGTGGTGTGGTTTTGCGACCCTTGAGACTCGACCAGACAGCGGAGGCTCGACGCGGTAATAGCGGCGAGGCGTGCGGTATGCACGGGACATGGAGACGGGCCAGGGCTCTGGTGGTCATACTTGTGGTGAGATAACTGCGAATTTGACTCAGGATGACTACAAGCAATGGTGAAATTCCTTCAAGTTTTAGACAAGCGGTCAAGAAAGGAGCGGTGATGTTGAGTTCAGGTAACTCTTATGTGTGACACCCAATATGTGAGTTGTTCACTTTCACACAGGTCAGTGATCGGTGTGTGATGGCATTGACGGATACTCTGAAAGTTGGGAGCACGGACTAGAGTAACAAGGAACTTAATTTTGCTCGAGTGTTGACCGTGGTCAAGAAAAGAAGGGACTACAAGTTGCAGGTGGAGTCATATGGAGTCTTTGGAGTAGCAGCGGTACTCATGGGATAAGCTCAAGTCCAATGTACATGGAAGTTTGACGCATGGACAAATCCAGGGTGGTGGAGTATATTCGCCAAGGTGGAGTTTGTTGGAGTTGTGTCGAATATAGTGTACAAGATAGGTTACAGTTGGACTTGTAGTTGTATCGTGTTTACATAGGATGTGGAGTCGTGTCCTAGTAGGACACTTGTATCCTAGGCCTCTCTTATATAGCGGGGGTAGACACACGATGTAACCTATGCCAACATAATAGCACCGGAACGCAGGGGAAAGCCGGCGGCATGTGCCGGTGTCCAGGGCGACCGGGTGCGGTATTGTGACGGTGTCACGGGGAGGAGCGCCCGTAGTCAAGCCCCGGGGATGTAGCCATATCGGTGAACCTCGTTAACAAATCTCGGTGTCGTGCTCATGTGATTACTTGGTCCTCGGATGATCAATGGTATGCCTCGGATTTATTCTAACAAGATAGACCCGGGGCCATAGGTTTCACTAATGGCTTCTATCAAGAGCATAAGTATTTTACGGTGGGTGAATGAATTACTGTTGAGCAATTGACAGAATTGAGCATAGTTATAAGAATATCTAGGTATGATCATGTATATAGGCATCACATCCGAGACTAGTAGACCGACTCCTGCCTTCATCTACTACTATTACTCCACGCATCGACTGCTATCCAGCATCTAGAGTATTAAGTTCATGAAAACAGATTAACGCCTTAAGCAAGATGACATGATGTAGAGGGATAAATTCATGCAATATGATAAAAACCCCATCTTGTTATCCTCGATGGCAACAATACAATACGTGTCTTGCTGCCCCTACTGTCACTGGGAAAGGACACCACAAGATTGAACCCAAAGCTAAGCACTTCTCCCATTGCAAGAAAGATCAATCTATTAGGACAAACCAAACTGATAATTCGAAGAGACTTGCAAAGATAAACAATCATACATAAAAGAATTCAGAGAAGATTCAAATATTGTTCATAGATATACTTGATCATAAACCCACAATTCATCGGTCTCAACAAACACACCGCAAAAGAAGATTACATCGAATAGATCTCCACGAGAGAGGGGGAGAACATTGTATTGAGATCCAAAAAGACAGAATAAGCCATCTAGCTACTAACTATGGACCCAAAGGTCTAAGGTAAACTACTCACACTTCATCAGAGAGCCTATGGTGTTGATGTAGAAGCCCTCCATGATTGATGCCCCTCCCGTGAGCTTCTAACAGGCCCCAAGATGGGATCTCGTAGGCAGAAGGTTTCAAGGTGCAATTAGGTTTTGGCTCCGATTCGATCGTTTGGGGTACATAGGTATATATAGGAGGAAGGAGTACGTCGGTGGAGCAAACAGGGGGCCCACGAGGGTGGAGGGCGCGCCCCCTACCTCGTGGCCTCCTCTTTTGTTTCTTGACGTAGGGTCCAAGTCTCCTGGATAATATTCTTCCTAAAAATCATGTTCCCGAAGGTTTCATTCCGTTTGGACTCCGTTTGATATTCCTTTTCTGCGAAACTCTGAAATAGGCAAAAACAACAATTCTGGGCTGGGCCTCCGGTTAATAGGTTAGTCCCAAAAATAATATAAAAGTGAATAATAAAGCCCAATAATGTCCAAAACAGTAGATAATATAGCATGGAGCAATCACAAATTATAGATACGTTGGATACGTATCAAGTATCCCCAAGCTTAATTCCTGCTCATCCTCGAGTAGGTAAATGATAAAAACAGAATTTTTGATGTGGAGTGCTACTTGGCATAATTTCAATGTAATTCTTCTTAATTGTGGTATGAATATTCAGATCCGAAAGATTCAAGACAAAAGTTTAATATTGACATAAAAAAAATACTTCAAGCATACTAACAAAGCAATCATGTCTTCTCAAAATAACATGGCCAAAGAAAGTTATCCCCACAAAATCATATAGTCTGGCTATGCTCTATCTTCACCACAACCCCGATGACAAGCCAAGCAATTGTTTCATACTTTTGACGTTCTCAAATTTTTTCAATCTTCACGCAATACATGAGCGTGAGCCATGGACATAACACTATATGTGGAATAGAATGGTGGTTGTGGAGAAGACAAAAAGGGAGAAGATAGTCTCACATCAACTAGGCGTATCAACGGGCTATGGAGATGCCCATCAATAGATATCAATGTGAGTGAGTAGGGATTGCCATGCAACGGATGCACTAGAGCTATAAGTATATGAAAGCTCAACAAAAGAAACTAAGTGGGTGTGCATCCAACTCGCTTGCTCATGAAGACCTAGGGCATTTTGAGGAAGCCCATCATTGGAATATACAAGCCAAGTTCTATAATGAAAGATTCCCACTAGTATGAAAGTGATATCATAGGATACTCTCTATCATGAAGATCGTGGTGCTACTTTGAAGCACAAGTGTGGTAAAAGGATAGTAACATTGTCCCTTCTCTATTTTTATCTCATTTTTTATTTGGGCCTTTTTTTATGGCCACTTTTATTTTTTTATTTTTTTATTTTTTGTCCGGAGTCTCAACCCGACTTGTGGGGGAATCATGGTCTCCAGCATCCTTTTCCTCACTTGGGACAATGCTCTAAAAATGAAGATCATCACACTTTTATTTTCTTACAAATCAACAATTACAACTCGATACTTAGAACAAAATATGACTCTATATGAATGCCTCCGGCGGTGTATCGGGATATGCAATGAATCAAGAGTGACATGTATGAAAGAAATATGAACGGTGGCTTTGCCACAAATACGATGTCAACAACAAGATCATGCTAAGCAATATGACAATGATGGAGCATGTCACAATAAACGGAACGGTGGAAAGTTGCATGGCAATATATCTCGGAATGGCTATGGAAATGCCATAATAGGTAGGTATGGTGGCTGTTTTGAGGAAGGTTAATGGTGGGTGTATGATACCGGTGAAAAGTGCGCGGTATTAGAGAGGCTAGCAATGGTGGAAGGAAGAAAGTGCGTATGATCCATGGACTCAACATTAGTCATAAAGAACTCATATACTTACTGCAAAAATCTACAAGTTATCAAAGCAAAATATTATGCGCATGCTCCTAGGGGGATAGATTGGTAGGTAAAGACCATCGCTCGTCCCCGACCGCCACTCATAAGGAAGACAATCAATAAATAAATCATGCTCCGAATTCATCACATAATGGTTCACCATACATGCATGGTACGGGAATCACAAACTTTAACACAAGTATTTCTCAAATTCATAACTACTCAACTAGCATGACTCTAATATCACCATCTTCATATCTCAAAACAATTATCAAGCATCAAACTTTTCATAGTATTCACCACACTCATAAGAAAGTTTTTACTAATCTTGAATACCAAGCATATTAGGATTATTTAAGCAAATTACCATGATATTTAAGACTCTCAAAATAATCTAAGTGAAGCATGAGAGATCAATAGTTTCTATAAAGCAAATCCACCACCGTGCTCTAAAAGATATAAGTGAAGTACTAGAGCAAAACTATATAACTCAAAAGATATAAGCGAAGCACATAGAGTATTCTAACAAATTCCAAATCATGTATGGCTCTCTCAAAAGGTGTGTACAGCAAGGATTGTTGTGGTAAAATAAAAAGCAAAGACTCATATCATACAAGACGCTCCAAGCAAAACACATATCATGTGGTGAATAAAAATATAGCTCCAAGTAAAGTTACCGATGGAAGTAGACGAAAGAGGGGATGCCTTCCGGGGGATCCCCAAGCTTTGGCTTTATGGTGTCCTTATATTATCTTGGGGGTACCATGGGCATCCCCAAGCTTAGGCTCTTGCCACTCCTAGTTCCATAATCCATCAAATCTTTCACCCAAACTTGAAAACTTCACAACACAAAACTTAACAGAAAATATCGTCAACTCCGTTAGTGAAAGAAAACAAAAGACAACTTCAAGGTACTGTAATGAACTCATTTTTTATTTATATTGGTGTTAAACCTACTGTATTCCAACTTATCTATGGTTTATAAACTATTTTACTAGCCATAGATACATCAAAATAAGCAAACAACACATGAAAAAACAGAATCTGTCACAAACAGAACAGTCTGTAGTAATCTGTAACTAACGCAAACTTCTGGAACTCCAAAAAATGATATAAAATAGGAAGGCCTAGAAAATTTGTTTATTGATCAGCAGCAATTGGAATCACTATTTTATCACGTGCTGGTGATTTTTAACCATTATTTTCGTGAACAAAAAGTTTCTGGAAATTACACCAAGATCAAATAACTATCATCCAAGAAGATCCTATAGGTTTAACTTGGCACGAACACTAATTGAAACATAAAAACACATCTAACCAGAGGCTAGAACAAATGTTTATTCCTAAACAGAAGCAAAAAGCAAAAAACTAAAAATAAAATTGGGTTGCCTCCCAACAAGCGCTATCCTTTAACGCCCCTAGCTAGGCATAAAAGCAAGAATAGATCTAGGTATTACCATCTTTGGTAGGCAATCCATAAGTGGCTCTCACAATAGATTCATATGGTAGTTTTATTTTCTCCTAGGGAAGTGTTCCATGCCTTTCTTTAGTGGAAATTGGAATTTAATATTCCCTTCCTTCATATTAATAATTGCACCAATTGTTCTAAGGAAAGGTCTACCAAGACTAATAGGACATGAAGGATTGCAATCTATGTCAAGAACGATAAAATCTACGGGCACATAATTCCTATTTGCAACAATAAGAATATCATTAATTCTTCCCAGAGGTTTCTTAATAGTGGAATCCGCAAGGTGCAAGTTTAGAGAGCAATCATCAAAATCACGGAAATCTAGCAAATCGCACAAAGTTTTGGGAATAGTGGAAACACTAGCACCCAAATCACATAAAGCATAGAACTCATGATCCTTAATTTTAATTTTAATAGTAGGTTCCCACTGATCATAAAGTTTTCTAGGGATAGAAACTTCCAACTCAAGCTTTTCTTCATAGGATTGCATCAAGGCATCAACGATATGTTTGGTAAATGCTTTATTTTGACCATAAGCATGAGGAGAATTTAGCACGGATTGCAACAAGGAAATACAAACTATCAAAGAGCAATTTTCATAATTAAATTCCTTGGGTTTATTAACATCTAGTGTTTTGATTTCTTCAATCCCAATTTTATCAATTTTAGCATCAAGACCTAAAAACTCCGAATTTTTGGAACGCCTTCTAGGTAAAGGTGAATCATATTCAGTCCCATCATTATCATGATTCATATTGCAAAACAAAGATTTAATAGGGGACACATCAATAACTTTTAGATCTTCATCTTTATTTTCATAGAAATTAGAAGAACACGCTTTCATAAAGCAATCTTTCTTAGCACGCATCCTAGCGGTTCTTTCTTTGCACTCATCAATGGAAATTCTCATGGCTTTGATAGACTCATTGATATCATGCTTAGGAGTAATAGATCTAAGTTTTAAAGAATCAACATCAAGATAAATTATATCAACGTTCCTAGCCAATTCATCAACTTTAAGCAATTTCTTTTCAAGCAAAGCATTGAAATTCTTTTGTGAATTCATAAACTCTTTAACACTAGTCTCAAATTCAGAGGGCATCTTATTAAATTTCCATAAGAGTTGTTGTAGGAATTACCATAATTATTAGAGGAATTGCTAGGGTAAGGCCTAGGATTAAAATTTCCTCTATACGCGTTGTTACCAAAATTATTCCTACCAACAAAATTCACATCCATAGATTCATTATTATTCTCAATCAAAGTAGACAAAGGCATATCATTAGGATCAGAAGAAACACTCTTAGTAGCAAATAATTTCATAAGTTCATCCATCTTTCCACTCAAAACATTAATTTTTTCTATCGCATGCACTTTTTTGTTAGTAGATCTTTCAGTGTGCCATTGAGAATAATTAACCATAATATTATCTAGGAGTTTAGTAGCTTCTCCTAAAGTAATTTCCATAAAAGTGCCTCCCACGGCCGAATCTAAAAGATTTCTAGAAGCAAAATTCAATCCGCATAAAAGTTTTGTATAATCATCCACAAATTCAAACCATGAGTAGGGCAATTACGTATCATTAATTTCATCCTCTCCCAAGCTTGTGCAACATGTTCATGATCAATTTGCTTAAAATTCATGATATCGTTTCTAAGAGAGATGATCTTAGCGGGAGGAAAATACTTAGAAATAAAAGCATCTTTGCACTTATTCCATGAATCAATACAATTTTTAGGCAAAGACGAAAACCAAGCTTTAGCACGATCTCTAAGCAAAAAAAGGAAAAAGCTTCAACTTAACTATATCATTATCAACATCTTTCTTCTTTTGCATATCACACAAATCAACGAAGCTATTTAGATGAGTAGCGGCATCTTCACTAGTAAGGCCGGCGAATTGATCTTTCATGACAAGATTCAACAAAGCAAGATTGATTTCACAAGATTCAAGATTCGGTAAGAGGAGCAATCGAGTGCTAAGGAAATCATTATTGTTGGTATTGGTAAAGTCACATAATTTGGTATTATCTTGAGCCATCGTGACAAACAAGCAATCCAACACACGAGCAAACAAGAAGCAAGTGAAAAAGAGGCGAACGAAAAAGAGAGGGCGAATAAAACGACAAGGGTGAAGTGGGGGAGAGGAAAACGAGAGGCAAATGGCAAATAATGTAATGCGGGAGATAAGGGTTTGTGATGGGTACTTGGTATGTTGACTTTTGCGTAGACCTCGCCGGCAACGGCGCCAGAAATCCTTCTTGCTACCTCTTGAGCACTGCGTTGGTTTTCCCTTGAAGAGGAAAGGGTGATGCAGCAAAGTAGCATAAGTATTTCCCACAGTTTTTGAGAACCAACGTATCAATCCAGTAGGAGGCTACGCGCGAGTCCCTCGCACCTACACAAAACAAATAAATCCTCGCAACCAACGCGATAAGGGGTTCTCAATCCCTTCACGGTCACTTACGAGAGTGAGATCTGATAGATATGATAGGATAATATTTTTGGTATTTTTATGATAAAGATGTAGAGTAAAATAAAAGCAAAGTAAAAAAGCAACGGAAATAACTAAGTATTGGAAGATTAATATGATGAAGATATACTCGGGGGCTAGAGGTTTCACTAATGGCTTCTCTCAAGAGCATAAGTATTTTACGGTGGGTGAACGAATTACTGTGGAGCAATTGACATAATTGAGATAGTTATGAGAATATCTAGGTATGATCATGTATATAGGCATCACGTCCGAGACAAGTAGACCGAGTCATGCCTGCATCTACTACTATTACTCCACTCATCGACCGCTATCCAGCATGCATCTAGAGTATTAAGTTCATGAAAACAGAGTAACGCCTTAAGCAAGATGACATGATGTAGAGGGATAAATTCATGCAATATGATAAAAACCCCATCTTGTTATCCTCGATGGCAACAATACAATACGTGCCTTGCTGCCCCTACTGTCACTGGGAAAGGAAACCGCAATATTGAACCCAAAGCTAATCACTTCTCCCATTGCAAGAAAGATCAATCTAGTAGGACAAACCAAACAGATAATTCGAAGAGACTTGCAAAGACAACCAATCATACATAAAAGAATTCAGAGAAGATTCAAATATTGTTCATAGATAAACTTGATCATAAACCCACAATTCATCGGTCTCAACAAACACACCGCAAAATAAGATTACATCAAATAGATCTCCACGAGAGAGGGGGAGAACATTGTATTGAGATCCAAAAAGAGAGAAGAAGCCATCTAGCTACTAACTATGGACCCGAAGGTCTGAGGTAAACTACTCACACTTCATCGGAGAGGCTATGGTGTTGATGTAGAAGCCCTCCATGATTGATGCCCCTTCAAGGAGCTCGGAACAGGCCCCAAGATGGGATCTCGTGGGTATGTAAGGTTGCGGCGGTGGAATTAGGTTTTGGCTCCAGATCGATCGCTTGGGGTGCGTGAGGTATATATAGGAGGAAGGAGTACGTCGGTGGAGCAACAGGGGCCCACGAGGGTGGAGGGCGCTACTGGGGGTAGGTGCGCCTCACCTCGTGGCCTACTCTTTTGTTTCTTGACGAGGGTCCAAGTCTCCGGATCATATTCTTCCTAAAAATCACGTTCCCGAAGGTTTCATTCCGTTTGGACTCCATTTGATATTCCTTTTCTGCGAAACTCTGAAATAGGCAAAAAAACAGCAATTCTGGGCTGAACCTCCGGTTAATAAGTTAGTCCCAAAAATAATATAAAAGTGAATAATAAAGCCGAATAATGTCGAAAACAGTAGATAATATAGCATGGAGCAATCAAAAATTATAGATACGTTGGAGACGTATCACCCCTCCCGTGCCATCCTCCTTGATAGACACCTTCTTGGTTTCTAGAGGCGCAGCTCTAGATTTCTTGCTCTTGCCGGTGGAGCTCTCTGGCACGTCCTCGACGGGAGCACAACACTCCGAAGAGGTGCGCTTGCCGGAGTGGGTGCGAGAGGTCTTATCGGCCTTCTTTCCCCCGGGCTTCGGCAGCAGGAGCAAGTGCCTTGGCGGCAGTCGCTGCAACTGCCTCCCGGTAGAGCTGGTCAGCGCAGATCAGCGCATCCTTCTTCTCGGAGGGGATGGTGATGATAGTCATCGGCCCAGGCATCTTCAGCGTGTTGTAGGCGTAATGTGACACCGGCATAAACTTGGCTAGTGCCGGGCGGCCGAGGATCCCGTTGTAGGGCAAGGGGATCTCGGCTACATCGAAAACAATCCTCTCTGTCCGGTAGTTCAACTCGCCTCCAAACATCACGGGCAGCGTGACCTTATCCTTCGGCTGGCTCCTTCCCTGGTTGATCCCTTGAAAAGTACCCGTCTATTCGAGGTCTCCATCGGGAATCTGTAGCCTTTCGATCACAACAGGCGAGATCAAGTTCAGACCGGCCCTGCCGTCAACTAGCATTTTTGTCACCTTGAGTTTGCGTATTGTTGGCGAAACCAACAACGGCAAGCACCTGACCGCAGTTGTGCGATTAGGGTGATCCTCGGCATAAAAAATGATAGGCGTGCGGGACCACTTCAGTGGCGTTTGAGCATCGAGTGATGGTTCCGCTGTTGTGATCCACGCTCCCACTACTTGAGCTGGCGGTGAGAAGTGTGCAGCGAGGCGCCACCGTCGATGCGCATGGCCTCCATAGCTTTTTGGAACTCTTGCTCGCCGAACTCGTCGTCCTCGTCATGACCGTCTTCTTCCAGCTTCTTGTCGCGGCCCCGAGCGGGCCTCTCTTGATGGCTATCCTTGCCGCGGCAACCCCCTTGGCCGCCACGCTTCTTGCCGGATCATTCGGCACCATCCTAACCCTTCTCCTTGTCCCACCTCTCACATTCAGCTTTTTGCTTCTCAGCGGGCGGCTCAACTTGTCGGCAGTTCTGGAGGTCATGGCCCTTGGTGCGGTGGATCTTGCAGTACTGCATGTCGGAGTCTCCTGGCTTGTCGGCAGCCTCCAAGGCCCGGCAAGCGACGCACCCAGCAATTTCCTTGTCGGGGTCGTCTGCCTTGGCCTTCTTGGTGGCGCCGGTGTCCTCGGATCCCTCGATGGCAAGCACAGTCTTGCCCTTGTGCTTCCTGTTGCGGCGCCGACCCTTCTTCGTCGGGGTGGTTGTGCCTTCGTCTGTGGAGTCGGTTTTCGCACCGGAGTCCTCGCAGGGGTACTTCCTCCACTCTTTAGCTCGAGCGCACCTATCGTCCAGAACATAAAGTTCGGCCACACCTTTGACCTTGTTCATCGCCAACTCTTCATGCATCTTGCGATTGCGCACATTCTCGTGGAATGCGCCACCACGGCAAGGGATGAACATCGGGATGTTGTATCGCACCGGCTGAATCTCTCAGATGTACTTGCGCAGGGTTTCACCTTCTTTACGGGGATGATATGCAATCGTTGTTTAGCCATGAGCTTGGTGGCCCCGTAAAGGCGCCCAACAAACTCATGGCACAAATCCGACCAAGAAGAAATAGAATCCACTGGCAAGTGCATCAACCATGACATGACATTGGGTTTAAGTGCCAACGGGAAGTAGTTGGCAAGCACCTTGTCATCGCGAACCCCAACAGCTTGCATGGCGATGGTGTAGATGATGAGGAACTCCGACGGATGGGTCTTGTCGTTGTACTTCTCGCCGACGTCGGGCTTGAACGTGCGGTGGGAGGGCCACTGGAACTACCGCAGCTCACGGGTAAAGGCTGGGCAACCCACCTCATAGGTAGGCCGCCAGAGCCCCCTGGTGATGGGTGGTCCGTAGTGGGCCCCTCCCGCCTATCTGACTGGTGGCATGCATCGCGCCGGCGCTCGATTGTGGTTCGAGCGTCTACATGGGCTCGCTCCCGAAGAACTTGGCGCTGATGGCGGTGGGTCCATGGGTTGGACGACGCTATGGAAATGTTACCACAAGCGTCATCACGACAGATCGACACCCGCGGTGGCTGGCATGGAGGAGGAGAGTGCACCATGGCCGCAGGACCCCTGGTCCTTCCACTGCTGGCATGCTGTGGCTCGACGGAGCGCCGGCCTGAGGGCCCTACTGGTCATGGCTAATCTTGGTTGGCAACGCTGAGGAGGCTCCGGATGGTGGCTCTCCATTCGTCAAGTTTTTCCGCAGCAGGAAGAAAGTCGAGGAGCAACTGAGCGCGTGCGAAAGCTTCTCCTGGCGTGGGTGGTGGCGAAAGCTGTGTGGACCGTGACGCGCTCCGACTTCTAACCACGTTAGAAGGAGCTCTATCACGGCTGGCAGTTGTGCGCCATTTTCGCCAGCGTCTCGGTGTGCATGCTGGCCTTCTACGTCCCGCGGATGAAGCGCATGACTCTTCCCACGGCGGCGCCCAAGGTCACCAGCTTGGTGACGCGGCTCGTCGCGCACAACATGGGAGGAGCGCGTCGTGGGCGTCGGCGTAGGCGTCTTGGAAGTCGCCGCGCTGCCCGTAGGTGGCATGACGCCGCCCTTGGAGGGCCCCGCGCCACCTGCGGGGGGCCCGGCTCTGTCTTTGGATTTGGCGGCATGCGGCCCGTCGTCTCGCGCACGAACGACGCCACTAGCCAGGCTTTGAATGCCAGAGCGATGTGGGTGTTCGCGGGCCACACCTCGGCTTCCTTCCGTGACCGCCCCGCCACTCGCCCGCACTGGTACGGGCCGTTCGGCTCCCGACGAATCGATCGTCGTGATCATCTTCTTCTCGGGAGCCATGGCGATGAAGAACTGCTAAACTAACTGCTAGACCAGATTTTCACAACTGCGCCCCCTACCTGGCGCGCCAAAGATGTCCGTGGGAACGACACCTATGGGATCACAGGGATCCCTTCTACGGTTGGCGGACGCGGGGTTGTGCAAAGAGCAGGTCTAGGAGCCAGCACAAATATCGTTTACCCAGGTTCGGGCCATGAGGATGCGTAAAACCCTAGTCTTGCTTTGGTGTATATTTGAGTGTTCTTGATCTTTCGAACTAGCAACGGTGCATGCGTAGTCCAAAGATCTGAATCCCTCTCCTGGACGCCCCGGGCCTCCTTTTATTGACAAAAGGGGTCGTCACTGTGGCACACAGGAGGTGGAAAGGTCTACAGTGTACAAGCTTATCGCCTGTCATTACGGGACAAGGCGCATTAAATGCGCTCCTTAGGTGTCCCGTTGCTTTATTGGGGACGGCAACGAGGCCCATCCCGTCTGTCGCCGCTCCGTCTTGCTCCAACACGCGTCCAGGCCAACAAGGCATGCAGCGCCACGTAGGCTGGCAGGCTGCTGAGATGGCGGTGGTAGGGTCTTCACAAAGATCTGCATGCTGCCACGCAGGTGTTTGCTGAGTTGGCCTGGAAGCCGCATGTCGCCACGCAGGTGCCTGCCCTGCTGGTTGGGCTAGCAGCTGTATGGGAACGGCGGTGGAGTCTTGGCAGACGCGGGCCTGGCTGCGGCCCCGTAGGTGTCTTCAACAAGGGCCTTGCCGAGGCCCCGGCAAGGGTCTTGCCGTGGCATCGCGGTCGTCCCCGGCAAGGATCTTGCCAGGGGTCTCGTGGATCTCCTCGGCAAGGATTTTGCCGAGGATCGTTGTCTTCTGGTCCTCATCTGATCTTGTGTGTTTATGATCTTGACGAAGATCTGCATGCCACCACGGAGGTGCCTCCCGAGCCTGGGTTCGAAATGTGGTTGTTGGCGGTGTTGGAACCCTTGGGCTCAAGGGTGGCACGCCCTGCTGGCGTTGGGCAAGTGCCCCGACAAGGCTCTTGCCGGTGCCGCGGGGGCCACCCCGGCAAGGGCCTCGCCGGGGGAGTCCACCTCGCCCTCTTGTTCTCTGTGTTCCTTGGTCTTGGTGGTTCCTTGCCTGTCTCGTGCCTTCGTCTGCCCTACTTAGTGTGGCTGCGGGCGCGGCTCTGACTGCCCGTGCAGAAGTAGAGGGGTAGAAAAAGGGCCCCTACTTTTGTACACCGACACCACTGTCTTGTCTAAGCACAGTGCCAAAGAAGAAATTTGTGCTGAAGATAAAGGCAAGTGGAAGGTCGACTTAGAGAGCTATGCTCAATTCAGTGTCCAAGACATCCACTCTGGTTACTTGAACCGTCTATACACCAGCCGCGATTTCGAAACCGGCTTGGTCAATTTGATGAAGGAACACTATGAGGTAATTTAATCACCATTATTTTTCATAATTAACTGTCGTTTAGCTGCCAAGTCTATAGGATATGACAGAATGTGAATATGCTATAGACTTCAATAGTTGCATAGATCAAATCCAGTAGCCCCCAAGGGCCGGTTTATGCTTTCAATATGAACCGGGACTTATAATACCACCACTTCAACTTTGCATGTGTAGCCCCCAAGGGCCAGCTTAATAAATATATTAAGCCGGGACTTGAAGTAGCAAGAATCAATATTACATCCATAGCCCCCAAGGGTCGGCTTAGTCAGTGATGAATAATGCGGGACTAACTGTCGGGGGTGTGCTGGTCGTGCCCCACGAGCACCTATGGGACCTTGGTCCCTTGTGGTTCGGAGGGGGGCGGAGATTGCACAAAGAGCAGATCGAGGCGATGCACACGAAGCGATTTTACCCAGCCGGAGCTCTCCGGAGAGATAATACTCCCTATCGCTGCTTTGTGGATTATCTTGTGTTCTTGCTAGGGAGCAATGCGGCTACAAGACCTAGCGTGAGTGTGGTTTTCTATCGAGCCGAACCGAACCGAACCGAACCGAACCGAACCCAACCAAACCCCTTCTACGTTGCCCCCGGGCCTCCTTTTATAGGCACAAGGGGTTACCACATATGGCAAGTAGACAAGGGTAAGGTAGTAAAACATAGGTTGGTACACCGCTATGTACAAAGGTACGAGAACCTATACTAACTCGACGGCAAGGGACAAGAGTCATCAATGCCCGCCTCTGCCGCCTCCGAACAAAGGCAACAGGACCGTTAAGTGCGCCTCCGCTCGCCACGATGGTAGATTGTCGCTGTTGTCGCTACTCTCCGCTGGCTGCACAGCCCCCGACACGCCGCCCTGGGAGAGCCCGTGGTGACACGCTACGGGTGAGCTGGAGCGAGATGAAGAGAGGTCGCCCACCCCGCAAGCACCTTGCCGCCGGGAACCTTGTCGCGCTTGGGGTTCGGCGCCCGCCAGCCTTCCCGCAAGCTCCTCTTGCCGGGCCTTGTTTCTTTTGCGCCTGAGTGGCCTTCCGGCAAGCTCCTCTTGCCGGGTCTTGATTGCTTTGTTTTGAATGGCTCCAAGGAGCTATCGAGGGTCTTGGCGGCCATCAGCCGACTCGCCTTAAGGCGCGCGATCGTCTGCAGACGAAGTTCGGGGTACTAGGGTACCCCTACTCTAGTACACCGACAGAGCCCCTGCTCGGGCCACACACGGCGCTAAGCTCTGTTGGGCCAGGCCCAAAATAGTGCACGGGCGACGTGGTCTTGATTACGCCGTTATTTGCCTTGGACCCACCACGCCTCCCACGAATCGACACGCTACCATCGCTTTCTCTCAGAACGGCACGCGCTAATTGTGGTGTCGTGGGTGAAGTGGCGCGTCGTGAGGTCGCCTCATCCGTCGCCTCGTTCTGCATCTCCGCCACGTGGTTCCCATGCACTCGGGGTCACGGGCGGTGGAAGTGGGAAACTTGGCCGTTGCGAGCAGAGGCAGCAGGTCTGTCCTGATTCCCTGCTCTTCCTGCGCCTCGATTCGCCGAGCGGGGCGGCCGAGTCCCCACCTTGCTCTTTTTAAGAAGGGCGGAAGGGGAGCGCAGAAGCCCGCACTCTCCCATCCCTTCCTTTCTTCAGCTTCTGCTCCTCTTTCTCTCATTCACCATGGAGAAAGGGAACCTTGGTTCTCCATCGGTGGTGGCGAGGGTCGCAGCTAGGCAGCGCACCCCTCCCAATCCCACGCCTGGGGTGGTGGAGCCGGCCGCAAGGGGAAGAGGGAGGGGGCGAGGTCGTGGACGAGGTCGAGGAGCCCGGGGGAGAGGCGGACGAGGCGGTGCGCCGTCTCCGCCTCCGTCGGCGGTTCCTCTCGAGGACGAGGTCGTGGACGAGCTCGAGGCGCCGGGAAGAGGCGGGCGGGCGGCGCGCCGCCCCGCCCCCATCGGGCGGTCCATACGGGGACGCACCTTGCGAAGTTCTTTGTCAAGCTGCGCTGGCGCCTGTCAGCTGCCTCCGCTTCCAGCTCCGTCATGCGATGGCGATGGAGTCGGATCCGCCCGAGACGTTGAGGTTGCACATGAGGGGCTGTGGGATCAGCGGCACGCGAGTCCGCGTTGTATTCCCAGCCCCTAATGTGATGTACCTTGACCGTGGATGGAAGACATTCGCCCGCATCCACAACCTGCTGGCGGGGTTTACCCTCCATTTTAAGTTAATGGAGGGTGACCTCCTCTCCGTCAAGGTCTTCGGGGATCTTGGCACTCGGGCAAGGTGCTGCGTGGATAGCTCCTCCGACAATGACGATTCCTCCTCGAGCGAGAGTGATGAGGAGGAGAGCGACAGCGACGACGAGGGTAGCGGGCCCAACTAGTTGCCGGGCGCCGCTCCGCGCGTTACCGGCGACCCCATCATCCGTGTCGCCGGCTCCTTGAACTCCCCGGGGTCGTCTCCTTGGGCGGCTGGCGTAGGGAGGCTGCGGAAGGGGAAGAGGGATGGCGACAAGGCCGTCAAGTCGGAGTACGAGGGCGTAGTGCCCTCGACAGCATGCCGACGTCCTGCCGCCCCGTCTTCGAGCCCCGCTTCCGGCGCCGCCATCCCCGTCAAGCCTTCAGAGAGCCCCCGGCATGTTCTCTTGGTGCCTTCTGGCACCTGTAGCTCGCGTAGGCACTTCTTTTGTCCTTCCCGCCTCCTCAACCTACCTCCTGAAGATAGGGACAGAAAAGGGATTACGGCATCTTATCTTTTAATTTGTAAGCCTTCGGCCTTATCTGCATTTAAAACTTGTAATCCTCTCTTTCATGTTTTTCACTCTCCACGGACCGATCCGAGTAGAATGTTTTAATGAAAGAGGGATGTTTGAGGAAGGACGAAGGCTTATCTCGATATCGCAGCCCCGACAACTCTGGTTTGCCGCAGACTCCGGCAACTCCGGCTTGCCGCAGCCCCCGGCAACTCTAGCTTGTCGGGGTTCGGATGCCGGCGCACCTTTCTTCTCTTCGCTGTTATTTCAGTTTTGAGAACGATTTAGCTAGTGCTGCGATGAGCTATTTTCGTAATACACTATCTTAGGCAATCGAATGCACTGTTATTTCCTTTACTCGATTTCTTCCCTTGTATGTTTTCACCCCACGCCAGTGGAAACTTGCGGTGCAGGCACCCTTGTCATGAAAGCCGAGTGCGGAACTTCAGCAGCCTGTTGGCGGGTCGCCATCGACAAGCAACCTCGTCGCGGACTAGCCGCAGCTCGCTTAAGTTGTTGAGCGGACTCAAACAAAGTAAGGGCGCGACTAGTCACGATTTGGTTCCTCCGCACAGGTTTTCCATACAAAGTACTCATCGCTCGAGGAAGATAACTCAAAAGTTTAAAACTGGTCACTTAAACTTAGCAACTTAGCTTTTCTGTTGTCCATTTTCCGCAAGGCGACGGTTCCTCGAGCGGGCGCTTTGTCGGCCCACATCCTTATCTCCTCTCTCTCCCTCGGTTAACTTGTGGTGGATGAACCTCTTCTTGTTTGAGAAGAAAGAAGAGAAAAGAAAGTTGTGAAGCCTAATGGCTCATTGTCGCTATCGGTGCGGGTGCTGCACAAGATTGTTAGTAAACACATGCATATATGATTATGAAAGCATGTATTAACAAAAATGTGCGCAACCATAGGCTTTACTGATGCACGGGGTCTGCGCTCGGCTTTGTACAAAGGATTATATGCAACAGCGGCAAGACTTGTACAAAAGGGTGGTTTCCGAACGGATTCCGCAACCGCGCCTCATGGGTAAAACTTACGAAGATGCTCTATGTTCCGTGAATTGCTCACCGAAAGCCGTCTTCGGTCTCAAAGCGGACAGCGCCGAGCCTAGTGACTCGTTTTACCCGATAAGGGCCTTCCCACTTCAAGGCCAACTTGTTGGAATTCTTGGCGGATTGAACGCGCCAAGAACAAGGTCGCCTTCCTCGAAGCTTTCGCATTAACTTTGCGGCTATGGTAGCGACGCAAAGCTTGCTGGTAACGAGCAGCTCAGAGAAAGCAGCCTCAAGACGATCTTCCTCGAGGAGCAGCGCCATCTTGTCGCAGCTGCTCTTGCTCAAGCTCATCATAAGCGAGCACTCGAGGTGACCCGTGATACGAAGTTCCCGGGGAGAACTGCCTCGCTCCGTAGACTAGAGCAAAGGGTGTCCGACGCTGGCTCGACGGCGCCGCCCCGATCGACCAAAGAACCACCGGCAGCTCCTCGATCCAGTTCCTTCCGCACTTGTGCAGCCTGTCGAAAGTTCTGGTCTTGAGTCCTTGCAGCACTTCAGCGCTTGTTTCTTCGCTTGACCGCTGCTTCTCGGATGAGCAACGGAAGCAAAGCAGATCTTGGCGCCAAGATCTTGGGCGATCGCATGAAGGTGCGACTCGTGGAACTGCGCATCGCTGTCGGTGATGATCCGTTAGGAATCCCAAAACGGCAAACAATTGACTCAAGAACTTGACGGCCGATCGCGGCTGTCACCTTCCTCATCTGGTTCCACTTCCGCCACTTTGTGAACTTGTCGATTGCGACGCATAAGTACTCAAAGCCCCGACAGCTCGGGGAAGGGGCCGAGGATGTCGAGCCCTGCACCGAGAAGGGCCAGGATAAAGGTATCGCCCGAGAGCTTGAGCTGGCTGGTGTATCTGCCTTGAATGGAACCGCACGCTTCACACTTGGTTACTCCCGAGGGCTTCGCCGAAGAAACCTTGCCGTAAAGCTTTGCCGCAAGTGTTTTGCGCCAATGTGGTGACCACATATGCCTCCGTGTCTCTCGCCAACAGCTTCGGCCCATCTTCCCGCAAATACACTTCAATTTCACTCCGCTGAGTCTTCTTCGCATGTGATGTTGTCAACAAACTGGTACATACTTGACCGCCGGGCTAGTTTTTCCGCTTCTTCTTGCTCTTCGGAAGTTCTCCGTCTCAAGGAAATGGACGATCTGCTGTGCTCAAGTTGGAGCCTCGTGGCTCGGCAACGAGGACTAAAGGCTCATCTATCACTGCGGACCATCAGCTTTCACGGCAAGGACCCGCGGGTCCGTCGAGCTCGATGTTCCTCGGCAAGCTTGCCGGAGCTAAGCTTGTCGGGAGCGCTTGTTTCAACGATACAAACTGTATGGTTTGTCGGAGCGAATGCTCCTCGCTGATATTTGCGCTGGTTTTAGGGACCTTCTTGGCGGCGGCTTCAGAGAGCTCGCCGGAAGTAGTCGCCGAAACCAATTTTTCTTCTTGCTCGTCCCTGTTGATGGTGTCACGGTTGGCTGAGTCAGCTTGAGCACAAAAATTCCTGGTTCCATGTGTAACTTGCGCGGCACATTTGGAGAGGCCATCAGCTATATCATTCTCGCGCTCTTGAACGTGGTTCCATTTGCAGTGCCTTCAAAGTGCTCTTCCAGCTTCCTCACTTCATCGACGACGCTTCCATCAACGGACTCGTAGTCTTTGTTCACTTGGCGGACGACAAGCTGTGAGTCTCCCCGACAATGAGCTTCTTAATCCCAAGGTCCACTGCAATCTCGAGACCGCAAGCAAGCCTTCATACTCTGCAGATTGTTTGTTGCTTGTTCCTTGGGAAAGTGCATCTGGACTATGTACTTGAGGTGCTCTCCGTGGGTGCGATAAGCAAGACGCCAAAGACCGGGCGCTTTGCAGTGAGAAAGCACCATCAAAGTACAACAGCCACTCTTTATTTGCCTCCTTGACGGGATGCTTGTCTCCGAATCTCTTCATCCTGCTACGCCCATTCTGCTATGAATTCTGCCAATGCCCTGCTCTGGATAGTTTGAGTGCTCTCGAACTTGAGACCAAAGCTTGACAATTGCAGCGCCCACTCAACAATCCTGCCTGTTGCTTCTGGATTTTGCAAAATTCTCTTCAGTGGAAAGCGAGTGACAACTATTATCTCATGTGCTTGGAAGTAATGGCGCAGCTTCCTCGAGGCCATGAGGAGGCCGGAAGCAGCTTCGCACACCGTAGTACCTCGATCTAGCCCCGCGTAAGGGAACCGACAGTACACTGGGCGCTGCACCATCTTCTTCCGTATCTTGTCGCACCCCTGCGCTGATCCGTCCTTGTCGGGACCAGAGCTTGACGGCGAAGCCCCCCGCTCGTCGCTGGACGCACCTGCCTTGGTTGCCGACTCATCATCTGCCTCCCTCTCCGCTACTAACGCAGCACTAACCACTTGATTGGTCGCTGCTATATACAGCAGCAACTTCTCTTGTGGTTTAGGTGCGACAAGTATTGGAGTGGAGGACAGGTATCTCTTCAAGTCCTGCAGCGCAGCCTCCGCTTCGGGAGTCCATTTCATTGACCTCGCTTTTTCAAAATCATGAAAACGGCAGGCGCTGCCAGCAGACTTAGAGATGAACTCGCCGAGAGCAGCCACGCAACCGCAAGCTTCCTCGACATCCTTGACGCGTTTTGGTGCTTCGATCTTCTCGATGGCCTTGGTCTTGGCGGGATTGGCTTCAATTCCCCGCTGAGATACAAAGAACCCGAGAAGCTTGCCGGAAGGGACTCCAAACACGCACTTCTCGGGGTTGAGCTTGAGGTTGATCTTGGCGCAGGTTTGTAAACGCCTCATCCAAATCTCGAACCAAGGTTGTTTTGTCTTTGCTCTTGACCACTATGTCATCCATGTAGGCTTTACATTTCGTATCCGTGGTCCAAAAGCATCATGGACTACCCTTGCAAAGGTTGAACCAGCATTCTTCAAACCGAAAGGCATCCGATAAAGCAAAGACGCGCTACATGGTGTGATGAATGCGGCTTTCTTCATCCTCTTCGCCATGAAGATCTGATGATATCCTGAATATGCATCAAGAAACGAAGCAGATCGCACCCACCGTGGAGTCAACAATCTGGTCGATACGCGGCAAGGGAAATGGGTCCTGGGACAAGCTTTATTAACGCCCGTGAAGTCAATACAAAGTCTCCATTTCCCATTAGCCTTGCGCATCACTACCGGATTGGCCAACCACGGGGTGGAGGACTCCTCCGACAAGCCCCGCTGCTTCCAATTTCTTGATTTCTTCGCTATGAATTCTGGCGCCCACCGCCTGCTTCCTAACTTTTTGCTTGACGGGCCGCGCGTGAGGACAGATAGCCAGGTGGTGCTCAATTACCTTCCCGGGAACACCGGGATGTCGATGGTTGCCATGCAAACATATCGACATTCGCCTGCAGAAAGCAACGAGCTCGCCTTCCTATTTAGGATCAAGCATGGCACCGATGGTGTAGGTACCGCCGCTGCCGCCCCTCCTTGGCGGCACCTTCTTGGTCTTTGGCGGAGCTGCCATCGCCTTGTTGCACTTGCCGGTGGAGCTCGACGGTGCGTCCTCGACGGTAGCGCAGCACCAAGAGGTGCGCTTGCCGGAGGGCAATGAGCTTTTGCCGGACCTGGTGGTCTTCTTCCCCGGAGTTTCAGCGGCAAGTGGTTTGCTATTTGGCGCTGCTGCTGCATCCCAGAATCTTGTCGGCGCAGATAAGTGCATCCTTCTTGTCGCCATGGACAGAAATGACGCTTATCGGGCCGGGCATCTTGAGTAGGTTGTAAGCATAATGAGAGGCGCCATGAACTTGGCGAGCGCCGGACGGCCAAGTATGCCATTGTAGGGCAATGGGAAATCGCGACGCCGAATGTGACCCTCTCGCTCGAAGTTGAGTTCGTCAATGTCACCGCAACGTGATCTTCCCTTGGGCTTGCTCCTTCCCGGGTTGACTCCTTGAAAGTACCAGTTTCTTCGAGTCATTGTCGTGGATTTGAAGCTTCGGAGCACCGCAGAGGAGATCAATTCAGGCCGCCCCGCCGTCAACCAGCATCTTTGTGACCTTGAGGTTGCGGATGGTTTGTGAAACCAACATCGGCAAGCACCGACCGCAGTGATGCGATCAGGTGATCCTCAATGTCAAAGATGATGGGCGGTTGGACCACTTCGAGGTTTGCGTGACTCTATGGATGGTTCTGCTGCATTGACCTCACGCATCCATTGCTTGAGTTGGCGGTGCGAGGTATGCAGAGACGCACCACCGTCGACATAAAGGACCTCTGCTGCCTTTTGAAACTCATGCTCATCAGCCTTCATCGCCTTCATAATCCTCATCTTCATCTTCATCTTCTTCCTGGTCGCGCCACGGGATGTCTGCTTTCTTGCCGCCGCTTGGCCTTGTGGCGGCTCCCCGACGGGTCTCTTTTTACTTGCAGCACCTGCACCTTCTTGGGCCTTCTCCTTGTCTCGCCGTCAGATTCAGCTTTCTATAGCTCAACAAGCTGCTCGACTTTCTTGCAGCTTTGGAGATCGTGGCCCTTAGTGCGGTGGATTTTACAAGATCGCTTGTTGGAGCCGTCAGCTTGTCGGCGTCGCCACAGCTTGGCGGTCGGCGTCACGGGCAACCTCCTTGCCGAGCCACCGGTCTTGGCTTTGTTGGCGGCACCATCCTTGCCGGACCGCTCGACAACTAGTACTTCTTGGCTTTTCTTCCTCCTATTGTTCCGCCACCGCTATTCCTTGCCGGGCGGTCCTTCATTGCCGACTCGCTCCCACATTCTCTCCGGGAGCCTTCTTCCTTCTTCAGCAAGGCACACTTGTCGGCCAGTATGAGCTCACGACGTCTTTCACTTTGCACATCGCCATCTCCTCCTCATCCTCGCGATTTCAGACATTTTGATGGAATGCACTAATCACCGCAGAGGGTGGACGCTGGGATGTTGTAGTGCACTGATCAATCTCTGGATGAATTTTGCAGGACTCCCCCTCCTTCGGGCAAGCAGGTGGAGATCACTCTCCTGGCCATGAGGCTTGTGGCCACCGTGAAGGCGCCAACAAACCGGTGGCACAAATCTGCCCAAGAAGAAATAGAGCTATCCGACAAGTGCATGAGCCAAGATCTCGACGCTTGGCTTGAGCACCAAGGGAAGTAGTTGGCGAGGATCTTGTCGTCTCGCCCCCCGCAGCTTGCACCGCGATGGTGTAGATGCCGAGGAACTCCGATGGATGTGTCCTGCCGCCGCATTTCTCCGCACATCTGGTTTGAAGTTCTTCTTGTCGGGCCACCGGACTTGCCGCAGCTCACGAGTGAACGCAGGGCAACCTATCACAGACGGCAAGTCACCTGGTTCTTCGGGCGCATGCATATCGACGGTGGGCCCGTGCGTTGGTCGATTGACGGCGCGCTTTCTTCGGGCGCCGATACGGGTTCGAAGCCCTCTTCTTGCCGCCCCAAGAACTTGGCGTTGGTCGCGACGAGCTCGTGGATCCGACGACGCCGCGGAGTCGCTGCCGAGGTGGATCCGCGAGTCGGCGATCTTGGCCTTCGGAAGGGAGGTACGGTGCACCTCGCAAGTCTGCCGCCATCGGCTCGCGCTTTGTCGCTCGCCGCGCGCGGCACTTGGTTGTCAAGGGACGCCGCTGCTGGCGGCCGATGAGACTTTGAATTGTGGCCCTCCATTCGTCGACCTTATCGGCCGTTGAGGTTAATCTAGGAGCAATTGAGCTTTACCAAGGCTTCCGCTGGTGTGGTTACGCAACGGTGTACGGAGCGAAGAACGGATGTGCTCGGACTCCTAACCAAGTTTGAGGAGCAGCATCCCGCCCAGCCGATCGCATTCCCACTCGCACCGGCATGTGGGGCGCATGCGGGTCTCGAGGGCCTCGGATCCTCCAGCTTGACTTGATCCAATGAGCGATGGCGCCACGAGTATCGTGGCGCTGTCTCGTCCCGCGCCCCGTGGATGGACGCGGTGCAGATTCGACGCCGACGCCGCGCCGCTGTCCTTGGACCTGGTGGCATCGTGGGCTCTCTCTCAGAACGCCGGTCCCTCCGCGCTTCCCCATCACCGACGGCTCCGGTGGTGGTGGGTTCGACGCGGACGGCTCAGCTGCTGCCGACGGCTTCTTCTTCGGCGCCATATCGACGAAGATGTCGATGAAGTTGCTCAGGCGACCACCGGATCAGGTTCGCACAGCCTCGACGCCCCCTACCTGGCGCGCCAAAGATGTCGGGGGTGTGCTGGTCGTGCCCCACGAGCACCTATGGGACCTTGGTCCCTTGTGGTTCGGAGGGGGCGGAGATTGCACAAAGAGCAGATCGAGGCGATGCACACGAAGCGGATTTTACCCAGCTTCGGAGCTCTCCGGAGAGATAATACTCCTACTGCTGCTTTGTGGATTATCTTGTGTTCTTGCTAGGGAGCAATGCGGGCTACAAGACCTAGCGTGAGTGTGGTTTTCTATCGAGCCGAACCGAACCGAACCGAACCGAACCGAACCTAACCGAACCGAACCGAACCCCTTCTACGTTGCCCCCGGGCCTCCTTTTATAGGCACAAGGGGTTGCCACATATGGCAAGTAGACAAGGGTAAGGTAGTAAAAACATAGGTTGGTACACCGCTATGTACAAAGGTACAAGAACCTATACCTAACTCGACGGCAAGGGACAAGAGTCATCAATGCCCGCCTGGCCGCCTTAACAAAGGCAACAGGACCGCTAAGTGCGCCTGTTCGCCACGATGGTAGCTTGTCGGCGCTGTTGTCGCTACTCTCCGCTGGCTGCACAGCCCCGACACGCATCTCTGGGAGAGCCCTGGTGACACGTTACGGGTGAGCTGGAGCGGAGATGAAGAGGTCGCCCGCCGGCAAGCACCTTGCCGCAAGGGAACCTTGTCGCGACTTGGGGGTTCGGCGCCCAGCCTTCCAAGCAAGCTCCTCTTGCCGGGCCTTGTTTCTTTGGCGCTCGAGTATTCTTCCGGCAAGCTCCTCTTGCCGGGTCTTGATTGCTTTGTTTTGAATGGCTCCAAGGAGCTACTGAGGGTCTTATGCCATCGGGCCGGCTCGCCTTGGGCGCTATGATCGTCTGCAGACGAGTTCGGGGTACTAGGGTACCCCTACTCTAGTACACCGACACTAACCATCCTGTTTGAAATTAATAATCCAATTTGCAGTCTTTGTAAACCGGATCACATCATTTGTCCGGGTCAGCCAATAATTCTGTCTTAACAAAGAACAATATGCATTAGCCCCTAAGTGCCAAGTATAACACTTGTATTATGTGTGGGACTTCAAAAATTCTTAAGAGCAAGATACATTAGCCCCCAAGTGCCAAGGAAAATACTTGTATTGTGCTTGGGACTTCAAAAATTCTTAAGAGCAAGATACATTAGCCCCCAAGTGCCAAGGAAAAATACTTGTATTGTGCTTGGGACTTCAACATTAATCATGCCCATGATATCTTCCCATGCTTATCCTACAGGCTGATCTTTCTGAGAAGGACTCACAGCTCAATGATCTGAAGGCCAATGTAAAAACTCAACAGTCTCAAACATCCAAGGCCAAATCAGAATTGAAGACTGCTTAAGAGAACATTGAGCAACTCAAGCAAAACTTAAATACTGACAAAAATGGCTGGGAAACTGGTAAGGTGGCTCTATTGAAGAGAGCAGAAGATGCCGAGGCGGCACTTAAGCCGGTGACCGAAGAGTTATCCAGCTTAAAGCAACAGATTAATATCATGTCATGAGCCATCTTTGGTAAGTAGAAAAACATGTCTTTCTTGCACCCCAAGAATCACATTGTGAATATCTGTCGGTTTACTCATAATTTTACCGATATAGGTTCGCAGAGCGCGACGTTGGGCTCAGACATGCACGTCCATCTTAAGGCTATCTAAACTCTTGTAGAACAGTTATATACTAGTGCCCAACGAACCATTGCTGCTACGCTGCACAAGAAAACTCCCTCAACACTTATCAAAGATACACTAAAACAGTTATCCGTGCTGCCCAAAAGGGTTGATGACTTGAAACGGGGAGCTGCCAGAGTCGGCACCATAACTGCTTTAAGCCGGGCAAAGGCATGGCAAGCTAATCTTGACCCGAAAGACTTGGCCAATGGCTGCCCCAGTGTTAAAGAAGATGGATCTGCCTTCAGTGCTGACGATTTTGCAGAGATAGCAAGAGCCATGCGTCCCTTAGCAAGCAAACTGGCTGACGAAACCAGTCTATCCACATGTCAGGCGGCTTATGATGCTGACAACAAGAGAGTTAGTGCGCCGATTCACGAGCCAAAAGATCTCATCCCGCTGATTCGTAAGCACACCTTCGCTCCTGACATTGATCCATCCAATCTTATTGATGATGAAGCTATGTTTAGAGCGTTGACCGGTATCAACTGGGCTACGCCTGACTTCCAGCTGATGGATAAGCAAGGAGCTGAAGATGAAGAAGAGGTGCAGGAAGACCCGGAGGCTTCAACCCGCCATCAGTCATAAGCCGGTTTATTAATCAGAATACTTTGCTGTGCTGACAGCTCCGAAACACTTATTCTCATTGGGCTATCAGATGCCTTGTAATAGGCTAGTTAAACTCTTGATCTTCGATGCCATCGTGCATGTTTTGCTTCGTATGACACTGCTGCTTTACCACTTGTAGTTTGGCCACTTATGCTCATGATTCCATCAACTCTGTATGCTAAATTTAGTATTTTACCTGTACACAAAACAGAGCACAAGTACCCTGGCGGTTTACCCCAGGGCGGGTCACAATACCCTATATAAAAAACCACTGGTGACTAAGATAATCCATAACCAGGGCCGGCTTAGCTAAACCTTATTTGTTATAACAAAATATCATACCTATGATATTTGCTCATACTGTCGGCTTATCATACCTGTTAGTGAGGGTTACAACCCAAAATATTGAGCGTACAATGCCTTGTTCAATTGACATATAACCCCGGCTTACAACGTTGTATGCAGCAAGGATTAATATCACAAAACTTAGAGCACAGTGCTTCTAAGTATATAAAATCATTATACACTGGCGACTTATAGTCCAAACCAGGCCGGGTTAACAAACTCCGGATAGATCCATATGTGAACCATAAGGTATCATAGCCCTCATTGGTTTTCAACAATGTATCAACATGTCAAAAAATATCCAAATCAAATATAAATTAAAAGATAAAAACAAGGTGTTCATAGGCTGCCAAACCTTCAAATCAAGTGTTGTCAAAGGGCCGCACAGCCGCTGAGTTAAACCTTCACTTAACCTTATAAGCCGGGCCTCACATGACCAATCGTCGTTTTAACTTTGACAAGTTCAGGGTTTGTATAAGATTAACTTTTCAAAAGTACGGCGAGTCATTCCTGTCAACCTGGGCGGAGTGTCAGACTTAAATGGCCGGATAACCGGGGTTTTTAGGTGAATACACCTGGCTTCCAAGCCTGGCTTCCAAGCCTATTACAAGGGTAAAAAAACTCTTGTCCGTTGAACAAAGAGCCCCCAAGTAATATTTCATTCCAGGCGTACAAGCTGGATGAATGGGATAATCACAGCTATGCTCAATGAGCAGGAAGCCCCCAAGTATTTAGTAATCATGGCGTATAAGCCGGATCAAGAGGGTAGTCATAGCTATGCTTGATGAGCAAGAAGCCCCCAAGTGACCATATGATATGACAATAAAGACTCATTACTGTAGAAATGAAACGACAGAGGCCCTGAATTATCAGGGGTGCCGGCTTTATTATATTCATCATAATATATACATTGTCAAAATATGTACATCACCAGAGCCGGAGGCTCAAGTATAGTAAGGCCGAAGGTGAGTAATATTCCACGACCGGCGGGTCTCCTCCTCCGACGTGCGTGAGTCCTTGTGGCCTCGAACATCAATGAGGTAGTATGACCCGTTGTTTAGATTTTTGCTGACCACAAAAGGCCCTTCCCAAGGTGGGGATAGTTTATGCATATCAGTCTGATCCTGGATAAGCCGGAGCACCAAGTCGCCTTCTTGTAAGGTTCTGGTTTTAACCCGGCGGCTGTGATAACGGGGCAAATCTTGCTGGTAAAATGTCGAACGAGCCGCTGAAAGGTCACGCTCCTTATCCAATAGATCAAGTGCATTCTGACGTGCTTTTTCATTATCAGCTTCAACATAAGCCGCCACACCGGGCGAATCATGACGGATATCACTAGGGAGAGAAACCATGAAGAAAGGCGTGTAACCCATAGATTTGTTGGGGGTAGTATTGATACTCCATAACACTGAGGGTAACTCCTCTACCTAACAACTCGGCGTCCTTTGTAAAGGAACCATAAGCCGGGGCTTGATGCCTCTCAAAATCTCTTGATTGGCTCTCTCAGCTTGACCATTGGACTGGGGGTGAGCCACTAATGATACATCAAGTGGGATATGCTCACGCTGACAAAATTCTTTCATAGCACCCTTGGACAGATTAGTGCCATTATCAGTTATAATGCTATGGGGAAAGCCAAAATGGAAAATCACCTTTTTGATGAATTGCGCCGCCGTCGCCGCGTCACCTTACTAACCGGCTCTGCTTCAACCCATTTTGTAAACTTGTCAACCGCCACCAAAAGATGGGTCTTTTTATCTTTGGATCTTTTGAAAGGCCCAACCATATCAAGCCCCCAGACTGCAAACAACCAAGCAATTGGAATCATCCTCAATTCTTGAGCCGGCACATGAGCTCGTTCGTGAAAATTTCTGACAACCATCACATTTACTGACCAAATCTTCTGCATCAGCATAGCCGTCAGCCAGTAAAACCTATGACGAAAAGCCTTGGCTACAAGAGATTTAGAGCCGGCATGATGACCACAATATCCTTCATGAACCTCTCATAGAATCTCACAACCTTCCTCAGGAGAAACACAAAGTTGAAACGCCCCTGTGACACTGCGATGATGCAACTCCCTATTGAAAATAGTCATTGACTTAGACCGCCGGGTTATCTGCCTAGCCAAGGTTTCATCCTCAGGTAACTCGCCCCGGGTCATATAAGCCAAATATGGAACTGTCCAATCAGGAATAACATGAAGAGCTGCTACCAACTGTGCTTCCGGGTGAGGAATAGCTAGATCTTCCTCTGTAGGCAATTTGACTGAAGGGTTATGAAGAATATCCAGGAAAGTGTTAGGTGGCACCGGCTTACGCTGGGATCCTAACCAGCTCAAAGCAATAGCCGCTTCATTTTCCCCGCGATCAACATGTTCAACTTGATAACCTTTGAAGTGACCAGCGATAGCATCAACTTCTCGGTGATAAACCGCCATGAGTGGATCCTTGGAGTCCCAAGTGCCAGAAACTTGCTGAGCTACCAAATTTGAGTCGCTGAAACACCTCACCCGGCTTAAATTCATCTCCTTAGCCATCCGAAGACCATGGAGCAAGGCTTCATACTTAGCTGCATTATTAGTACAAGGGAACATCAACCGTAAAACATAACAAAAATTATCACCTCGTGGGGAAGTTAAGACAACTCCAGCCCCCAAGCCCTCCAACTGCTTGGATCCATCAAAGTGAATAGTCCAATATGTGCTATCCGGCTTCTCCTCAGGCATCTATAGCTCTGTCCAATCATTTATGAAGTCCACAAGTGCTTGAGACTTGATAGCTGTGCGAGGCATATACTTCAAACCATGAGATCCAAGCTCAATGGCCCACTTGGCTACCCAACCTGTGGCTTTGTGGTTTTGAATAATATCCCCTAAAGAGGCAGAACTGACCACAATGATGGGATGACCCATAAAATACTGCTTGAGCTTTCGACTAGCCATGAATACCCCATATACAAGCTTTTGCCAATGCATATATCGCTGCTTGGACTCAATTAGCACTTCACCAATGTAGTAAACCGGCCGCTGAACCGGATGCTCCTTGCCTGATTCCTTCCTTTCCACCACAATCCCCACACTGACTGCTCGGCTGTTGGCAGCCACATATAACAACAACGGCTCTTTATCAATTGGAGCAGCGAGAACCGGCGGCTCAACTAACTGTTTCTTCAAGGCCTCAAATGCCTGATCAGCAGCATCAATCCAGACAAAGTGATATGTCTTCTTCATCACCTGGTAAAGAGGATAGCCTTCCACCCAACCGGCTTACGAACTGGCTTAAGGCCGCAATTCGACCTGCCAGCCACTGAACATCATTAATACACGCCGGCTTAGCCAGGGAAGTAATAGCCTTAATTTTCTCCGGGTTAGCTTCAATACCCCGTTTGGAAACCAGAAAGCCCAAGAGCTTGCTCGCAGGCACACCAAAAACACACTTGGTCGGGTTAAGCATCATCTTGTAAACCCAGTGATTGTCAAAGGTCCCCTTCAAATCCTCTATCAAGGTCTCCTTCTTCCTGGACTTTACCACAATATCATCTACATAAGCATGAACATTGCACCCAATCTGATCATGAAGGCAATTTTGCACACATCGCTGGTAAGTCACCTGGGCACTCTTGAGCCCAAAAGGCATTGACACATAACAGAAGGCTCCAAAGGGAGTGATAAAAGCTGTCTTCTCCCGGTCCTTAACCGCCATCTTGATCTAATGACAACCAGAATAGGCATCCAAAAAGCTCAAACGCTCACAACCCGCCGTAGCATCAATAATTTGATCAATACGGGGGAGAGCAAAAGGATCAGCCGGACAAGCCTTATTTAAGTCTGTGTAATCCACGCACATATGCCAAGTGCCATTCTTCATAAGTACAAGCACCAGGTTAGCCAACCACTCAGGATGAAAGACTTCAACAATGAACCCCGCCGCCAAGAGCCGGGCCACTTCTTCACCAATGGCTTTACGCCTCTCTTCATTAAAACGACGAAAGAATTGCTTGACCGGCTTAAACTTCGGATCAATATTAAGAGTGTGCTCAGCGAGTTCCCTCGGTACACCTAGCATGTCAGAAGGTTTCCATGCAAAGATGTCTCGGTTCTCACGGATGAACTCGATGAGCGCGCTTTCCTATTTCAGATCCAGATTAGCACTGATGCTGAACTGCTTGGATGAATCGCCAGGAACAAAGTCAACCAGCTTAGTGTCATCTGCTGATTTAAACTTCAATAAGGGGTCATGCTCTGTGGTTGGCTTCTTCAAAGACGTCATATCCGCCGAGTCAACATTATCCTTGTAAAATTTCAATTCCTCTGTTGCACAAACAGACTCAGCGAAAGTAGCATCACCTTCTTCACACTCCAAGGCTACCTTGCGACTTCCATGCACTGTGATGGTGCCCTTGTGACCCGGCATCTTAAGCTGTAAGTAAACATAACAAGTCCTTGCCATGAATTTAGCGTAAGCCGGCCGTCCAAACAATGCATCATACGGGCTTTGAATCTTGACAACTTCAAAAGTCAAAGTTTCTGCTCTGGAATCATGTTCATCCCCAGAGGCTACTTCTAGGGCGATCTTGACTACAGGATACGCCGAATTACCAGGCACCACTCCATGGAAAACAATATTTGACGGTTTAAGATCTTTATCAGTCAATCCCATGCGACGGAAAGTATCATAGTAAAGGATATTAATGTTGATGCCTCCATCCATGAGTACCTTAGTGAACTTGTACCCTCCTACCTAAGGCGCCACCACCAAGGCCAAGTGACGCGGATTATCAACTCGAGGTGGGTGATCCTCACGACTCCACACAATGGGCTGCTCAGACCATCGCAAGTAATGGGGAACCGCCAGCTCAACAGCGTTCACTGCCCTTTTATGGAGCTTCTGATCCCACTTACATAAATTTGTGGTGAAGACGTGGTACTGCCCACTATTCAACTGCTTCATGTTACTCGATAACTGATCACATCGCTGCTAAGCCCCCGACTGCATCGTTGATTATAACCACCCTGATTGCCTTGGCCTTGAAAATCGGAACTTGAGCCGCCACCACCGTAACCCGGACCATGAGAGACGGGTCCTGAGTCACCGTCTGGCCCATGATTGTTCTGGAAAAATTTGAATTTATGTACTCTCTCATGATGAAGCAATCCTTCCAGAGGTGAACGGCCGGCTTCTCCAGTGTACCATGCTTTGGGCAGGGCTGATTCATCATCTCCTCAAGGTTGAAATTTTTCCCTCCAAACTGAGGGTTTGGCTTTCCCTTACGACGCTGACCATTATTCTGCGTGTTGGTGTTAGACACAAAATCCAAACTACTATCAACCTTGCTCTTACCATTGCCCCCCTGATTCGTCGGGTTATGTTGCTGCCCTTTGGTGTTGCTACTCTTCTTTCCCTTACCCGGCCGTTCCTCATCAGACTCGGGGTCCTTGGTACTATCAGAGTCGGCATACTTGACCAGAGCCGCCATGAGCTCCCCCATTTCACTGCAGTGGCGTTTGAGCCGCCCCAACTTCCGCTTAAGAGGCTTAAAACGGTAGTTTTTTCTCCAACATTAGAACTGCTGACCCAGCGTTTATACAGTCTGATGAGTGTAGGATGGCTGAGACCCGGCGCACCCAATGGGTTGTTGACTCGCCCTCTTCTTGGACACGGGAATCCAAATCCACAATTGACATAGGCTGCTTGCACGTGTCTTTAAAATTCTGGAAGAACCGGACTTTTAACTTGGCCCATGACCCAATGGAGTTGGCTAGCAACCCTTTCAACCAAGTTCGAGTCATCCCATCCAACATCATAGTGAAATACTTAGCGCATGCAGCATCGCCAACATCCAACAGTTCCATTGCCATCTCATAACTTTCAACCCAAGCTTCAGGGGGCTGATCTGCTGTGTAGTTAGGCACCTTACGAGGGCCCTTGAAATACTTGGGCAAACGCACGTTACGTAGAGCCGGCACTAAACATGGTACACCCAAGGTTCTGGAGGTCACGCCTGTCTCCACCTAAGTTGTGAATAAACCGGAGAATGTTGATGAGCCACTTGCTGAGCCGCCAGCTCAGCCTCCCAACGTGCTCTGCGTTGATCCACCAAAGCTTGAACATTAGCACCATTACGCGTCGGGTCATGTCCATGAGGCTGGTTACAGCGCCTGTCACTGCAGGAGACTGCTGGTGAATATATGTGCCTGCTATAACTCCGACTCGGGCGAGGGGTTGAATGAATCCTCTCACGGCTATAAGAGTACGCCTCCTGTTGGACCAATGTTGTCTGAAGAAGTTCTCTGGCCCTCCGTGTTTCAATCGCAGCTGGAGACTCGCCTTCAACTGGGAGAGCCGCCAATCGTGTCGCCGCATCGATCATGTTATCCAAAGGGTTAGAATAATGACCCGGTGGCATCGGCACATACTGCGGCAGGGTAGTATTCAAGTGAGGCGGATCTATCGTGCGCGGCTGAGCCGACGCTCCAGCCCCAGGAGTTGCTACCACCCGGTGGGTTACTGGTCCCCGCTCCAGGCGTATTGAAGAAGTTTCTCGCCTCATAAAGCGGGGGTAAACGACTCTGGTGCCTCCTCCTCATGATCCTGTTTGAAGCATTCTGATCCAATGTGAGCCGGAAGGAATCCGCTTGAATCCGCTATGCCTGGGCGTCCAAAACAGCCCGCTCCGTAGTCATCCTAGCGTTCTCAGCCGCCAGATCTTCCTTGACTTGAGCTATCTCATCTTACAGCTTAGCCACATCTACCTTATGCTGTTCCTGGTTGTCCGCGGTTACCTCTATCTCCATCAAAGTCGCCAGAGCCTCCAACAGCTCCGTTAAAACTTGAGCCGGCGGGCGCGTTGAGCCGCCAGCACCAGCCCCCACCGCAGCCGCTGAATTGGAGATCATAGTCGTGGCAGCCGTTGAACCAAGCACTGGCTGTGTACCGGCCATGAAGATCGCCACCCTGTTCGGCGGCTCATAGGGGTCCAGAATACTGTCACCATCGGAACAGACCCAAGCCGGTCGTCTAGCAGCTGATACATTGAATTAGTCTCGCGTGTGGACGATTCACCATCGGAGTAGATTGACGTCTCACCGCCAGACATAGATTCTTCCTCAAATTCCGCCCCATGGATAAATCCAACGAAAGCACGCTTCACGGTGGGTTGAACCCGGGCAGGTCATGCACGCTGAGTTGTCTCGATGATGTCGGTGCAGATGTCTCGCTCAGGGCCCGGTTCGCCGATCTTGCCGATAAAGACGTGGATTCCGCCGAAGGGGACCCGGTTCCCCTACTTGATTTAGCCAGCCTCGGGGCCCCAGCCTGCATCGTCGATGTAGAGCTTGCCGTGACGACTCTTGGTCATCCGCCCACAACAGCACCTTGATCCTTCGAATCTACCTCAGAAGAACTCAAACCACCGCAAGGCGCTGGCCCCACGGTGGGCGCCAACCATCGTCGAATTGTCACGGCAGATGTCCTAGCCGAAGGACTTAGTCGTGGAGCCATCGCAACTAGGTTAGCTTAAAGGGGTTAAACGGGACAAAGGACACAAGGAATTTATACTGGTTCGGCCCCTTGCGGTGAAGGTAAAGTCCTAATCCAATTTGAGGTGGTATTGCTTATGTCTCGATTACCAGGGAGCGAATACGCTTGACCTAGCTTTCGATCTGTTGTTTCCTGTCCTAAACCGCCACTGGGTCATCCCTTTATATACACAGGTTGACGCCCAGCTGCTCACGGAGTCCCGGCCAGCTCATGCACAACGTGTCCGGCTTGGTGACTAACTACACATGCCTTATAATACAAGTCATACATATATGGCGGTTTATACTTGTTGGGCCTTAAGTCGCCTTTGCGTTTTGGGCCTTCAGTAAGCCTGATTCGTGAACCGCCATCTCCAACATCTTCCTGGGCTTTGTCATAACTAAACACCAGCGGAATAACCCGACCCCTCCTGGGCGGGTCATACCCGATAGTTATATCTCCAACAGGGCCCGACCATCTCGACCCCCCAACCCTTCTAGTTCCGCCCGGTAGTAGGCGCGGGTGCGGGTGGCGGGACCAGGGCAGGGGCCCAAAGAGCTGGTGGAGCTGCACCGGAGCCGCTGGTATGGCCGCCGTGCAACGCCATATGGGTCGCCTGCCACGCGGAGTGGCGGAGGCGCTTCTCCTCCATCCGAAGGTAGGTGACCGCCCTGGCGTACGTCGGCGTGATGAGGGAGAGGTTGGTGGCGTACTGGCCGAGGTCGGGGTGGAGGCCGTGAAGGAGGTTGGTGAGGAGGACGGAGTCGTCAATGGTCATGCCGACATCACAAAGCTCATCGACAAGCACCTTCAGCCGCGTACAGTAGTCATCGATCGAGATATCGTTCTATTGCAGCGTGAAGAACTCACCTTGGAGGAAGACGTGACGCTGGAGTTGGTTGTAGAGGAAGAGGTCGCACACCCGCGTCCAGATGGCGTGTGTCGAGGGGTCACGGGTGTTGACCATGTCGAAGATGCCCCGCAAGACAGTGAGTAATATCCACTTGACGATGCAAGCATCAACGGCCATCCACTCGTCATCGTCCTTCATATCACGGATATCAACGCTCCCATCAACGTGCTCAACGAGACGGTAGGAGCGAATCAGGAGTGCGAAGTAGGTGCGCCAGTCATTGTAGGACGGTGAGTCGAGGTCGAGGATGATGGGCACGTGATCTTTGATGATGAGGTCATTGAGACGGTCGGAGGTGAAGGCGGGGGCGGCGAGGTTGTCCTTGGAGCGGGACATGACGGCGGTGGGCGGCGGCGGCGGCTTGAGGAAAAAGCAGCAGCGGCGGTGGTAGGGTTTGGGAAGGGAGGTGGCGGCTGCAGAGAAGAGCAGCGGCAGCTAGGGTTTTTGAGTGTGGAGGGCGGCGGTGGCTTCAGGGAGGAGCGGCGGTGGCCTTAGGGTAGGAGAGGTGGCAGCGGCGGCCTAGAGGGGGCAGCGGCTGCGGGGAGCGGAAACGGTGGAGATCGCTAGGGTAACTGATACCATGTAGAAAGGTATTGGATGCAACTCAATTGTATTCATCGGAGTTGGTTACAATATATACATGTGATGTCTTGCGTGACAAGCCAACTAACCCTACCACATCTCTAGGAGTCAAGCTATACAAGGCTAAAGATCATAGGAAGATCAATTGGAGGTAATTACAGATATGTCACGCTCAACACCTCGGATGGCATCCCCTCTTTCGTCTTCGTCTGTCGGTAACTTTACTTGAGGCTATATTTTTATTCACCACATGATATGTGTTTTGCTTGGAGTGTCTTGTATGATATGAGTCATTACTTTTTAGTTTGCCACAATCATCCTTGTTGTACACACATTTTGAGAGGGACACGCATGAATCGTGATTTATTAGAATACTCTATGTGCTTCACTTATATCTTTTGAGCTGGGCAATTTTGCTCTAGTGCTTTACTTATATCTTTTTAGAGCACGGCGGTGGCTTTATTTTCTAGAAATTATTGAACTCTCATGCTTCACTTATATTATTTTGGGAGTCTTTCTAAACAACGTGGTAATTTGCTTTGGTTATGAATTTAGTCCTAATATGATAGGCATCCAAGAGGGATATAATAAAAACTTTCATATAAAGTGCATTTAATACTATGAGAAGTTTTATTCCTTATGATTGTTTTGAGATATAAATATGGTGATATTAGAGTCATGCTAGTGTGTAATTGTGAATTGGGTAAATACTTGTGTTAAAAGTTTGTGATTCCCGTAGCATGCACGTATGGTAAACCGTTATGTGATGAAGTCGAAGCATGATTTATTTATTGATTGTCTTCCTTATGAGTGGCGGTCGGGGATGAGCGATGGTCTTTTCTACCAATCTATCCCCCTAGGAGCATGCGCGTAGTACTTTGTTTCAATGACTAATTTTTTTTGCAATAAGTATGTGAGTTCTTTATGACTAATGTTGAGTCCACGCAATATACGCACTCTCACATTTCCACCATTGCTAGCCTCTCTAGTACCGTGCAACTTTCGCCGGTGCCATACACCCATCTATTACCTTCCTCAAAACAGCCACCATACCTGCCTATTATGGCATTTCCATAGCCATTCCGAGATATATTGCCATGCAACTTCCACCTTTCCATTTTATTATGACACATACCATCATTGTCATATTGCTTTGCATGATCATGTAGTTGACATCGTATTTTTAGCAAAGCCACCTTTCATATTTTTTTCATACATGTCAGTCTTGAGTCATTGCACATCCCGGTACATCGCCAGAGGCATTCATATAGAGTCATATTTTGTTCTAAGTATCGAGTTGTAATTCTTGAGTTGTAAGTAAATAGAAGTGTGATGATCATCATTATTAGATCATTGTCCCATGTGAGGAAAGGATGAAGGAAGCTATGATTCCCTCACAAGTTGGGATGAGTCTCCGGACTTTACAAAAAATAAAAGAGGCCAAGAAGCCAACCAAATAAGAAAAGGAAAAAATGAGAAAAAAGAGAGAAGGGGCAATGTTATTATCCTTTTTCCACACTTGTGCTTCAAAGTAGCACCATGATCTTCATGATAGAGAGTCTCCTATGTTGTCACTTTCATAGACCTTGGCTTCTATATTCCAATGATGGGCTTCCTCAATTGCTCTAGGTCTTCATGAGCAAGCAAGTTGGATGCACACCCACTTAGTTTTCTTTTGAGCTTTCATAAACTTATAGCTCTAGTGCACCCGTTGCATGTCAATCCCTACTCACTCACATTGATATCTATTGATGGGCATCTCCATAGCCCGTTGATATGCCTAGTTGATGTGAGACTATCTCCTTCTTTTTTGTCTTCTCCCCGACCACCATATTCTATTCCACATATAGTGTTATCTCCATGGCTCACGCTCATGTATTACGTGAAAGTTGAAAAGGTTTGAGAACATCAAAAGTATGAAAAAATTGCTTGGCTTGTCATCGGGGTTGTGCATGATTTGGATATTTTGTGTGATGAAGATAGAGCATAGCCAAACTATATGATTTTGTAGGGACAGCTTTCTTTGGCCATGTTATTTTGAGAAGACATAATGGCCTTGTTGGTATGCTTGAAGTATTATTGTTTTTATGTCAATATTGAACTTTTGTTTTGAATATTATGGATCTGAATATTCATGCCACAATGAAGAAAAATTACATGGATAAATATGTTAGGTAGCATTCCACATCAAAAATTCTATTTTTATCATTTACCTACTCGAGGACGAGCATGAGTTGAGCTTGGGGATGCTTGATACGTCTTCAACGTATTTATAATTTTTTATTGTTCCATGCTATTATATTATCTGTTTTGGATGTTTTATATGCATTAATATGCTATTTTATATTATTTTTGGGACTAACTTATTAACCTAGAGCCTAGTGTCAATTTCTGTTTTTCCTTGTTTTTGAGCTTCGCAGAAAAGGAATACCAAACGGAGTCCAAACGGAATAAAACTTTCACGATGAATTTTCTTGGACCACAAGACACCCAGTAGACTTGGAGTTCAAGTCAGAAGAGCCACGAGGTGGCGGCAAGGGTGGAGGGCATGCCCTAGGGGGGCACCCCCTGCCTTGTGGGCCTTGTGACCCCTCTGACCTAGTTCTTTCTCCTATATATTCACATATATTCCCACCACCAGAGGTATCCACAGAAACACTTTTCCACCACCGCAACCTTCCGTTCCCGTGAGATCGCATCTTGGGGCCTTTTCCGGCATCATGCCGGAGCGGGATTTGATCACGGAGGGCATCTACATCAACCCTATTGCCCTTCCGATGAAGCGTGAGTAGTTTACCACAGACCTACGAGTCCATAGCTAGTAGATAGATGGCTTCTTCTCTCCCTTTGATTCTCAATACCGTGTTCTCCTTGATGTTCTTAGAGATCTATCCGATGTAATCTTCTTTTGCAGTGTGTTTGTCGAGATTCGATGAATTGCGGATTTATGATCAGCTTATCTATGAATATTATTTGAACCTTCTTTGAGTTTTTTATGCGTGATTTGGTATCTTTGTATTTCTCTTTGAAATATCAGTTTGGTTTGGCCAACTAGATTGGTTTTTCTTGCAATGGGAGAGGTGCTTAACTTTGGGTTCAATCTTGCGTGATTTCACCCAGTGACAAAGTAGGGGTAGCGAGACATGTATTGAATTGTTGCCATCGAGGATAAAAAGATGGGGTTTACATCATATTGCATGAGTTTATTCCTCTACATCACGTCATCTTACTTAAGGCGTTACTCCATTCTTTATGAACTTAATACTCTAGATGCATGCTGGGTACCGGTCGATGTGTGGAGTAATAGTAGTAGATGCAGGCAGGAGTCGGTCTACTTGACACGGACGTGATGTCTATATTACATAATCAATGCCTTGGATATCATCAAAACTTTGTGCTTTTCTATCAATTGCTCGACAGTAATTTGTTCACCCATCGTATTATTTGCCTTCATGAGAGAAGCCCCTAGTGAAACCTATGGCCCCCGGGTCTATTTTCCATCATATTAGTTTCCAATCTACTATTTTGCAATAATTTACTTTAAGATCTATAAACCAAAAAACCCAAAAAAAAATTATATTGTGTTTAGTTTTATTTATCTATCTCTATCAGATCTCACCTTTTCAAGTGACCGTGAAGGGATTGACAACCTGTTGTAGTGTGGAACCCTAAGATGGATCTTTCACGAATTGGAGGGGAAATCCCCAAGAGCAAGCGGAACACAAGGGAGGAAACACAAGAGAACACTCAAGAACAAGTCCAATCACACATCCACAAGACTCAAATCCACACAAGATCCACAAAGGTACATAAACAACATGGGAAACATGGATACATGGTAAAGTTCATCTCAAATCCAAAGGGAGATGAGGCCTTGGTGATCTAGGTAGATCCTTTCCTCAAGGGGGTCTTGAATCCCTAGGGATCTTCTCCAAAGGAGGCCTTGAACTCCAATGGAGTGTCTCTCTTTCTCTCAAGAGAAGGAATCCCACAAGGGGAGGTACATGAGCTAAGCTCTAATGTCTAGATCTATTCTTAGCTTAGTCTAAATAGAGGAGATGAAGGAGTATATATAGTCCTAGGGGATGAAGGGGTAAGCAGGGCGAAATGGACATTACATGGGCAAAGCCCGCAGCAACATTCAGGGGGCCCCGTGTGCACGGGCTAAGTGGAGCCCGTGCGCATGGGGTATCCAAAGACCTAACACATGAGACCGTGCGCACGGGGTCCATGAGGCCCGTGGACATGGGGTATCTAGAGACCTTATGCATGAGCCCGTGGGCACGGTACATGCCTGTGCGCTCGGGGTCTTCAGGACCGCCAGCCTGGGAGGCCCGTGGGCACGGGGTCGAGGGGCCCGTGCGCACGGGGTCACGTGGGAGCTGTTGCCTTCTTCTTGGCGCTTCCTTCTCCGCTTCTAGGCTTCCCTCTTGGATGGTGTAGATGTTCTCTTGTTCTTGGACACCTCCTCAATGAATGTGTAGCTCCGCTCACACCTACATATGCACACGAGAGAGGGGTCAAGTAGTATACCATCCTCGAAAGGTACAGGTGGATACGTGTAAAGGAGATGATTCACCTTTGTATGTATGAAGTAGATGTGGAATGTGTCACTTGCCGAACGAACTCTTAACATGGCGATGTCCATAGGATGCTCCACATTATCCCCTCCCCCTTGGGAAAGATCCGACCTCAGATCGAAATCCAAATCACCATGGAAAAGAGATGATGTCGTCGTGTAGAAGTGGACGATCACCAAGCATTCATCATCTTGTAGTTTGAAATGGGCACTCTCCAATGCCGCACCGTCTAGTAATCCCTTCAAAAGGAGCAAAGATAATAAGCACTTGGAAAAACAGATGTGGTTGGCGTTAGAGCGAAACCAAGCATTCAAGAGGTGATTCACCCAACAAGTGTTGTCATCAAGCATAGCATATGGTTTTAAAAATAAGTGTGGCATAGCATTTAAGCATATAAATTGAGCACAATCAAGGACATCATGGAAACAAGCATGCGAATGTGGGGTAGAGATGCAAATATGTTTGAGAAGTGAACAAGCATCTACCTCAAGGTCATTGCAAGAATGCGCAAAGTGCTCAACAAAAGGTTTATGGTAGGCATAAGAATCATCCACAACACCATATATAATGATATGTCTAAACACATGGGGCAAGTGCAAGACAATCCAAGCGTAATGTGCATAGGGTGTAGTGAAGATATCGTGGCACTCAACACAAAGGAAAGAGCAATTGTTCAATATGTGTGAGGCAATCAAGTCAATCATGTGAGAAGCAATGGGACATGGCATATGTGAAGAAATGACATTGTTGCAAACAAACATATGATAGGAGCAAGTAATCCAAGAACTAGATGCAACACACAAGGCATATATGTCATGAGGCATAGCAATGTGGCAATGATAAGTCGAATAAAGATCGCTAGCATGTGTGCAAAGTGTCATGGTGCAAGCAACACATGAAGTATGATCCACAATATGCATGCTCATGGTTTGGGTGTACTTGAGATAGAAGGGTATCACCTAGAAAGCATGTCCTTGTGCGTCCTTCACAATGCCGAAGTGGTAGGAAATGTGGTGTAGAAGCGAGTCGTGGTCGAATGTATGAGGCTCACTCTCAAGAGCTCGAATGGTCAATTCACGTGAAGTGGAAGTCGACACGAAGTCCAAGTATCCTACACATGCACAAAAGAAAGCAAACAACGTATGTGCATGGTAGATAAACACATCATCCATCATGATGGTTCTCTTCTCTTGAACATAATCATTAGTAGCAAAAGTGCATGAATAATATGATGTGACAATGTGCATATTCATGTCACTAGGCATATGGTGCAAAGAAGGATGATAAGCATGCTTCACAAGAAATATGTCAAAATCTCGAAATATATGTGAGAATGTTATGGGGGCAATCTCATTAGCTAGACTAGAATCATTGTTGCACTTAATACATGGCAAATTATCGAGCATGAGAGAGGCAACATATGGGGACATATGACAACATGTAATAGCAATCATGTGCAAAGCATGGAAATGAATGCCATCAACCACATGAAATGAGCAAGTATGAATCATGGGTGATGCAACATAAGCAAGCATATCAATCATGTCGTGCAAACTAGTGGAGCGAAGACGCACACACTAGAGGATATCATGGCAATCATCTCATGTGAGCAAATAATAGGCATAGTCAATGCACATGACATATGACAAGCATGAAAACAAGATATGATCAAAGTATCATCATAGGCATTGGGCACAAAGCAAACATGGCAATAACAAGCAATATCTCCACCAAGCATGCAAATACACATACAAGTATGAGAATCAAATGTCATGTGAGATGCAAAGCATGGGTCACAAATGCATGGCAAAGGCATCGAAATGAGCATATCATGCAAAGTGAACATGGAAATATGGGCATAAAGTGAGAAGTGGTATATAAACCCATAACCATGTGAGGGCCATGTAGAAGAAATGCGCGAAGTCTTTGCACGAAGGGAACGGTGGTAAGGACAATCCACGGGATCCCAAATCATCATTGATCTCTAGAGCTCATTTCATCAACTCATGGGATTGTGAGGTTGACGAGTATTCATGGGTACCTACACAAAAGAGACGCAAACCAAAGAAAGTGTGTGTGTGTGGTAAATGCACACATCATCCATCATGGTGTGTATGTACATGTGTGAGTTAGCACAAGATAAGCATCGCTCAAAGAAATTTGAGGCACGGTAGAGAAACATGTCATCCATCATGAAAGAATAGTTATCGTGTTCAACATGATTGTGACGCAATTTATAGCAAGTGTGTGGAATAACAATAGCATTTCTATTCATGGGATGCATATGGTGCACACAATCATGGGAATGATGCAAAATATAGGATGTAGCAAAATCTCCTAATGGGTATGATGCAACTATGGGGGTCTCCTCATGAGCAATAGTGGAAGCATAACATGGAGAAAATTTACAACATGGCAAACAATGCATGTCCAAAGCTAGGTGGTCATGGCATGGCATATGAGATAAATGATGCAAAGGAAGCATATCAATATCATCACAAGAAAAACAAATGCCAATAACCATATTTGTCATCTATTCCATATGTGCAAATTGGGTTTGTTTTAATGGCATATGCATAGTAAGTACGATGAGATTGCAACTTAGACAATGATCTCATGCACAGCATATGACAAGTCAAGCGGAATGTCAAACATGATGTGACCAAGAGAATTATCACAAGAAATCCTATGTAACATGGCATCACAACTAATAGACTCCTCATGGCAATTATCAAACTCATCATAAATGGGTACATCATCGCATGGGGACATCATACTAGCATGAAGCATGGTAATAGGTGGATCAACATCATGCGAGCAATCAATATCAAGAATGTCCACTAGTGGGACTAGAGCATCACCTTCACCTATGTTACCTTTCTCATTCCACTCATGTAGTGTAGGTGAGGTGGCAAAGACCAAATCGTGGTCAACATCATCGTCGTGATGGAACCATGTGGGGGTGCATCATAGTCCACCATGGCCATCGTCTTGTCCAAAGGTAGGATAGAGTCATCGAGGATCGGCGCGTCATCATATATGGGACCTAGCACCAAATGAGAAGACACAATAGAGGTAGAGGCTACGTCATTACAAATCGAAATGGCCACACATGCCCTATCAACTACCTCACTCTCTCTATGTGGTGGTGGCTCACTCACTCCCTCAAGGTAGGTGCACTCAATGTCACATATGGTGGAGTCACTCAAATCACTCAAGTGGTGGTGGTGGTGGCTCTCCTCACATGGGAATTTGGGCAGCTCATCATATATGGGGCTAGTGGTGAAGTCACTCTCACTCTCAATATGGTGGCAAAAGTCACTCAAGTCATCATACGTCGTCGTGGTCGAAGGGAAAATCCCATGCTCAACCATATCGTAGTCGTCGCCGTGGATGAAGGCCGATGGCACATCATCACTCTCGTCGTGGATGATGGCTGAAGATGGAACATCATCACTCTCGCCTCCAAAGATGGAAGCATCATCTTGGAGCTCATCGGGCTTGGTCATCTCAGTGGTACTAGCCTCATGCTCGCCGTCTTGGAGCGTGGTCGACGCGAAGTGTGCTTGGGGTCAAGTAGACTTGGCCTTCATGAGTTCTCGCTCTGCCTTGAGAGCACCAATGTAGTTGTCGACGAGGGACTTGTAGTTCTCGTGGAAGATAGTCTTGGAGATGTCATTGTTCAATCCCATCATGAAGTAGAACTTCATCCAAATGGGGTCATCCACACGGGCTCGTCGCAAGGCTTCCTTCATGTTCTTGAAGTACTCGTCGAGGGACTTGGATCCTTGTATGGTGTTCTCCAATTGGCGTTGAAGATGTTCTGTGTAGGTGGAAGGCGCAAATTCTCGCCTCATCGCTTTCCTCATCATGGGCCAAGTCATGGTGAAGCTTGTCGAAGGTCTATGAAGCCACCATCTCGATGCGTAGTCGTGGAAGGTACTTGTGGCGCACTTCACTTGATCTTCGGAGGGGACTTGGTGTAGCTTGAGGTAGTCGTCCATCTTGCCCTCCCACTCAAGATACTCTTCGGGGTCATGAGTCCCAAAGAATGGAATATCATCATCGTCAGTGAAGTCGAAGTAGCTTGTGGAAGTAGTGGACTTGAGCTCGTGGAGTAGGCGAAGATGCCATAAATCCGAAGGCGAAGATGCCTTGAAGTCACTTGACGAAGATGCCAATGTTGTTGAAGAAGCTACATCCTTGGGGTTGATGACGCAACTCTGTATAGCCCGTGCGCACGGGGTTGTCGGAGGCCGTGTGCACGGGGGTGGCAGAGAAGCCAACTCTCGTATAGTAGGTCGCTCTTCATGGTCTTGTCGATGTCGATACTTGTGTGTACTTGCCGGAGATGGTAGCTTGGGAGTCTTTTGTAACGCCCCGGACACACCCGCCGGTGGTCGTTACTCCTGGCGGGATCTAGACTGGCCCCACAGATCAATACTAGTCTTTTCTGCGCACTTTGTCCTCACTCGTGCGCACCGGGAGCAACTTCGGTCGGTCACCCATCCCGACACTACTCCAAGCTGAGCACGCTTAACTTTGGAGTTCTCGTCCGAATGGGATCCCGAAAAGAAGGAATTCCTTATTGATATGAGTAGTCTATCATTCCTAATAAGCCAAGCTATTACATACACCCCCACTCGTGAGGAAACGACGCCTCGTCGGGCCACAGAACGCTCCTCTTGGCACAACCGTCTGTGCATCCAGTCCGTACATGTGCCATGCCGCTGCCATGACAGGTCACAAACGCCATGAACAACATGACCGCAAGACCTGTCCGCAACCATCCGTAACCGCGAGGGTCGGCTCGATACCAACTTGTAACGCCCGGACACACCCGCCGGTGGTCGCATTCTCTGGCGGATCTAGACTGGCCCCACAGATCAATACATTTAGTCTTTTCTGCGCACTTTGTCCTCACTCGCGCGCCCGGGAGCAACTTCGCCGGTCACCCATCCTGACACTACTCCAAGCTGAGCACGCTTAACTTTGGAGTTATGTCCGAATGGGATCCCGGAAAAGAAGGAATTCCTTATTGATATGAGTAGTCTATCATTCCTAATAAGCCAGGCTATTACATCTTTGCACTTGAGCATCTTCTCAACGATGAGGAAGACCACTTGCGGTTGTTGATGACGACCTTGATCTCCTCCATGTGCTTGTCCATCTTGTCACCGATGAAGTTCTTCATAGCATCAAACTCGTCTTCGTGGTTGTAGACCGGAGGTGATGTGTTATACCTATCCATCACAAGACTCGAGCAAAGGTGAGTAGGAAATGAGATAAACAATACCAAGCTACCTTTTACCAAAGTTGAGGATGTATCTCATGTCACTCAATGTGAAATGAAAGAATAGTGGAATTGGTACCGGACTTGTTCACTCACACCTACAAAGTAAAGCTTATCGAGTGGCTTGGTTAGGGAAAGTGGCACAAATTCATGCAAATTTAAGTCCAAGGTATTGTCAATGTTGAAATAAATCCAAAGGAATCAAAATGCAAAACAAGTGATCGCAAATATAGAGGAGGACAATAATGAAACACACACGGTGGGATAAAGGGGCTTGTGCAACTATAGGGATGAGCAATACAAAATTTCCTAACGAAGACTAAGCTCGTGTTGCACAAACACTAGGAGAGCACTAGCTTGATTGCACACTTGGGCACGATTCACCACTTGGCACCAACCTATATGTATGCAACAAGAATGTGTCCTATTCCATTTATCCTCATGCACAAGTATCTCTTTTTATGCTCAACTCTCTTTTGCTTATAAGCTTATGGTCTTTCTTTTCTTGCTTAAAAGCTTTTTTTGACTTTTTTGCTCTTCTCTTCCTTTCCACTATGCTTATTGAGCCTCAACCATAAACATGAGATAAGTATCACAAGATATGCACGGGAGCAAGCAATGTCACTATATGATATATCCAATGATGCAACAATATGATATCGTATCACTATGGTGCACAAGTTTTTGCGAAGCCCGACAATACTCAGATAGCTCGTCTCAATAGGTATGAAGGTATTCGCAAAGATGGTGGGCTATCAAGATGAAATGGCAAGGAAGGAAAAGTTTAAGACAGAATGGATACCTTCGTCACACTTAACCTTTCACGAAGGCGGGGGTAACCGGCCTTGCTTCCGGTTGAAGATGGTCTCAAAAGATGGATGTTCGTCGTCGATGCAGAATGTCGTGGTGGATGTAGTCGATGGAATGATACAAGTTGCCGGTGGTAGATTAAGATGTAACCGTCCCTAAGTATCCGAAACACCTTAGGAGACTCAAATCACAACTCAAACAACCACAAATACCAAAGGAACCAAAATGGGATAGTTGGCGGAAGTTTTATGCGGTTGTGTGGAAGTTATGACGGAAGGCCTATGCAAAAGATGCAAAAATGGACCAAATTTTATGGATTCAAATGGTGGTAAAACCAAGATGAGCAGCGCGGGCACGTCGCTAGATTTTCAACGAGCCAAAGAACACCCAAATCCAAATTCAGGAGTGGAAGTTATGACCGAAAATGTAAAGTGGGCGCGGCTGATTCTGGGAGGGCCGTGCGCACGGGGTCAAAAGGCCTATGGACACGGGGTCCTGTGCGCACGATACAAGGCCGTGGACACGGGGTCACTTGGGACTATCGGGGGCCCATGCGCACGGGGTCTGGGGCCCGTGGGCATGGGGTAAGCGGAAATTTCGTGATTTTTTGGTCAAATTTGAAGGGGAAAAGAAAAATTAGGCTATGGGGACGCAATTGGAGGTGGATATACTTGCTAAACACCAGATCCATGGATTGAAATCAACAAAAACTCACAAGAAACGTCAAATCGCAAAAAAATGGTATGGCTCTTTTTGTGGGGATTTTCGAAATTGGGCAAGAATAAGCAAAATTAGGCTAGAAAACAAAGAGGGGGGCTCCAGTTTCGTGAGAAACCATGGCTCATGATACCAAGATGTTGTAGGGTGGAACCCTAAGATGGATCTTTCACGAATTGGAGGGGAAATCCCCAAGAACAAAAGGAATGCAAGGGGGGAAAACACAAGAGAACACTCAAGAAAAAGTCCAATCACACATCCACTAGACTCAAATCCACACAAGATCCACAAAGGTACATAAACAACATGGGGAACATGGATACATGGTAAAGTTCATCTCAAATCAAAGGGAGATGAGGCCTTGGTGATCTAGGTAGATCCTTCCCTCAAGGGGGTCTTGAATCCCTAGGGATCTTCTCCAAAGGAGGTCTTGAACTTCAATGGAGTGTCTCTCTCTCTCTCAAGAGGAGGAATCCCACAAGGGGAGGTACATGAGCTAAGCTCTAATGTCTAGATCTATTCTTAGCTAAGTCTAAGTGGAGGAGATGAAGGAATATATATAGTCCTAGGGGATGAAGGGGTAATCAGGGGCGAAATGGACATTACATGGGCAAAGCCCACAACAACATTCAGGAGGCCCCGTGTGCACGGGGTAAGTGGAGCTCGTGCGCATGGGGTATCCAGAGACCTAACGCATGAGCCCGTGCGCACGGGGTCCATGAGTCTCGTGGACACGGGGGTCCCGTGGGCATGGTACATGCTCGTGCGCACGGGGTCTTCATGGCCGCCAGCCTGGGAGGCCCGTGGGCACGGGGTCGAAGGGGCCCGTGCACATGGGGTCGCCTGGGAGCTGTTGCCTTCTTCTTGGCGCTTCCTTCTCCGCCTCCAGGCTTCCCTCTTGGATGGTGTAGATGTTCTATTCTTCTTGGACACCTCCTCAATGAATGTGTAGATCCGCTCACACCTACGTATGCACACGAGAGAGGGGTCAAGTAGTATACCATCCTCGAAAGGTACAAGTGGACACATGTAAAGGAGATGATTCACCTTTGTATGTATGAAGTAGATGTGGCATGTGTCACTTGCCGAACGAACTCTTGACATGGTGATGTCCATAGGATGCTCTGCATCACAACCCATTTATCATGTTCGTTGCAAGTGTTTGATTGTTGGTGCAGGTATTGGTGATTTACGCATTCTTCTCCTACTAGATTGATACCTTGGTTCTTAACTAAGGGAAATACTTATCTCTACTTTGCTGCATCGCCCTTTCCTCTTCAAGGGAAAAACCAACGCAAGCTCAAGAAGTAGCAGGTAGACATAAGGCCCGTTGCATCTGAAACGATATGGGCCAATTTGAAGCTAGTGGACCAACTAGACAATGTCTGCTATGCGCGACTTATGGGCATAGGATGAAATATTGTCCCGACCTGGACAAAGACGGTGCTTCCACACCGACGACTACGACAACAGGAGCAAGAGGATGACGTGGTCGTGGCAGTCGAGGACGAAGGGGAGGACGAGGAAGAAATAACTCACAAGTTATATAATGTATCAGACTAGTCTGGACTATGTTTTAGTTCGTAATATATCTGGACTATGTTTTAATTTGTAGTATGTCTGGACTATGTTTTAGTTTGTAATATGTCTGGACTATGTTTCTATTTGTAATATGTCTGGACAATGTTTTAATTTGTAATGCGTCTGGACTATGTTTCACTTTGTAATATGTATGTACTATGTTTTATGAGAAGCTACGCAGAATTTACGCAGCTGTTACATGTAGACGATCTTCGGATGTTGCAGTTCCTCGTCCAACACATCGTCCACCACGTCCCTCTTTTCAGCATTCAGATCCATGACCCTCTGTGCACCGCTCAGAACCACGACTGTGACACCCCGAGACCGATGCTCCAGAAGCCTTCCATGTTCTTCTTTGCTGTCATGTGTTCTATTTTTGTTGTTGTTGCATTTCATCATGTCATCATGCATATTGCATCCGCATTTTTTTCTCATAAAACTTGTAGTCGTTCATAGTGTCGGTTCTCTCAGTCTCCGGTGACGTTTTGTCAGAACCCCCTCTCCGCACAGTTCTCAGACCCTCATCGCGAAATGTCCGAAAACTCTCCCGGACCAGACTCGCTCAGTCATCACCGATGGGTCTGGATCATCCCCAAACATCTATAAAATATCTCCGGCTTCTTATTTGGGCTTCTCTAGCCTATTTATTCTCGACCGTCCGATTACGATCGGAGGGTCCTAACTAGATCCCTATATATATATATATATATATATATATATATATATATATATATATATATATATATATATATATATATATATATATATATATATATATATATATATATATATATATATATATATATATATATATATATATATACATACATACATATATATAGGGTGGGTCTATTATGATAACACCCTTAAGAGTCTTATTCTGCACCTCACTTTCTTATTCTGCTAACACCCTAACCGATCACATGAACTAAAAACAGGAAAACCGCACCCCCACCCCGCACTCTCCCCACTCCTACCCACCTTCTTCCCCTCCCCACGCCCAACCTCTGTCCTGGCCGGCGCCGCCGCGCCACGCCGCGCCCCACCCCACCTCGGCGAGCCCCGGATCTCTCCCTACTGGAGCCGTTGCGGCCACCATCGTGCGCTCCTCCCGTTCGAACTCCCCCACCAACCCCACCCGATCCAAATCTCGGTCGCATCCCCACCCAATCCCGGCGGGCCACCGCTACCACCATCGCCTTTGCGCCGGTGAGGCACACGACGGCGAGGACCCCCCTTTCCTCCATAGTGCCCGCTCCTCTTCACGCCTCCCCACCCACCCCCACATTCTTCTTCCTTGGGCTCGGCCCAACCCCGAGCAACCATCGCCTTTCCACCGGGCGCTATCACGCCTCTAGCCGTCAGACCGCCGCTTTTCCTTCCCCAATCCGAAGCGCCAACGATCACAAGGCCATCATCCTTCCACGGACCGAACCGTCGCTTCCCCATCGAGTGGACGGCAGCTTCCGACCCGACGCGCATCTCCCCAGATCCGGCTTCCTCGCTTCCTTGGTGCGGCGCTGGTCTCGGCGACCAAGGCCTCGCTATCGTGGTCCTCATCCTCGCCGCTCCTTTTGCCCTCGCTACTCATCCACCACCTCCCTTTGTTTTGCAGGTGTCCGCAACACATCCCACGCCGATGGACGGTGGTGACCCTCTTGCACCTACCTTTCCGCCGTGCGGCATCGTAGGCAACAGCGGCGTGCACTACAGGCAGCAGCAGTGTGCAGTACGGCGCCCATGTGTGTGCAGTGCGTGAAGATGTGTGTGCAGTTCGCTGCAGAGAGCTATATCGACGGGAGGCTGCACCTCCGGGGCGGACGGCGGCGAGTGCCACAGCGTCCACGTGCAGTGCACAACAGCTGCACTACAGTCCACCTTCCCAGGTGCGCCATCGTGAGATCCACTGCTTGGGTGTCCCAAAAAACAAGTGAGCAACACCCCCAACCCCTCCTCTGCTCTCGTCCCCAATCCAGACGGCTCTCACACTAGCGTCTCTCTGTTGACAGGATTCAGCGCCACTGCGCGAGGACCGTTGTCGTGGTTTACATCAGTGTATCTCAGACTGCTTCACCATAGATGAAGGAGCCCCTGTGGCCAAAATGTTCACCGTCGCCGTTCGTGGATGCCTCTGGACACTGCGCCGGCGACCGCTTTGTTGCAGGATGCATCCCACATCAGGGGGTGTGAACAGCTCGAACGGAGTTCGAGCTGCGAGCACTCCGCTAGGCGATGGTGCACTCTGGTGTTGCTGCAGGCACTCCTTCTCATTTTGTGGCGGTTCATGGCGGCTCACCTCGCGACCGCTGGAAATTATGGAGTACAAAAAATACGCATAAGATGGCATTAACTTTGTCTTTTGACGGGATGTTGTGGTTTAGTTTCGTTTTGTTTGTAATCTTGAAGTGCACTTTGCTTCTGGGAAAGTCTAGTGCTCGTGCGATGGGAGTATACATGTATATATTTATGATTTCGTTGCAGCGCGGGCAATGTATTCATGTTGTTTCGTTGTGGCGCACTTGCAGTCCGGTGTGTAGGCGCAGGAAGTACTCTGTGGTCCACTCCGTAGAAAAACCGTTGATGTAGTACACTTGCTTTGTCTCAACAGCCCGGATGCCATTCATAAAAAGAAATAGTGCAGTTCACTAATCTCAACCATGCAAACTTCAAAAAGGCGTTTTTGAAAAAGTAGTTTGAAAACGACAAAAAAGCCATGCAGCCCACTTCGATTTGTGTTGTGGTTCACTTTACTTTTGATGTGCACTGCACCCATCCCACAAAGGGTGTTTCGTGTTTCACAAAAAAGTTGGAAAAAAGACGAAAGAAACCGTGCAGTCCTCTTGCCCGTTCGATGTAGTGCGGATTTTAGTCTGAAGCAGTGCATTATTTTGTGTGATGCATTGCACGCGTCGATTTTGGTGTCGCGAAAAACACAATGTCCGCCTTTCGGTAAAATCGAAACTACTCTTAAACCGTAAGGAATTGGAGAGAGTGTTCTACATGAAAAAGTTGCGGCTCGTTGATATCTTTCTGATGGTGTATCATTTGAGTCATTCCGACGAGTGGTTTGAAATTTTTTCGCAAAAAACGTTCGCTGCCTCTTGTCATCAGACGCACGGTTTTCAAAATTAACTAAAAACCGTAAGGATTCTCAAAAACATTTCAACATATGAAAGTTGCGCCTCGTCCGTAGCTTTTCAACAGCGTATTACACGCCTCGTTTTGACAAATGGTTCAAAAACTGGAGCCAAAAACAGTACAAAAATTGCAAAAAAGTCGAAAAAACAGAATTCCGCGATTTAGTAAATTTAAAACTGCTCTTAAACCGTAACGAATTAGAGAAAAAACTAGATATGAAAAAGATGCGCCTCGACGATATCTATCCAAGGGTGTATCATTTGCTTCATTCCGACGAGCAGTTTAGAAAAAAACGCGAAAAAACGATCGCCGCCACTCGTTGTGGGCCGCACCATTTTCAAAACTACTCTTAAATCGTGAGGAATCTCGAAAAGTGTTCAACATGTCAAAGTTGCGCCTAATCCATAGCTTTTCAACGGTATATTACACGCCTTATTCCGATAAACGGTTAAAAAAACTAGAGCGAAAACAGTACCAGAAAAAACACTGCATGCAGTTTTTTGCCACACGAAGTTCACTCACCTCAGTACTGCAGCACGCTTGGTTCAAATAATGACGTGCACTTGCGTTCAGCGTGCAGTGCGGAAGTGGTGTGCAGAATAGTTATTCTGCTAATATTAGAATAGATTCGTGTGTGTGTGTATATATATATATATATATATATATATATATATATATATATATATATATATATATATATATATATATATATATATATATATATATATATATATATATATATATATATATATATATATATATATACACACACACACACACATATCTGGTTATTTCATTACGCTGTAATGTAATATTATTCTGTTACCCTACTTGAACTGATGAATTCAAGCGGTTGAACTGATGAAAATCGAGCGGTTGAACTGATGCTTTCTCTTGTTGCTAAAAATCGTCTTCTTTAGTTCAAATTTTTTTGCAAATATTTTTGTCGAAACGGGGCGTGTAATATATCGTTGGAAAGCTCTTGACATCCACATTACAATCTTATAATTTGTTTCAGCAAAATCATTATGGTTTAAGAGCAGTTTTGAAATAACCGTTTTTTTCAAAACCGAAAATGTGAATCGTATTTTGGACTCAATATTCAAACCATTTGTCGGAATTGATCTAATAAGATGGCGTTGGAAAGCTGGTGAAAATCCGCATCTTCCATATATGTATTGTGTTTTCTAATTATATATGATTTAAAAGTAATTTGAAAAACGGTGAAATTCTGGGCGAAACGTATTTTCGCAATTTTTTGCAAATGGTTTGTCGGATTGACGCAAATGATACGGCGTTGGAAAGCTATGGAAAATGTGCAACTTTTGCGTATAGAAAGTTTTTTCGAATTTCTTACTGTTTAAATACGAATTCAAATACGGTTAAAATTGGTTTTGAACTTGGTTTTTTTTAAGTTTATCGAAATGGGGCAAATAATATATCGTTGGATAGCTATCGAAAATGCGAAACTTAGTCATGTTGAACGTTCTCTCTACTTCGCAACCGTTTAAGAGTAATTTGGAATACGACATGACGGATCATGCTGTTTTCTCGTCTAAAAAACAGAGTAGTCGTACTGATATATGTGTATGTTTGTACTGAGCTATTTTTTTAGAGTAATTTTGAATGGTTCCGAGAATGGGTACTTGTACTGATGTTTGCACGGGTTTGTACTAAGCGTGTTTTCACTAACTGGACTTTGCTCTGTTTTGCTCGTAAGTTTTCAATGGTTATTTGTATCGTCGCCCCTGTACTTGCATGGTTTATATCATCGAACTAAATGATATTTTTTTCAAAAAGAAAATATTTTTTTATTCTTTTTGAATTAAACTTTTTTTACAACGATGCTCTGGACTTTTCTTATTTTACGACTTGTACTTTTCTCATTTGAATTGCATGGGGTTTCTTTTTGCTTGAGCTTTACAAGTTGAATTTCTGTCATTTCTTTTATTCCGAACGGACCACCATTTTTAACTCCTACTGATCAATATTTTTAATTCAACCATTTTTCCTTTCTAGAACGGACGAATATATGTTCAAAAAAAAGAGTACTTGAACGGATGTATGTATGGTTTTGTACTGAGCATGTTTTCACATATTGAGCGTGTTTTGTGACGATAATCTAGACTTCTCTTATTTTGAACTCAGCTCCTTGAGCGGCCAGCCACAAAACAAGAAGTTGTACTGTTGAGCACAGCTCCTTGAGCGACCGGCCACAAAACAAGAAGCTAAGTTGTACTATTGAGCAGGAGGCCTCGACCCCGACCGCGTAAGTACTTAGTATGACGATGTATTTGTACTGCCCAAAAACATACACGGAAGCACAAAGTAAACATTTAAGTACATTGGCGCTCACAGGAATAATCACACGCACAAAAACTTTTTCTTAAATTTGTTAATGAACTGATGATATAAAAAATGTACATTGAGACATATATGTGCATGGGACATATTAGTTAGCTAGCCTGGCATTGTTTTGCCAGCTCAGACAGCAGATTAACTAACTAAGTAAACAAGAAATTTTGATGACATCCAGCAAGGGCGACAGTGCATCATGCTATATATCTCAGCAAATCCAACAAATGGGCGGTAATCTCTAGCATGTCAGCCAGCCAGCCAACCAATGTACTTATTTTACTCAAGTGAAGAGCACCGCGACCGCCAGCCTATATATTTAGTCCAAGACGACGATAGGTAGGATAGAGCCCGTGCTAAACGCATAAAAGTACATCAAGATTCAAGATGAGCTCTCTGCGAAGACATCATGGCCGGAGGTGCTCCACCGGTCCGTGTACCCGCGTTGGACAAGATCAAGAGCGACAGTCGGAGTCGACCATCGACTCGCTGCCGGTGGGCACCGTCCCGCCCGCCTGGCTTCCAGCTTGGACCGCGCCTCGTCTTCTACCATCAAGAGGAGGGGGTCATCCGCCACGTCATGATCATCCCGTCGTCGGCTAGCCGCTAGTCACTCTGCTGATCTGGTCCGATATGGCGGGATGCAAATGTAATAAATGTAACGCCTTCGCACACACTATATGTGTGTTTATATGAAGCTTGGAATAATATTCTCTCAACTGTGAGAATTAACCTCGAACTCGGTGCCTTTATGTATCGTGTGCCCAGAGTAGAACATGAGTCAATCTAGCAAAAACTTTTTCTTTGATATGTTAATGAACTGATGATATAAATACATAGTGAACAATCACATAGCAAATAGTAGGACATTCACCCAACTTGTTTAACCCAAACTGATTATTCTCTTTAATTTGAACTGATCATTCATTTTTTTAGAATTCGATCTAATCATGGCTTTTACTTCAAACTGATTTTTAATTTCAAACTAACCATTTTTTTCATTTTGAACTGATCATTGTTTTTAATTTGTACTGATTAATTGTTTTTTATGTAAACCATTTCTTTCATTCTTGCATGCACAGCAAACGGTCATGTATACCTTCTTTGAAGAAGTAACAATCATATCATCATAGACACAAAATTTTCCGCACATATAATACATGTACATGAATGACATATACACCACAACAGCTGCACATTTTCATAGATGAATGACATATACAGTAATACAATGACATTTTATGGAACTGCTTCAGTAATACATCTATACTGTCTAGAACAGCAAATTAACAAAAAGAAAACTAATTTATGAAGGAAAGAATTCCTGAATTTTGGTTTGAGCTTGGTTTGTTGAGATTTTTGAACTCGTGCAGCAGTTATACCTGAACTTGCATGACACACTCTTTATTAAGTTGAGAGTGTCTCATATTTTGTAGAATATACTACATGTAAAGAGGAAGGGGGAAGACCAGACCTCGTCGTTGCATCGTTGAACAGCCTTGTCTGTCGGTAGTGAACGGACTATGGTGCCGGCAGTGAACGGCCTGTCGGCTGCGGGAATGGAGGGATGTGGCACGGCCTGCAGAAGCAGGAGGTGGTGACCTGCAGAAGGATGAGGCCGCGACCTGACGGTGGAAGAGAACTGAAGAAATAATTATTGGGGCCTTCTCATATATCCACAAATTCAGACACCAAAACTAAAAGAAAATAAAAGAACAGAAATAATAGAATGTTAAATTTGACATCTCAGTTTTTAGCATCACTTATATACCTTTTGTTTTTCACTCCTATCTAATCTTCAACAATTTACCCAAACCATTCACACTCATATGAGCTTTCCATTCAAGACTTCCTGTCCTATCTTCTTCTAAACAATTTGAGAACTTGAACCACATTTTATTTTGGAAGTTGTACTGAAATCCTAGCGCATATACTACTTTACAACAAGTAGCTTTAGAACCAAACATAATTGAAAGTTGCAAGAATTTGAATAGGAGGAAGTCCAACTCAGCTGCAAGCATAAGGTCAACTAGAGTATCAGAATAAGTACACTCAGCTGCAAGCATAAGGTCAACCAAAGCTTCCGAATAAGTCCTACTGGGCTGCAAGCATAAGGTCAACCAGAACAATTGGGGGAAGACACCTTATGTTTAGAGAAATGCTCAGCACAAAATAGAATTCAGCGGTGATTTTTTCTCTTTTCAGACATTTTAACACAAACACCTTGCGTGCATAAAAATCTATAGAGCATGTCAAGAAAGAGGTTTATTGTTGGCCATCCCCGCATCGTGTCCTACAATTCTCCCTTCCTACCCAACCAAATCACATCGAACTACAGACGTGCAATGTTGACACCGAACCAGGGATACAGGAGCTGGAGCAGGAGCCCCATATGTTATTTTAAATGTCGATGGAAGGAATTGAGAGCTCCTATTATAGATCATCATTTGCAAAACAAGAGCTCCTTTTTAAGAGCGCCTATCTTTGAGTGAACGGCAGCGGGGCAACTAGTTGGACTAGCGAGGTGCCGATGCGTCTACTGCGGGGCAATATTCTTTTTCTTGCTCAATATTTCTTTCTTTTTTAACTCGCCACCCTTCAAGTCCGAACTGATGCAAATCCTTTCTTTTCTCTACTAGTCTACTATAATTTTTTCTATGTATTAAGCTAACATATTATATTAAACCAAACTGTGTTTTCAACGCACATATTTGAATTTTTTTTGTATGTCTTTTTATGGACTGATGCTAGATATACATGGTGAATTGCTATACCACCTACAGAGCATCAGTTTTGCTATGAGAAAACACAATTCATCTTTCCCTTTTAGCTATATATCACATTTTTTAACAAGCATCTTGAACTTCTGCTAAGCAAGCATAACATCAACACATCTAAATGCCTAGGTAAACTGCAGTCACTTAGTCCTCAAATCAGAAAAAAATTACAAGGCAGAGCAAAACGAGAGGAAAGCTCCTGACATGTGCGTTGCTGAACGATTTTTTGTCGAACGGCCTCGGTTGGCAGTGGCGAACGGACTAGTGCGGCAGCTATGAACCACGCGGCCGCTGTCGCGGGAGCGTGTGTGGCCAGGGGCAGAGCAGGGAGGAGCACAGGTGGGGCAGAGGGAGGCCGGTGGGGCGCTGGGAGAGGGGAACAGGAAGCGGCACGTCGGGGTAGAGGGGATGGTGGCGCGGTGGGGAAGAGAGGGTGGCGCGTGGTGGAGGGAGGTGGCCGGCACGGTGGGGCAGACGGGGCGGCGCACGGTGGAGGAAGGTGGCCGGCGCGGGGGAAGGAGGCGGTCTGCGCGGTGGGGCAGAAGGGGGCGACGCATGGTGTAGGGAGGCGGCCGACGCGGGGGAAGGAGGCGGCCGGGCGACGGGGGAGGCGACCGCGGGGAGAGAGGCGACCGCGACGGGTGAGAGGCGACCGGAGCGGGGAAGGAGGCGGCCACAGTGGGAAGGAAGCGGCGGTGGCGCCGGGTCGCGCTGGGTCCGGGCGGCGCCGGTCACGCTTAGGTCGGGGCGGCACCAGTCGCTTGGTCGGGCGACGCCGGTCGCTTGGTCGGGGTCAAGGCCGGGCGGCTGATTCGGGGCTACGCTTGGGCGGCGGCGGTGGCTGGGTCACGGCGCCAGGCCTCGCCTCCGGCCGACGCCACGCCGCCTTCCCATCGCACGGCTGCCTCCGCGGAAGGAGGTGGGTTAGGTTCGAGGTGGGTGTTTCTACGAGTCGCGCCTTATAGGACCGAGGGTAATATAATAATATTCTGTTACTGCAATGTAATAGTCTAGCCCTATATATATATATATATATATATATATATATATATATATATATATATATATATATATATATATATATATATATATATATATATATATATATATATATATCGCCTAAACCTAGGCTATTCCATCCATTCCCCTATCCAACCGCCGCCACACTCCACCTCCCACCTCGGGATCTCCTCCCGATCGAAATTCTCTCCGACCACCTCCCTTGATTTTCACCGCTGCCCAATCCACAGCCTCCACTGCCCATCGCCCGAGCCTCCTCTCGTCCAGGAGCATGAGCTACTCCCGTGCGCGCCTTCGCCTGACCCCGTTGATGAAGCCATGTACCTAGGGTAGGGTCATGGACCTGTCCAAGGTACCCTCCCCAAGGACATCTCTTGAAGAAACCACCTTTCAGTCGACTTGGAAGGATTCCACTCGACGGACCTGAAGACACTCGACCGTGAAGCCAACCACTCGACCCCAGGAGATCTACAATACCAAGACATAAACGGTCGGTCATTAAGTGGCTTTATGGTCATCATAGCACTTTATGTAGGACGTTACCAGTTACTCCCTATCTTAATGTACCTTAATCCCTGCATAACTGAGGGCTGGAGGGGTCTGGCGAACTCTATATAAGCCACCCCCCTCCTAAGTGTAAAGGGTTCGCACCCCTGTAACTCATACGCACATAATACAGTCGACCGCCTCCGGGCTCCGAGACGTAGGGCTGTTACTTCCTCCGAGAAGGGCCTGAACTCGTAAACATCTTGCGTATACAACTACTCCATAGCTAGGATCTTGCCTCTCCATTCCTACCCCCCATTCTACTGTCAGACTTAGAACCACGACAGTTGGCGCCCACCATGGGGCAGGTGTCTTAGCGACTTGTTGGAGAAGTTGCAGTTTTTTCCGATCTCCTTCATCATGGTTTTAGGTGGAGTTTTGGTTGGGGGCCGCGAGATCCGTCTCGGCGCTCTCACGTTCATCGCCACGACTCCGCTTGGCTGCAGGAGGCTCAACTCGACGTCGACGCACTCCCCGTCCTCGGGGCAACGCACTTTCGCGCGTGCGTCCGCGGCGTCCTCCTGCAGAAACCGTCGACCCAATATCGGTCGGCTCCCGTGCCATCCTCCCTCCCAGTCTCTCGCCAGCGCAAGCGCTCCGGTCGGTCGAGGCTTCAGCGGTGGGTGAGGCACGCGGTGGCCCGCCACCGCCACTCCCAAGTCGCGCAATCGAGCCCGACGAATCTCTACGGCCTATTCGATCGCCGACTAGCTCCGTGAGATCTGATCCGAAAAGCGATAAAGAAGGATCCGGCGGCGGAGGTTCTGATGGTCGACGGACCACGCAGTCCTCCTGGTTTCCCCGCGCTACGACGGCGTTGGCGGAGGCGATCCGCGCAGGTTCACGAAGAGTATCAACCCGAGCCCTCACTTCGCTGCAGAGGGAGGAGCTTCGCCACCGAACATCGGCGCGCTTCACACTCCTATCGTTGGAGAAATCTCAAGGCCCGCGCTTTAGAAGACGCGTGCGTCGCCAATCTTGGCTGAGCGCACTCAATCGAAAATTCTCCGGCGAGTGCTCGATGAACGAAGCGCAACAACGGGTCCCGTCGTCCAGTCGACATCAACTCTTTCCACAACCGACTCAGGTATACCGAACTCCAATTCAGAATCTAGAAGCTGCAGCCCGTATAGCAGAGTCCATTCAGCCTTCCCAGTCAGAGGCTGGCAGAGGCTTGCTACAGATCAGAGATTTACTCCGGGCAGCAGGAGATCAAAATTCAGCTGTATCGCAGTCGCGGAATAGGATTCACAGCAGATCTTTTGCTGCGAATACAGTCCAGTCGGCTCATAGCCCAAGATCGCCCCTGAGGCGTGAGGGACGTGGAGGCCGGCGTGATCAGTATGAGGATCGATTCGATCGTGATGATTGACATCGAGTGCCCACTCCTTCCCCAAGGGGTGGGTCATACGCGCCTCGACAGCAGGATCACAGCCGCCATCACAGTGTTGGGCGAAGGATTCCAGTCGACCCCAGGGAACCAGGCTTTGATGCGAGATCCATTATCGTTCAAGGTTTGGTCGACAGGAACAGAGCTCACCGAGAAGGCCATGACAGAGATGTGCCCACTAGCAGCAGAGTACACGTCTCAGGACCAGAGTGTTTTAGCAGAGCCATCAGGGCCGCGGTGAGTCCTCCCAACTTCAAAGTTGGCGATCGAGTCGAGAAGTTTATTGGTGAGTCCAAGCCGGATACTTGGCTTGAGGACTACCGAGTGGCTGTTCAGATTGGGGCGGCAATGATGAAGTGGCCATGAAACACCGCCTCTTATGTTAGAGGGCTCAGCCAGAGCATGGTTGAATCGCTTAGCACCCAAAGAGCATTTACACTTGGGAAGATCTTGCCCGAGTGTTTTTCAGACATTTGAAGGAACTTGCAAGCTGCCAGCAGGTTGACAGAGTTGCATCGTGTGTGCGTAAGTCTAATGAAACTCGAGAGATTACATCCAGAGATGGATCACATTGCATCACACGGTAGAGAATGTATCTCGATCATCAGCGATCTGCTCCTTCAAGGAAGGCGTTAAGAATAGAGAGTTAAGTTTGAAATTGGTCGGACCGAGACATGACCTCGAGTCGAATGATGGAGATTGCCACCAAGCACGCCTAATGGTGAAGAAGATGATCGCCCGGAGTGGCAAGTACAAGTCAGCCGCTAATGAAACCGGGAGGGAACTCCATGGAAGCGAAGTTTAAAAGTCGGGCTAGCTGCTCTCGGAGAAGCCTTGGCCGTGACTCCGAGAAAGTTCAAGGGGAAAACTAAGGGCCTTGGAACCCCAAGAAGGTGATAGACCAAGATGGAAATGATGTATTGGACTTGCCATGTCACATTCACATGAAGAAAGATGAAGAGGGTAAACTCATTTACCCGAAGCATACCACTCGACAGTGTCGGCTCTTGATTCAGCAGTTCCAAGGGAAGCAGCCCAAGGATAAGGAGAAGGAGTCAGACAAAGTTGAGGACAAGGAAGATAGTGACGGTGGATACCCCCAGGCCAGTTCCACCTTGATGATTTTTGCTGACGTTGAAAGCAAAAGTCGATTGAAAGTTATCAACCGAGAAGTGAATATGGTCGCTCCGGCGACACCCAGTTATCTGAAATCGTCACAGACCGCCATCACGTTCGACCAGTCTGATCACCCGACACACATAGCTACCCCTGGGAGGCAAGCGTTGGTGGTCGACCCAGTCATCGAAGGCACTCGACTAACTAATGTTTTGATGGATGGTGGCAGTGGCCTGAACATACTGTATGCAGAGACGTTGAAAGGGATGCGATTCCGATGTCCGACTCAAGACCAAAGAACATGAGCTTCCATGGAGTCATTCCCGAAAGAAGGCTGAGTCACTCGCCAAATTGCTCTCGATGTGGTTTTGGTGATTCCAAGAATTTTCAGAAGAAAAGTTGACCTTTGAGGTCGTGGATTTCAGAGCGCTTATCACACTATTCTGGGGAGGCCGGCGTATGAACGTTTCATGGGTCGACCATGTTATGTATACCTCAAACTGAAGATGCCAGGCCCCAAAGGTGTGATCATTATCACGGCAATCGGAAGAAAGCGAAGAGTGTTTACTGAAGGCTCTAAGATCGCTGATGCTCGATGGCGTGGTAGAGCTGCAAGAATACCGTAAAACTGCAGACCGAGTGATTTGTTGCGAGCCAAGAAGCCCGCCATGGAGTCAGCATTTCACCGTCCGTGAGACGAAACCGATTCACATTCACCCGACCGATGCCAATGCTGCTCCGACTCATATCTCATCAACACTGACTCAAATAGGAAGAAGCGCCATCCAGCCTTCAGGAGAATCGGGACATCCTCGCATGGAAGCCTCACGACATGCCGGGTGTTCCTGTGGGGCTGGTTGAGCATCGCTCACGAGTCGACTCAAAAGTTAAACCTGTCAAAGAGCATCTTCGACGGTCCACCGTCCAGAAGAGAAAGGCCATTGGCGAGGAGGTGGCTCGGCTCTTAGCAGCAGAGTTTATCCGAGAGATTTACCACTCCGAGTGGCTCACCAATGTTGTCATGGTCCCTAAGAAGGACAAATCACTTCGCATGTGCATCGACTTCAAACATATCAATCGGGCCTGCCCGAAAGATCATTTTCCTCTCCGCCTCATCGACCAAATAGTCGACTCGACTGCGGGATGTGAGCGGTTGTCTTTCTTAGACGCCTATTCCGGTTACCATCAGATCCGTCTGTGTGGACCCGACGAGACCAAAACAGCTTTCATCACTCCATTTGGGTGCTTCGTTATGTCACCATGCCATTCGCCTCAAGAATGCCGAGCCACGCTCATGAGGATGATTCAAGTGTTTGCTCACTCAAATCACCGGAATGTGGAAGCATACATGGATGATATTGTGGTCAAGTCACGGAAGGTTCCGACCTGTTGACCGACCTTGCTGAAACATTTGCCAATCTCGGAGGTATGATATCGCTTAATCCATCAAAATGCACATTCGAGTTCCTAGCGGAAAGTTACTCGGTTTTCGCTTCCGAACGAGGAATCGATGCCAACCCGAAAAAGTTGGCACTATACTCCAATGAAACGCCTCAATGCGTGTGCACGGCGTCCGAAGCTTAGTGGATGCTTGGCCGCTTTAAGTCGATTCATCTCTCGCCTCGGTGAAAAGGCATTGCCTCTTTACCGATCGATGAAGAAGTCGACAAGTTCGAGTGGACTTCAAACTGATGTAGCGCTTGCGAGCTAAAAGCTCGCTCTCCACCCACCGGTGCTTGCTGCCCCGATCAGCAAAGAGCCTTTGCTGCTTTACATTGCAGCCACAGGACAAGTCGTCGGCAAAGATTTACGGTCGGCGGGAAGAAGAAGGAAAAGCCTTCAAAGTTCAGCGCCAAAGATATTATCTTTCAAGTATTGACCCCATCAAAGCAAACATACCTCATTATCGTAAGCTTGTTTATGGGATTTATATGACCACGAAGAAGGTTGCTCATTACTTCTCGACCATTCCAAGTCAATGCCAACGACGCCCATTGTCGAGATTACGCACAATGAGATGCAACTGGTCGAGTGGTGAAATGGGCGATTGAACTCCTTCCCTTGATATCAAGTTTGAGGCAAAGAAAGCCATCAAGTCCCAAGTAGTAGCAGATTTCATCGCCGAGTGGATTGAACAGCAATTGCCGATTTAAGTTCACTTTCGAGCATCGGACCATGTTCTTTGATTGTTCCAAGATGCTGAATGGTTCCGGTGCTGTGGTAGTGTTGGTTTTCCCCCGAGGAGATAAGCTCAGATATGTGCTCCAGATTCACTTTGATTCTTCCAACAATGACGCAGAATACGAAGCACTGTTGTATGGGTTGCGTATGGCCATTTCACTCGGCGTCCGTCGCCTCATGGTCTATGGCGACTCAGATCTAGTGGTTAATCAGGTGATGAAGGAGTGGGATGTCAGAAGTACAGCCATGACTGGTTATTGCAATGAAGTGAGGAAGCTAGAGAAGAAGTTCGAGGGGTTAGAGCTTCATCATGTACCCTGACTGAAAAATCAAGTTGTTGATGATTTGGCGAAAATAAGGTACAAGAGGGAAGCCATTCCCAGTGCTGTGTTTTTGGAGCACATCCACACACCGTCAATTCAAGAGGATCCTTTCACCGAAGAAGCCCCACAGCCAAAAAGTGCCACTGATCCGACTGAAGTTGAGGTCCCAGCTGTGGTCGACCTGATCATGGAAGTCGTGGTCATCACTCCCGACTGGACAGTGCCATAAATCGCGTATATCCTAAGGAAAGAACTCCCGGAGAACGAAGAAGCGGCTCGACAGATCGTCCGCCGATCCAAGGCCTTTACTATGATCAAGGGACAAGCCAGAGAGAAAGCGCGATCGAGTCGGCCGTAAATGCATAACACCGTAAGAAGGTCGATAATTCTTGATGATATCCACTGGGACCTGTGGTCATCATGCGTACTCTTGGACCATTGTGGCTAAAGCATACCGAGCGGGATTTTACTGGCCAAAAGCAAATGAAATGGCAAAGGAAATAGTCGACAAGTGTGAAGGATGTCAGTTCTATTCCATTATGTCGCACAAACCCGCCTCAGCCTTGAAGACCATTCCACTCATCTGGCCCTTTGCTGTTTGGGGATTGGATATGATTGGACCACTGAGAACTTGCAGAAGTGGCTTCAATCACTTGCTAGTGGCAGTCGACAAGTTTACTAAGTGGATCAAGCTAAGTTTATCAAGAATCTCGGCGCGCATCGCTATCAGTTTCATCAGAGAGTTGATATTCAGATATGGAGTTCCGCACAGCATCATCACTGACAATGGGTCAAACTTCGATTCCGAAAAATTCAAAGCCGTTTGCGCCTCTCAAGGCACGCGAGTCGACTATGCTTCAGTTGCCCACCCCCAGTCGAATGGACAAGCAGAACGAGCAAACGGTCTAATTCTCAAAGGACTGAAACCCCGGCTGATGCGTGATCTCAAGCATGCAGTAGGAGCGTGGGTTGACGAACTTCCATCAGTTCTTTGGGGATTGAGGACCACTCCTAATCGGTCGACTGGGAGAACTCCATTCTTTCTGGTCTATGGAGCTGAAGCAGTTCTGTCGAGTGACTTGCTTCACAATGCACTTCGAGTCGAACTCTACTCTGAAGATGAAGCGGAGCAAGCCCGGCAAGATGCAGTTGACCTCCTAGAAGAGGAGAGAGAGATGGCCCTGATCCGCTCGACCATCTATCAGCAAGACTTACGTCGATTTGATGCTAGAAATGTGAAGAGCCGAACCTTCCAAGAAGGAGACTTGGTCCTCCGAGTGGATCAACAGAAACCACACAAGTTCGCTCCCACTTGGGAAGGTCCCTTCATCGTCACCAGAGTTCTCCATAATGGAGCATACCATCTTTACAACGCCGACGCTGATTGATGAGCCTCGAGCTCGAATGCGGAGCTGCTCCGCCTTTTATACTTAAGTACTCACTCGGATGAGATGTAATAAAAGTACCTCTGTAGTTTGTTTATCACAGACAAGAATGTTATAATTTTCCCAGTGATTGTTGTTACTTTTTTGTTTACATAAGAAATTCCCCCCCAGTGGGTGGCTTAGCTGCGAACCCGATTAGCCTAAGTTTGTAAAAGAAATCCCTGCCGAGTGGAGAGCCAGCCTCCCACTCGGGGGCTTAGCTGCGAATCCGTTTCTCCTAAGTACTTGAAAATCCTACCGAGTGGTGAGCCAGCCTCCCACTCGGGGGCTTAGCTCCAATCCAAGTACTCGCCTAAGTGTTTAAAATCCTACCGAGTGGTGAGCCAGCTTCCCACTCGGGGGCTTAGCTGCAGTCCAAGTACTCGCCTAAGTGTTTAAAATCCTACCGAGTGGTGAGCCAGCCTCCCACTCGGGGGCTTAGCTGCAGTCCAAGTACTCGCCTAAGTATTTAATAAAATGTGCGCTTTGCAAGGACGACGAGGTACAAGTCGACTGTTGCCTTACCCTTCAGAGCTACGACACAAAAAATCCTCCCACTCGGAGGCTTAGCCGCAGTCCAGTACCTGCCTAAGTTTAAAAAATCCTACCGAGTGGAGAGCAAACCTCCCACTCGGGGGCTTAGCTGCAGTCCAGTACTCGCCTAAGTATCTAAAAATCCTACCGAGTGGAGAGCAAACCTCCAACTCGGGGGCTTAGCAGCAGTCCAGTACTCGCCTAAGTTTGAAAAATCCTACCGAGTGGAGAGCAAACCTCCCACTCGGGGGCTTAGCAGCAGTCCAGTACTCGCCTAAGTTTGAAAAATCCTGCCGAGTGAAGAGCGAACCTCCCACTCGGGGGCTTAGCTGCAGTCCAGTACTCGCCTAAGTATCTGAAAATCCTACCGAGTGGAGAGCAAACCTCCCACTCGGGGGCTTAGCTGCAGTCCAGTACTCGCCTAAGTATCTGAAAATCCTACCGAGTGGATAGCAACCCTACCACTCGGAGGCTTAGCTGCAGTCCAGTACTCGCCTAAGTATGAAATCCATTTCGATCCGCAAGGACGACGAGGTGCAGGTCGACTGTTACCTTCTCCTTCGGAGCTGCGCCACAAGTACAACGTGCGCTCCATCCCGATCCGCAAGGACGACGAGGTACAGGTCGACTGTTACCTTCTCCTTCGGAGCTGCGCCACAAGTACAACATGCGCTCCATCCCGATTCGCAAGGACGGCGAGGTGCAGGTCGACTGTTACCTTCTCCTTCGAAGCTGCGCCACAAGTACAATCCGTGCTCCATCCCTACCTGCAAGAACAATGAAGTGTAGGTCGACTGGATTTTTCACCTCAGAGCTGCATCTCAAGCACTGAAGTATATTCCGAGTGAAGAACAAAGTTCGCTCGAAGGCAAATGAAAGCATATTCGACGATAAGCCAAGTTCAGATAACATCCTACGGATACATAAGTACTCAGGCATCAAGCCTGTTAAAGTTTATCGGTTACAAGACCACTCGGCATTCCGGGGCAAATTTAAGATGAATCATAGAAGTTTTTTACTCCTCAGGTGGAGGACTGGAAGGCGTGACAAACTGGTCCAGTCGATCCCGTCCACGATCCGGTGGCAGCAGAATGAAAGTCTCCATGAAATATTGGAAGTCGATTTTGGTATTGGCAACTTTGATGGACGCCACTTTTCTCTCGCGCCTCCTTGCAAAGGAACCCGACCAGGGACAGAGCAACATCGGCACCACACCGCGTAAGACTTTTTCCATTCCTGCACTCGACTTGAACGTTATTCACCGAGTCATTAAAGACTCGAGGTCATTTTGAAGCGCCTCGCCGCCGAGTATCGAGTCGATCCGCGACACCGCAACCTTCAATCGAGCGAGGTAGTCCACCACACCAGAACACAAGACTCCGGTCGGAGCACGCTCATAGCGGCTTCATCCTTCACGGGGAGTTAATGGGGTCCGTGCTTGTCTCCACTGACTAGTCTCCTCCTCAAGTTCGGCGAATCAAACGCAACTCGAGTTCAAGCTAATGGTTCTATGATGAGTCGGTGATAACAAGTCAGTCGGATAAGAGGAATTACCTTCAAGCATGAGGAATAACTTCTTGGCAAGCCCTCCCAGATAAGCCTCCAGATCGTTCCTCTTCCCCGCCAATTCGCCAGCCTTGTCACTCAGAGCTCTCTTGTCATTCTTCACCGGCTAACCTCCTTGTTGGCGCGTCAAGAGCAGCTTTCAGATTACGTTCTCTTCTTCAAGTTTACCGGTGAAGCAGTTTTTCTTCTGCGAGCTTTGTTTTGTCCAAAGCCGCTTTCTGCGCCTCGGCAAGGTCATGATCCTTCTTCCTCAGAGCCTCCTCCATTTTGTATGCAAAATGACAGTGAGATCAGAATTAGGAATGGGCAGAAAGACAAAGGCAGTCGTCAAGTTCTCACCAGCCATACCTTTTGCTTCGTCTCTCGCCTTCTACAAGTTCTCCTGAGCAAGCTTCAAGTCAAGGTTGAGCTGGATCTGTTTTTTTTCAATTCAGTATAGCGAGCCACAAGCTCGCAGGATTTCTGCGAAGAGTCAATCGATGCACATCAAAGATAGGTTGCTTCCGAGTGACTAAGAAGAATCAGAGTGTTCCTAAGACTACAAATTAATCAAAATATTCGACAAGAGTCTTGGGATTACTCCTGGGTGCACTCAGCGTGCCCCCACTGGTTCTACCGACTTGGTTCGATCAGTCGACCGAAAAAAAGACGCTAGTTCTTCAGAGTACGGTCGATCGCCAGCAGTCCACCATAGTCTCGGGGTTACACTCCGGTGGGTGCACTAAGAGTGCCCCACGGTTTCAAGATTCCATTCGACATGGTCCCACCTGCACCGAGTGAAGAAGTTAGCAAAGAAATTAGTATAAAGACTATGGTCGATCGCCAGCAGTCCACCATAGTCTCGGGATTACACCCAAGGTGCACTCAGCGCACCCCACCAATCCAAAAATTAATCGACACACCCGTGGGTGTACAGACACGAAGATCTTCAGAAGAAGAGTTTTCAGGTAGCATATCCTAACATAACAAGTGGCGACCAACTAACCTGGACGTTGCTCTGAAGAGCTGAGCTGGCATCATAGGACGCCTGGCTGGCCTCCCGGACCACCTTCACTTGCTCCATCATGATCCCTGCTCGGCGATAGCTTCTTTAGCAAAGACCCACTTGGTCCTCGGGACGTGGTGTGTGGCGTAAAAGGAGGGCGGATCAGCGATGACGATGAAGGCCGGATGTTCGTCGGTGCACAATAAAGACATGAAGTCCGAGTGATGTTGCCACCCTCATGAACCAAGTGTCTCGTAATCGATACAACTCGAGCGAGCCTTGCCAAGCCAGCGCCTTTTATTCCTCCTCCGCCTCGGCGGTGCCTCATCGTCATCATCGGGAGATCAATGACATGAGGAGGGACTACAGGAAAGATTCAAAGTTAAAACGGAAATCCAATCGACCAAAAGCTAAACTACATCGATCATACCAAGGTTAGAGGTAGCAGATCTTCCATTTCCTGGTCTTCGCTCCTCGGCCGAGGTCTCTGAGGTAGCAGCAGCTGCAGATTTCAGAAATCAGTTGACAACAACAAGTCAACCAAAAGTATGTCCATGCTAAACAAGAAAACACAAGTTCTGCTGTACCCAGAAATGGTGGAATGGCCATCTTCATCTTGGGCAAAGCCTTCGTCGGCTTTGATGGCGTTGCTTCGGGTTGCTTTGGCGCTTTTTCATCGGCCACGGAGAGGTCGCCCGAGGCGCTTGCCGATCGCCTGATCATGGCGTGATAGTTTTGCAGCGCCAACCGCGGGGTCATGAGTGAGCTTGGATCGTCTTTCCATGCGAGGAGGGTCGACTTCTTCCTCCTCTTCCTCCTCCTCCTCTTCGACGGAGCTATTGTCGTCTTCGTCCTCCTCACCATCAGATTGCCATTCCTCCTGGCTTTCACCTCCGCTCCCTTCCTCCTCCTCGACTGGTTCTTGCACCCCGTTGGGCATCGACTACATCTCAGTGGTGGCCTGGAAGACAACAAACAAGACAAAAGTCAATCGACCGATTTTAAGCAAACAAGATGGAGAAAGCGGGATCATAGTCAAAGATGCAGGAATGGACCTTGTCCACTTCGTATGACTGGTCGAGTGGAGGGATCCTCCTGGCTCCTCGAGGTTGTCCTTGTTTCCTGTGATGCCCGCAAGACACCTCTCCAGCATGGCATCCTCGACCTCCTCTGGGTGGATCCGAGTGGTGTCCTCAGTGCCAGAGTACAACCACACCGGATGGTCTCGGGCTTGAAGCGGCTGGATGCGTCGTCGAAGGAAGACCTCCAAGAGATCCATGCCAGTCACCCCGTCTCGGATGAGCTGGACAACACGTTCGACCAACACCTTCACCTGCGCCTTCTCTTCCGGGATCACCTTCAAAGAAGATGGCTTGCTCACTCGGTCCATGGAAAACGAGGGAGTCCAATGACTACCCCGGCGCTATTGGTCCTTGCAGTAGAACCAAGTCGACTACCATCCACGGACCGACTCGGGTAAGATCATGGCGGAAAAGAACTTTTTCCTCTCATTTGAACCCCAAGACCCCACACATCTGAATCACTTGAGTTCTCTCACACTGGATTGGCCTTTTCACCGTCTGGGAGCGACAAGTGAAAATGTGCTTGAAAAGACCCCAATGAGGCCGGCAACACAAGAAATTATCGCACAAAGACACGAAAGCAGCGAGATACACGATGGAGTTGGGAGTGAAGTGGTGAAGTTGTGCCCAAAGAAGTTCAGAAATCCCCGAAAGAAAGGGTGAGGCGGCAGAGAAAACTCGCGGTCGACATGGGTGGCCAAGAGAACACACTCACCCTCCAGAGGTTGTGGCTCCGACTCCTTCCCCGAGAGCCACGCTGATCCATGGGGGATCCGTCCCTCATTGGCATGTCGTCGAGATCCTTCTGACGGATCGTCGAGCGGATCCAGTCGCCCTGGATCCAGCCCTGCGGCAATACGGCCCTTGACGAAGATCCGCCCCAACTGGTCGCTTCTTCCTTCGCTTCGTCACCACCTTCGCCCACCCAAAGACGCTGTCTTCTCCTTCACCATTGTCGCCGTAAACGTAATGAGCAGCAGCGCTGAGGTGGAATCGCGCATGGCGGATGAATCTGGAGAAGGGAGGAGGAAAGGGGAACGCACTGTTCAAAAACCCCCGTCCGGGGCCTTATATGAGGTTGCTTCCGAGTGGATCGATCGTAGGCCCGGCGATCCTGTCAAATCCATAGAAGTCGCCTGCGATACGTGGCGAAAAAAGTTGGTGCGTAGATCGAGGTGTCCCTGCCTTATCCCGTCCGACATCTGCGGCTTCCTTCGCTTCGCCACTTCAAATTAATCCCGCTAAATCCATGCGCCCGTAGCAAATCGTCAGACGTAAGATTTCCTCCGTCCTGTCATTCGGAGTTCTCCAAGTACGAAAAACACACTCGACGGATACAAAGAATGGATCAAGGCGATCGAAAAAGAAGTTGAAGCCGCCACCTAAGCTCATTGATCCGCACAAGACGTGTTCATCGCACGAAAAGTGGGGTCGAAGAGGTCTCAACTCCTTCCCACTCAAACCTCGATCAATTTGGGGCTATCGATGAAGCCATGTACCTAGGGTAGGGTCATGGACCTGTCCAAGGTACCCTCCCAAGGACATCTCTTGAAGAAACCACCTTTCAATCGACCGAAGGATTCCACTGACGGACCTGAAGACACTCGACCGTGAAGCCAACCACTCGACCGCCAGAGATCTACATCGATCAGACGCATAAACGGTCGGTCATTAAGTGGCTTTATGGTCATCATAGCACTTTATGTAGGACGTCCCAGAACTCCCTATCTTAATGTACCTTAATCCTGCATAATCGAGGGCTGGAGGGGTCCGCGAACTCTATATAAGCCACCCCCCTCCTCAGTGTAAAGGGTTCGCACCCCTGTAACTCATACGCACATAATACAGTCGACCGCTGCCGGGCTCCGAGACGTAGCGCTGTTACTTCCTCCGAGAAGGGCCTGAACTCGTAAACATCTTGCGTATACAACTACTCCATAGCTAGGATCTTGCCTCTCCATTCCTACCCCCCATTCTACTGTCAGACTTAGAACCATGACACCCGTCGCCTCCATCTTCATCGGAGCACCACCGGGCCAGCAGGTAGCCGCCGTGCCCAGCGTCACCCCTTCCCTTCTCTCGATCCCTCTCATCTTCTCTCACCCGACTCCGTCCCTCTCTGTTTTCCTACAGGAGGAGCCCCTCCGCCATGGATGGCCGCCGCCACGAGCGACGCAAGGTACCTCCTCGTCTCGTGCTCCCGCGAGTTTCCGTCGTCACTCGAACGCCACGGATGCCTTCTCGAGCTCCAGTTCGCTTCGCGGTCGCCGAGAACTGGTGTCCCGCTGCTACCTCTTGAGCACTGCGTTGGTTTTCCCTTGAAGAGGACAGGGTGATGCAGTAAAGTAGCGTAAGTATTTCCCTCGGTTTTTGGGAACCAAGGTATCAATCCAGTAGGAGATCACGCACGAGTCCCTCGCACCTACACAAACAAATAAGTACCTCGCAACCAACGCGATAAAGGGGTTGTCAATCCCTCAATGGTCACTTACGAGAGTGAGATCTGATAGATATGATAAGATAATATTTTTGGTATTTTTATGATAAAGAGAAGTAAAGATGCAAAGTAAAATACAAGGCAAAGGAAATAACTAAGTGTTGGAAGATTAATATGATGGAAAATTGACCCGGGGGCCATAGGTTTCACTAGTGGCTTCTCTCAAGAGCATAAGTATTATGGTGGGTGAACAAATTACTGTTGAGCAATTGATAGAACTGAGCATAGTTATGAGAATATCTAGGTATGATCATGTATATAGGCATCACGTCCGTGACAACTAGACCGACTCCTGCCTGCATCTACTACTGTTACTCCACACATCGACCGCTATCCAGCATGCATCTAGAGTATTAAGTTCATAAGAATAGAGTAACGCTTTAAGCAAGATGACATGATGTAGAGGGATAAACTCATGCAATATGATATAAACCCCATCTTGTTATCCTCGATGGCAACAATACAATACGTGCCTTGCTGCCCCTGCTGTCACTCGGAAAGGACACTACAAGATTGAACCCAAAGCTAAGCACTTCTCCCATTGCAAGAAAGATCAATCTAGTAGGCCAAACCAAACTGATAATTTGAAGAGACTTGCAAAGATAACCAATCATACATAAAAGAATTCAGAGAAGATTCAAATATTGTTCATAGATAAACATGATCATAAACCCACAATTCATCGGTCTCAACAAACACAGCGCAAAAGAAGATTACATCGAATAGATCTCCACGAGAATCGTGGAGAACTTTGTATTGAGATCCAAAGAGAGAGAAGAAGCCATCTAGCTAATAACTATGGACCCGAAGTTCTGAGGTAAACTACTCACACATCATCGGAGAGGCTATGGTGTTGATGTAGAAGCCCTCCGTGATCAATGCCCCCTCCGGCGGAGCGCCGTAAAAGGCCCCCAAGATGGAATCTCACGGGTACAGAAGGTTGCAGCGGTGGAATTAGGTTTTTGGCTCTGTATCTGATAGTTTGGGGGTACGTAGGTATATATAGGAGGAAGAAGTACGTCGGTGGAGCAACGTGGGCCCCACGAGGGTGGAGGGCGCGCCCAGGGGGGTAGGCGCGCCCCTGCCTCGTGCTCTCCTGGTTGATTTCTTGACGTGGACTCCAAGTCCTTTGGATCACGTTTGTTCCGAAAATCATGTTCTCGAAGGTTTCATTCCGTGTGGACTTCGTTTGATATTCTTTTTCTGCGAAACACTGAAATAGGCAAAAAAACAGCAATTTGGGCTGGGCCTCCGGTTAATAGGTTAGTCCCAAAAATAATATAAAAGTGTATAATAAAGCCCATTAACATCCAAAACAGAATATACTATAGCATGAAACAATCAAAAATTATAGATACGTTGGAGACGTATCAAGCATCCCCAAGCTTAATTTATGCTCATCCTCGAGTAGGTAAATGATAAAAACAGAATTTTTGATGTGGAATGCTACTTAGCATAATTTTCAATGTAATTCTCTTAATTGCGGTATGAATATTCAGATCCGAAAGATTCAAGACAAAAGTTTAATATTGACATAAAAATAATAATATTTCAAGCATACTAAATAAGCAATTATGTCTTCTCAAAATAACATGGCCAAAGAAAGTTATGCCTACAAAATCATATAGTCTAGCTATGCTCTATCTTCACCACACAAAGTATTTAAATCATGCACAACCCCGATGACAAGCCAAGCAATTGTTTCATACTTTTGGTGTTCTCAAACTTTTTCAATCTTCATGCAATACATGAGCGTGTGGCATGGATATAGCACTATATGTGGAATAGAATGGTGGTTGTGGAGAAGACAAAAAAGGAGAAGATAGTCTCACATTAACTAGGCGTATCAACGGGCTATGGAGATGCCCATTAATAGATATCAATGTGAGTGAGTAGGATTGCCATGCAACGGATGCACTAGAGCTATAAGTATATGAAAGCTCAACAAAAGAAACTAAGTGGGTGTGCATCCAACTCGCTTGCTCACGAAGATCTAAGGCATTTTGAGGAAGCCCATCATCGGAATATACAAGCCAAGTTCTATGAAACATTCCCACTAGTATGAAAGCGATATCATAGGATACTCTCTATCATGAAGATCATGGTGCTACTTTGAAGCACAAGTGTGCTAAAAGTATAGTAACATTGTCCCTTCTCTCTTTTTCTCTCATTTTTTTTATTTGGGCCTTTTCTCTTCTTTTCTTTATGGCCTCTTTTTTCTCCCTTTTTTTATTTTTCGTCCGGAGTCTCATCCCGACTTGTGGGGGAATCATAGTCTCCATCATACTTTCCTCACTTGGGACAATGCTCTAAAAATGATGATCATCACACTTTTATTTACTTACAACTCAACAATTACAACTCAATACTTAGAACAAAATATGACTCTATGTGAATGCCTCCGGCGGTGTACCGGGATATGCAATGAATCAAGAGTGACATGTATGAAAGAATTAAGAACGGTGGCTTTGCCACAAATACGATGTCAACTTCATGATCATGTGAAGCAATATGACAATGATGGAGCGTGCCATAGTAAACGGAACGGTGGTAAGTTGCATGGCAATATATCTCAACATGGCTATGGAAATGCCATGATAGGTAGGTATGGTGGCTGTTTTGAGGAAGGTATATGGTGGGTGTATGATACCGGCAAAAGTGCGTGGTATTAGAGAGGCTAGCAATGGTGGAAGGAAGAGAGTGCGTATAATCCATGGACTCAACATTAGTCATAAAGAACTCATATATTTATTGCAAAAATCTACAAGTTATCAAAGCAAAGTATTACGCGCAAGCTCCTAGGGGGATAGATTGGTAGGAAAAGACCATCGCTCGTCCCCGACCGCCACTCGTAAGGAAGACAATCAATAAATAAATCATGCTCCGGCTTCATCACATAACGGTTCACCATACGTGCATGCTACGGGAATCACAAACTTTAACACAAGTATTCCTCAAATCCACAACTACTCAACTAGCATGACTCTAATATCACCATCTTTATATCTCAAAACAATTATCAAGCATAAAACTTCTCATAGTATTCAACACACTCATAAGATAATTTTTACAAATCTTGGATGCCTATTACTTTAGGACTAATTTCTCAATTTAAGCAAATTACCATGCTATTTTATAGGACTCTCAAAATAATATAAGTGAATCATGAGAGAACAATAGTTTCTATAAAACAAATTGTAACATCCCAAATTTTGGAATGTTAATATAATTAATTGAATTGTTTGTTTGTTTGCTTGAGTGAATTAAACTTGAGTGAAATTTGAACCTTTTCAAAAACTTTTGAATGAGAGGAATAAAATGACTTTCCCTTCTCCGTAAATTCAAATTCATCCTATTAAAATCAATGAGAGAAGATGACATGACTTCTTCAACTATAAAGAATTTGAACGGAGTTTTGCAATTTAATTCTTTCAAATATTTGCACTTGCTTTCTATTTTTCTTCCCGAGAAATACCCTGAAAATAAATTCTTGCAAGCAAGAAAGAGCGGAGGAAAATGACCTCCAAAATCAGGGGCATTTTGAAAATATTTGAGCCAAGAAAACCAAAGTTTTTATTTAAAATTATTTGCAAAAAGAAATAAAGCCTTTAGGGATTTTCTGAAAAACATTTTTTTTTATTTTGGCCGTGGAATAATGCTCATCATCTACATTTTATTTTTCTGATAATTTTAGTATATAAAACTCTTTATTCAATTGATTTGATTTCCTTTTTATTGTTTTAGTTTCCTAATTTTAAAAATAGGAATGGAATCGCTTTTATTAGGAAAACCTGCTGGCCCATTAAGCACTTTCCTATTCTAGCCCAACAAGAGATCATCTCCTTCCTCTGTTTCCTCTCACGTTACAGAAGCTTTCCATGTCCATGGAGACAGGAAATCTCCACCTTCCCGATCTCCCTCGTTTTCCATCCCAGCGCCTCCCGAGACCGCCTATAAAACCCCTCCTCTCCTCGCTCCATTTTTCCCATCACCACGCCCTCCTGCCCGTAGCCTTCTCGCCACCGTCCTCCTTTTCCTGCCTAGAACGCCACCAGAGCTCTCCCGAACCTCCCAAGCGCCGACCCCTCCTCCGCCACCCCACCTCGCGGCGACCTCGCCTCGCCGAGCAGCCTCCACATCGCTGCCTCCTTCCTGCCATCTCTGCCTCACGACAGGTAACTCCGCTGTTTTCAGATTTATTCCTGTAACAGATTTAGTTCCGTTCTTGTTTAGCTTATAACTTTTGATCTAGAAGTCCAATGATGCTGATTCTTTTATGTTAGATCACAATTTTCTTGTAGTTTCCAAAATATATAATTTGTCTATGTTTGGATTTATAAAATTGAGTTAGATCAGATTTGAATTAAAGCTTGTTTTGCTTATTCCGGGAGTTTAAAAATAGATTTTATTTGATTCTTTTTTTACTGATCACTAGTGATCATATTTACCAGTGGTAAAAACTTCAAAATTGTTTGAGTATTTTAGCTTATTGTTTCATGTAAAACAAATTCTGTTTTAGTTCTATTCAAATTATAGCTACTTTTTTCTATAGTTGTTTTTAAATTATTTTATTTTATATTTCAGAAAGTTTATGTTTGGTTTCTATTAGTTAAACAGTAGGTGTTCAACAAGTTTTTATATTTATTTTTATTTTGTTATCGTGAAATCAATTCAAGTTCGCTAATAACTTGCAATGGATTTCTACTGTTTTAACTCCCAATTGAAAATACTTTCAAAATAGCTTTATGAAAAAATACTTTATTTTTTTCTTTGTCTTAACTAAATTTATATTTTATTCTCTGTTATTTTAGTGTTTTATTTTCCGTTAGACAAAACTATTTTTGTGAATGTTGTAGAAGAAGACTCCTAGTTTTATTTGAAGTTCCTTCGATTCTTATTCGCTCTCTCTTTTGTGATTGTTAGTGTGAGTGCTTATGTGAATGATATGTTTGTTATATAGATTTCATCGAGAGTGACGAGTAGTCTATCAAGTTATTTCTTGAGAACGATAATTCTTCTTCGTCAACATCACCGTGCAAGTTCACTTTGACCATGTTTTCATACCTATGTTTTATTGCATTTAGTGGCACCTTTGCAACCACCCCTCAAGAGTGTTATTGAAATTTTGTAGTTGAGTAGTATGCATGAGGTAGGAACCCATCACCCTGTTACCAAGCCCGGACGTTATTTTATTCTAATGCTACGCTGTAGTAGACGGGTTTGGTATGAGTGTTCGAGAGTGGTGTGAAGAAGGAGGACTCTACGCCAATGACGATAACTCCATGATGGAATCTGCAAGGACTGCATCTTCAAGACCTCAAGACTTCAAGACTCGAGACAAGAATTCAATACACACTCATCGGGTGAAGGACGGTTGACGGGCACCTGGAGAAACCAGTGGTTGGCGGGATGCATGGAGAAGCGCCATGACATCTTGCGGAAAGCTTCACCCAGACTCAAAGAGACGGAAGAATACTTCATGCCCGAAGCTTACCTGCAACCGCAAGTCATTATGGGCTCGCTTGGTTGACCTTAGTGGTGACTCTGGCTGGGACGGTACTAGCAGATGTAGAACTACGGTAGGATGGGTTGAGTACCGGACAAGGGTCGAGGAACTCTTTGGAAGACCATGTTTCGGTCATCTTGTTCTCAAACACTCTGAAGTGCGAGAACGTAAAGAGAGGGATCGAATCTTGCGGGTAAAGTGTACAAACCTCTGCAGAGGGTTATAACCTAATCGATTAGCCGTGTCCCCGGTTACGGACAATTTGAGCATCTGGACTTGGATCTATCTCGGAACTCTCAACACCGGATTGATAACTTAATTGTGGGCAACATATGATGATTTTGGGCTATGAGACATCGGTTGGCGGAACCATGTCATGATAGAAAACTCCATAGTACAGACTTCATTTATTCCTTTGATGTAGGGAAAATAAAATCAGCTTTTACGCAAACAAAACTCAGATACAGAGCCACAAAGCCAAATTGCATATAGTATAGTTTTACCATCTGTTTATTCATGTTGTGATCTTGCCGGTACATTCAATGTATCGATTTACACGGCTGCAACATATCATGTTGCAGATATTTCCTCGACGAGTAAGAGTTACGATACAGGTTACGGTCTACACTCAACCCGCCGATGGCGTTGATGGGACTCCACACCCGCTTGATTGTTTCCGCTGATTATTATGAGGTATATATCATTTTACGTTATTTATACATGTGATTGCACTTTGATATATACATTGATGTACTGTGTGTGCCAAAGATACCGATCCGTGGATGGCACAAGAATACGTAGGCTTGACCGTCTCGAGGTCGGGTCGCCATGTAAATGGTATCAGAGCACATGTTGGCCGTAGAACGTGACCCTAGGAAATGACTTAGTAATATGGAGACCTCAATAGGAATGACCTTTGTTTTGTACTACTCTCGTAACACCTGATTCCTTTTACTGAACCCTCCTTATTTCAAACTATAGATGGAGAGCTACATTCTGAACAAAAGAGAACACTACGAGAAGGTTCTTGGAGGCCCTTCCTTATGGAGCTAGTCAGCTGCTGAAGTTACCGATACCGAGATCAAGGCAACTAAGAGGACGCCCAGATCGTGGGGAGTCAAGACCCAAGTTTTGGTCGTAAAGAAGCCCCCAAGACTACAGACATCAGCTTCGAACTATAAATGGTGATCGTGATATGGGCATCAACACCGCCGTCCATGATGCTATTGCACGCTTATGCTATCGCCATCGTGCTGCACTAAACCCACACTTCTTTGGAAGAATGGGATGGCAGAAGTCCGATGGAGCAACTATTGCCTTGACGGAAGCGCAAAAGATGAAGTTCTCCCACTATTAGTGTACAATCGGGATCTGGAACAATACGTCAAGAATCTTCAGATGGACCTCCGGAAGCCCTGTTCGACAATGAAGCACTACGAGAAGAGGTCAAGACTCGAGACGGAAGGTAAACAAGCTGGAGGAGGAGAACCTCGAGATCTCGAGAATGCGCCAGAATCAAGAACAGCAGGACCATGTCTCATGCAAAGGACGTTGAAATCCGTAAGCTCAAGGAACAACTTCGGGACATACATGTGGTCGTCATAAGAAACTCCGTCTCGACAGAGAAAATCTAGCGAAGAACTGGAGGAGATCAAGTCCACACGTAAGAAGCCCAGTGGGGACAATGACCAAGTTCCTAATAAATTAGCTTAGTAGTATCCCACCATGAGAGAAATAAAGATGAACGCTTCCTCGATTTAAGTATCTGACCATACCAACTTATGTGGGTGGCGATACTGTAGTATTGATTGAATAAATGAATGCTTGGTTGCTATTATTTTTGTGTGTTTATTGAATGGTTGGATAGATGCGATATTCGAGGTTTGTATTTATTTCAACCATGAGAGACGAAGTTACGGAAGAATGGTAGAAGGCCTTCATATGGGAACAACATCAGAATTGGAAACTCCCGAGCATTGAAGACCAAGAAATGAGGACTTAGAAACGAAACCATAGTAGAACGCCCATTACAAACGATAATTTTGTTGATGAGTGGGTAATTGCTTTCTTTCTATCTCAACCAAACACTCAAATCTTGAACCCATGGACAATCGAACACCAAACTTTTTCGGAGACAATTGCAATTTCCCCATGGAGATACATTCCTTGTTCGAGCACCCTCTTATCCTACACATGCAGATGACAACCCTTTATGAGTCTTTCCTTAAGGGCCTCAAACGATCATGACCTCGACAAGTGATCATGATTACCCAAGATCTTGAAGGACATGATGAAGCATATTCACCTTGAAGGAGATGCAGTCTACAAAGGCTACCCTTCATGCAAAAGGGAGTGGAACTTTGGTATGTGGAGGTACACCTCCACCGCTTGAAAGGAATTTGCCCAAAGAGGATGGGGCATTACTTTTTCATCTCACGGTGCCACAAGCAACTTTCTTCGACGCTGTTCGTGAAGCAGCCATGGAAGCCATACGCCGATCGGAGAAATACTTGAAGCAAGACTCCGCTATACTCAGGAATACCTAAGCGAAGTGCATGCAGAGATGATGAAGGTGAAGCTCAAGACCACCATGATGAAGAAGAAGATTGAAGATTTCAAGGCTCATGTCGCACACTTCCAAAGGATCAAGAATCCTCGAAGAGGATAAATAAATAAAGTTGGAAGTAATGTCCACCATACCAAACCATGTGGGTGGCAGCATTTGTAATAAACTTTTGGAATTTGGATTCACGAAAATGGATAAGGATGTAATGAAAGATTGATATGAAAATAATGAGATTTATGGATAAACTTAGTGCATGTTTTCTTTGGTCATAGTACTCAGAAAACCACAGGATCAATGAAGAAAGAAATGTGTTATCCATGATGGTCCATAGAAGGAAGCTGGACAAAATAAGTTGGAATTTTGCTTTTGATATGATGGTATGAAGAAACAGAGTACTACTAGGAGGTGTAACAAGAGAGTTACTCCAAGGATGAAGTTAAAGCTGCACTAGTGTGAAGTGGGCCATAACCCACGTGCCCGTGGATTTTGAGAAGGAACAGTTGTAACCTCGGATAAAGGAATACACTTGGAAGAAGCAGTGATCAAATCAGCATACGTTCCGTAGGAGGTTACGCAAAAACCTAAGAGTGGTGAAGTAACGATAGATGTTTTGTTTGGCTTGCAGAAACCATGGATTTACTCGAACCCAATTCGAGGACAAGAGAAATTCTGCAATGCTTGTGAGTATGCCCAAGTGTTAGAATACGTGATTCGATATTTACATATGTGGTAATGATTCAAGTACGGGATGGATTGGCCCCATACCGAGACTTCTATCATGAACTATCATATGTTGATGGAAAATCGAGAGCCTTGAAAAACTTAGAAGAGTGTCGACGCGATAAGCCATAAAACCATAAAATGGTAGGACGATGGAACCCCATTACAGTGCAACCGCTGCCAAACGAGGTTATACGGTGAGGTTCAACCTGCACCCGTTTTCTGCAGGAGAAAACCATAAATTGTAGACCACCATGAGTGTTTCGATAGTTGTTTAGAATGGACACAGCACCCATCAGCTAAGAAGATCCAGTCTGGATTTAACTTCAACTTTGACGAACCGACCCAAGCTTTTGAGGAAAACTCTATGCTTCCGATGTAAGAGCTTTAATGAAGGAGCTATTGTAAGATATGTGAAGAGACATACATTGTCAGCCCTCCAGAGGAAATATCTGAGTTTATTGGAACCATGACCTTGTTTTTAAGTGTGGTAGCACCCCGACCTTTCTCGACCAAGACATTTGCTAGAAGACCCCAACCCTAACCTTTTCTTGTTAGTTTCTTCAATCTCGAGGACTAGATTCATTTTAAGTGTGTAGGTTTGTAACATCCCAAATTTTGGAATGTTAATATAATTAATTGAATTGTTTGTTTGTTTGCTTGAGTGAATTAAACTTGAGTGAAATTTGAACCTTTTCAAAAACTTTTGAATGAGAGGAATAAAATGACTTTCCCTTCTCCGTAAATTCAAATTCATCCTATTAAAATCAATGAGAGAAGATGACATGACTTCTTCAACTATAAAGAATTTGAACGGAGTTTTGCAATTTAATTCTTTCAAATATTTGCACTTGCTTTCTATTTTTCTTCCCGAGAAATACCCCGAAAATAAATTCTTGCAAGCAAGAAAGAGCGGAGGAAAATGACCTCCAAAATCAGGGGCATTTTGAAAATATTTGAGCCAAGAAAACCAAAGTTTTTATTTAAAATTATTTGCAAAAAGAAATAAAGCCTTTAGGGATTTTCTGAAAAACATTTTTTTTAATTTTGGCCGTGGAATAATGCTCATCATCTACATTTTATTTTTCTGATAATTTTAGTATATAAAAACTCTTTATTCAATTGATTTGATTTCCTTTTATTGTTTTAGTTTCCTAATTTTAAAAATAGGAATGGAATCGTTTTATTAGGAAAACCTGCTGGCCCATTAAGCACTTTCCTATTCTAGCCCAACAAGAGATCATCTCCTTCCTCTGTTTCCTCTCACGTTACTGAAGCTTTCCATGTCCATGGAGACAGAAATCTCCACCTTCCCGATCTCCCTCGTCTTTCCATCCCAGCGCCTCCCGAGACCGCCTATAAAACCCCTCCTCTCCTCGCTCCATTTTTCCCATCACCACGCCTCCCTGCCCGTAGCCTTCTCGCCACCGCCCTCCTTTTCCTGCCTAGAACGCCACCAGAGCTCTCCCGAACCTCCCAAGCGCCGACCCCTCCTCCGCCACCCCCATCCTCGCCGGCGACCTCGCCCCCTCGCCGAGCAGTCCTCCACATCGCTGCCTCCTTCCTGCCATCTCTGCCTCACGACAGGTAACTCCGCTGTTTTCAGATTTATTCCTGTAACAGATTTAGTTCCGTTCTTGTTTAGCTTATAAATTTTGATCTAGAAGTCCAATGATGCTGATTCTTTTTATGTTAGATCACAATATTCTTGTAGTTTCCAAAATATATAATTTGTCTATGTTTGGATTTATAAAATTGAGTTAGATCAGATTTGAATTAAAGCTTGTTTTGCTTATTCCGGGAGTTTAAAAATAGATTTTATTTGATTCTTTTTCTACTGATCACTAGTGATCATATTTACCAGTGGTAAAAACTTCAAAATTGTTTGAGTATTTTAGCTTATTGTTTCATGTAAAACAAATTTTGTTTTAGTTCTATTCAATTATAGCTACTTTTTTCTATAGTTGTTTTTAAATTATTTTATTTTATATTTCAGAAAGTTTATGTTTGGTTTCTATTAGTTAAACAGTAGGTGTTCAACAAGTTTTTATATTTATTTTTATTTTGTTATCGTGAAATCAATTCAAGTTCGCTAATAACTTGCAATGGATTTCTACTGTTTTAACTCCCAATTGAAAATACTTTCAAAATAGCTTTATGAAAAAAATACTTTATTTTTTTCTTTGTCTTAACTAAATTTATATTTTATTCTCTGTTATTTTAGTGTTTTATTTTCCGTTAGACAAAACTATTTTTGTGAATGTTGTAGAAGAAGACTCCCTAGTTTTATTTGAAGTTCCTTCGGATTCTTATTCGCTCTCTCTTTTGTGATTGTTAGTGTGAGTGCTTATGTGAATGATATGTTTGTTATATAGATTTCATCAGAGAGTGACGAGTAGTCTATCAAGTTATTTCTTGAGAACGATAATTCTTCTTCGTCAACATCACCAGGCAAGTTCACTTTGACCATGTTTTCATACCTATGTTTTATTGCATTTAGTGGCACCTTTGCAACCACCCCTCAAGAGTGTTATTGAAATTTTGTAGTTGAGTAGTATGCATGAGGTAGGAACCCATCACCCTGTTACCAAGCCCGGATGTTATTTTATTCTAATGCTACGCTGTAGTAGACGGGTTTGGTATGAGTGTTCGAGAGTGGTGTGAAGAAGGAGGACTCTACGCCAATGACGATAACTCCATGATGGAATCTGCAAGGACTGCATCTTCAAGACCTCAAGACTTCAAGACTCGAGACAAGAATTCAATACACACCACTGGGTGAAGGACGGTTGACGGGCACCTGGAGAAACCAGTGGTTGGCGGGATGCATGGAGAAGCGCCATGACATCTTGGAAAGCTTCACCTGACTCAAAGAGACGGAAGAATACTTCATGCCCGGAAGCTTACCCTGCAACCGCAAGTCATTATGGGCTCGCTTGGTTGACCTTAGTGGTGACTCTGGCTGGGACGGTACTAGCAGATGTAGAACTACGGTAGGATGGGTTGAGTACCGGACAAAGTGGTCGAGGAACTCTTTGGAAGACCATGTTTGGTCATCTTGTTCTCAAACACCTCAAGTGCGAGAACGTAAAGAGAGGGATCGAATCTTGCGGGTAAAGTGTACAAACCTCCGCAGAGGGTTATAACCTAATCGATTAGCCGTGTCCCTGTTACGGACAATTTGAGCATCCGGACTTGGATCTATCTCGAACTCTCAACACCGGATTGATAACTTAATTGTGGGCAACATATGATGATTTTGGGCTATGAGACATCGGTTGGCGGAACCATGTCATGATAGAAAACTCCATAGTACAGACTTCATTTATTCCTTTGATGTAGGGAAAATAAAATCAGCTTTACGCAAACAAAACTTAGATACAGAGCCACAAAGCCAAATTGCATATAGTATAGTTTTACCATCTGTTTATTCATGTTGTGATCTTGCCGTACATTCAATGTATTGATTTACACGGCTGCAACATATCATGTTGCAGATATTTCTCGATGAGTAAGAGTTACGATACAGGTTACGGTCTACACTCAACCTGCCGATGGCGTTGATGGGACTCCACACCCGCTTGATTGTTTCCGCTGATTATTATGAGGTATATATCATTTTACGTTATTTATACATGTGATTGCACTTTGATATATACATTGATGTACTGTGTGTGCCAAAGATACTGATCCGTGGATGGCACAAGAATACGAGGCTTGACCGTCTGAGGTCGGGTCGCTACACAAATCCACCACCGTGCTCTAAAAGATATAAGTGAAGCACTAGAGCAAAAACAATATAGCTCAAAAGATATAAGTGAAGCACATAGAGTATTCGAACAACTTCCGAATCATGTGTGTCTCTCTCAAAAGTTGTGTACAGCAAGTATGATTGTGGCAAACTAACAAATAAAGACTCAAATAATACAAGACACTCCAAGCAAAACACATATCATGTGGTAAATAAAAATATAGCTCCAAGTAAAGTTACCGATGGAAGTAGACGAAAGAGGGATGCCTTCCGGGGCATCCCCAAGCTTTGGCTTTTTGGTGTCCTTATATTATCTTGGGGTGCCATGGGCATACCCAAGCTTAGGCTCTTGCCACTCCTTGTTCCATAATCCATCAAATCTTTTACCCAAAACTTGAAAACTTCACAACACAAAACGTAGCAGAAAATCTCGTGAGCTCCGTTAGCGAAAGAAAACAAAACACAACTTCAAGGTACTGTAATGAGATCATTATTTATTTATATTGGTGTTAAACCTAATGTATTCCAACTTATCTATGGTTTATAAACTATTTTACAAGCCATAGATTCATCAAAATAAGCAAACAACACACGAAAAACAGAATCTGTCAAAAACAGAACAGTCTGTGCTAATCTGTAACTAACGCAAACTTCTGGAAGTCACAAAAATCTACAAAAATAGGAAGACCTAGATAATTTTTTTATTGATCAGCAGAATTTAAAATCAATATTTTATCATGTTCTGGTAATTTTTAACAATTATTTCGTGACCAGAAAGTTTCTGGAATTTTTAGCAAGATCAAATAACTATCATCCAAGAAGATCCTATAGGTTTAACTTGGCACAAACACTAATTAAAACATAAAAACAAATCTAACCAGAGGCTAGATCAAATATTTATTCCTAAACAGAAGCAAAAAAGCAAAAAACTAAAAATAAAATTGGGTTGCCTCCCAACAAGCGCTATCGTTTAACGCCCCTAGCTAGGCATAAAAGCAAGGATAGATCTAGGTATTGCCATCTTTGGTAAGCAATCCATAAGTGGCTCTCATAATAAATTCATAAGGTAATTTTATTTTCTTTATAGGGAAGTGTTCCATGCCTTTCCTTAACAGAAATTGGAATCTAATATTCCCTTCCTTCATATCAATGATTGCACCAATCGTTCTAAGGAAAGGTCTACCAAGAATAATAGGACATGAAGGATTGCAATCTATATCAAGAACAATAAAATCTACAGGCACATAGTTCCTATTTGCAACAATAAGAACATAATTAATTCTTCCCATAGGTTTTTTAATAGTGGAATCCGCAAGGTGTAAGTTTAAAGAGCAATCATCAAATTCACGGAATCCTAGCAAATCACACAAAGTTTTTGGAATCATGGAAACACTAGCACCCAAATCACACAAAGCATAGCATCCATGATCTTTAATTTTAATTTTAATAGTAGGTTCCCACTCATCATAAAGTTTTCTAGGGATAGAAACTTCCAACTCAAGTTTTTCTTCATAAGATTGCATCAAAGCATCAACGGTATGTTTAGTAAAAGCTTTATTTTGGCTATAAGCATGAGAAGAATTTAGCACGGATTGCAACAAGGAAATACAATCTATCAAAGAGCAATTATCATAATTAAATTCCTTGAAATCAAAAATAGTGGGTTCATTAATATCTAGAGTTTTGATCTCTTCAATCCCACTTTTACCAATTTTTGCATCAAGATCTAAAAACTCCGAATTTTTGGGACGCCTTCTAGGTAATGGTGGCTCATATTCAGTCCCATCATTATCAAGATTCATATTGGAAAACAAAGATTTAATAGGGGACACATCAATAACTTTTAGATCTTCATCTTTCTTTTCATAGAAACTAGAAGAACACGCTTTCACAAAGCAATCTTTCTTAGCATGCATCCTGGCGGTTCTTTATTTGCACTCATCAATGGAAATTCTCATGGCTTTGAGAGACTCATTGATATCATGCTTAGGTGGAATAGATCTAAGTTTCAAAGAATCAACATCAAGAGAAATTCTATCAACGTTCCTAGCCAATCCATCAACCTTGAGCAATTTTTCTTCAAGTAAAGCATTGAAATTCTTTTGCGAATTCATAAATTCTTTAACACTAGTATGAAATTCAGAGGGCGTCTTATTAAAATTTCCATAAGAATTGTTGTAGGAATTACCATAATTATTAGAGGAATTACTAGGGTACGACCTAAGATTAAAGTTTCCTCTGTACGTGTTGTTACCAAAATTATTCCGACCAACAAAATTCACATCCATATATTCATTATTATTCTCAATCAAAGTAGACAAAGGCATATCATTAGGATCAGAAGAAACACTCTTAGTAGCAAATAATTTCATAAGTTCATCCATCTTTCCACTCAAAACATTAATTTCTTCTATTGCATGCACCGTTTTAGTAGATCTTTGGGTGTGCCATTGAGAATAATTAACCATAATATTATCTAGGAGTTTAGTAGCTTCTCCTAAAGTGATTTCCATAAAAGTTCCTCCCGCGGCCGAGTCTAAAAGGTTTCTAGAAGCAAAATTCAATCCGGCATAATTTTTTGTATAATCATCCAAAGATTCAAACCATGTGTAGGGCAATTACGTGTCATTAATTTCATCCTCTCCCAAGCTTGTGCAACGTGTTCATGATCAAGTTGCTTAAAATTCATAATATCGTTTCTAAGAGAGATGATTTTAGCGGGAGGAAAACACATAGAGATAAAAGCATCATTGCACTTATTCCATGAATCAATACTATTTTTAGGCAAAGACGAAAACCAAACTTTAGCACGATCTCTAAGCAAAAAATGCAATAGCTTCAATTTAACAATATCATTGTCCACTTCTTTCTTCTTTTGCATATCACACAAACCAACGAAGCTATTTAGATGGGTAGCGGTATCTTCACTAGGAAGGCCGGCAAATTGATCTTTCATGACAAGATTCTACAAAGCAGCATTAATTTCACAAGATTCAGCATCGGTAAGAGGAGCAATCGAAGTGCTAAGAAAATCATTGTTGTTGGTATTGGTGAAGTCACACAATTTAGTATTGTCTTGAGCCATCGTGACAAGCAAGCAATCCAACACACGAGCAAACAAGAAGCAAGCGAGAAAGAAGAAAACAGAAGAACAGAGGCGAATAAAACGGCAAGGGTGAAGTGGGGGAGAGGAAAACGAGAGGAAAATGGCAAATAATGTAATGCGAGGGATAAGAGTTTGTGATGGGTACTTGGTATGTCTTGACTTGACTTGACTTGGCGCGTATCTCCCCCGCAATGGCACCAGAAATACTTCTTGCTACCTCTTGAGCACTGCGTTGGTTTTCCCTTGAACAGGAAAGTGTGATGCAGTAAAGTAGCGTAAGTATTTCCCTCGGTTTTTGAGAACCAAGGTATCAATCCAGTAGGAGATCACGCACGAGTCCCTCGCACCTACACAAACAAATAAGAACCTCGCAACCGACGCGATAAAGGGATTGTCAATCCCTCAACGGTCACTTACGAGAGTGAGATCTGATAGATATGATAAGATAATATTTTTGGTATTTTTATGATAAAGAGAAATAAAGATGCAAAGTAAAATAAAAGTCAAAGGAAATAACTAAGTGTTGGAAGATTAATATGATGGAATATAGACCCGGGGGCCATAGGTTTCACTAGTGGCTTCTCTCAAGAGCATAAGTATTACGGTGGGTGAACAAATTACTGTTGAGCAATTGATAGAATTGAGCATAGTTATGAGAATATCTAGGTATGATCATGTATATAGGCATCACGTCCGTGACAAGTAGACCGACTCCTGCCTGCATCTACTACTATTACTCCACACATCGACCTCTATCCAGCATGCATATAGAGTATAAGGTCATAAGAACGGAGTAACGCTTTAAGCAAGATGGCATGATGTAGAGGGATAAACTCATGCAATATGATATAAACCCCATCTTGTTATCCTCGATGACAACAATACAATACGTGCCTTGCTGCCCCTAACATCCTTTGGGAAAGGACACCGCAAGATTGAACCCAAAGCTAAGCACTTCTCCCATTGCAAGAAAGATCAATCTAGTAGGCCAAACCAAACTGATAATTCGAAGAGACTTGCAAAGATAACCAATCATACATAAAAGAATTCAGAGAAGATTCAAATATTGTTCATAGATAAACTTGATCATAAACCCGCAATTCATCGATGTCAACAAACACACCGCAAAAGAAGATTACATCGAATAGATCTCCACGAGAATCATGGAGAACTTTGTATTGAGATCCAAAGAGAGAGAAGACCATATAGCTAATAACTATGGACCCGAAGGTCTGAAGTAAACTACTCACACATCATCGGAGAGGCTATGGTGTTGATGTAGAAGCCCTCCGTGATCAATGCCCCCTCCGGCGGAGCACCGGAAAAGGCCCCAAGATGGGATCTCACGGGTACAGAAGGTTGCGGCGGTGGATGTAACATCCCAAATTTTCAATTTGGAATGTTATACATTAGGTCATCATGCATATCATATTTTTCTCGCATTTTTCCGATCCTAGAAATTTCACGCAACTCAAGGACCCTCGGAGAGAGTTGGAAGTTTCATAATTTTCATATTTGGGATTTCTCAAATTTCGAAAAATAGGATCATTTGGATTTATTTAAATTATCTTCATAAAGTTTTCCTATAAAAACATTTCGAGAGGGAATAATATGACTTTCCCAAACAATTAGGAAAAATGAAGATATTATAAATAAACCAAATTTGATTTTGGAAGATTTATTTTGCTTAGGCAAACATGAGCATTTTAAAAATTTATGCATGTTTGCTGTTTTTAAAGTTCATTTTGTTCGACTCATTTTTAGGAGTCGGGGAAAATTTGTTTTATTTAATTTGGAGTTCATTTGGTATTTTTTTTAAATTCATTTGGTTTAAATTTTATTTAAAAAAAAATTTCACATGCTTCGGGCCGAGGCCACTGGCCAAGCCAGCCAGGCCCAGGCCCAGCGCCTGCCCACCTCCTCCTCCTCCTCACCGCCGAAGGCGGACTCCGCACAAGACGGCATCGCCGCCGCCGAGTCCCGCCTGACCCGCCTCCTTGCCCCCTCCCAAGTCGCCCCCCCTTTTATAACCGCCCCCTCTCTCTCTCACCTCACTGAGCCGCCCGCCACCAGCGCCCACGCCGGCCTGACGCCGCCGTGGGCGCCGACGCCGCCGCCGCCGCCGCCGCCTGACGCGGGAACCCCCGCCCTCGCCTCCCGCCCGCCCGAGCCCCGGAGAGCCCCTGGGCGATCACGGAGGTAGCCACCGCCGCCCGCCCGATCCGGTTTTCCTTTGAACCGATCCGGTTTATTTTTTAAAAAAATGTTCGGTTTTTTTTAAAACCTAGATTGGTTTTATTTTTTCGGTTTTCTTATTTAACGAACGCTCACCGAACTGCTCGTTTCAATGAACGCGTTCGTTGGATTCGTTCTCGTTAACTAACGTCCGCTATTTAAACCGTTCGTCGCTTTTTCTTTTAATCGGATTTAATCCGTTATTTTTCCGATTTGATTTCAGATCCGATTTTCAAAACTGTTTTATTTCATGCTCGCTTATCGAATCAGGTGATTCAAGCGCTGGAGTTTCAGAATGAAACCGCCGTTCGACTACCCTACTTTCACAGAGTTTTGCCACTGTGAAATTTTGACCTAATTTCAGATTGCTAAACCGAGTCGTTCTCCTCGAGTTCCGACTTTGGAGTTTATTTTGATTCGATTCTTTTGCAACCAGGGTTCTTAAGTTGAACTTTCTGGTTAGATCTTTTATTCGAGATTTCCCTGCATTAGATGAGTACTTATTGTATGCTTGTTGTTTGTCTGCGTTAGATCACCTTGAGTGCGCCGCTTGTTACTTCAATCTCTAGGACTCATGGATCATCGCAAGGCAAGTAACACTTTGATCATACTCTTCTCATACCCAGTTTTATGCATTAGATCTATTCCTCAAACACTTGCATGATTAGGATCTAATTAAATTGTGGGTTTGGGAAGTAGATTGAGGTAGTAGCTATTACTGCTTTTACTTATGAAACCTTGGGAGTTACTTCTACGCTTGCTTGTTTATGCCATGCTATGCTAGTAGACGTGGATTGGGTGAGTGAATATCCATGATGATGTGAGATTCTTAATTAATGGTTTATCTAAGGTGGCAACCTAAACACACATCTGGGTGGATTGAGGCACCTGGTTTTCATCAGACTTGCTGTATTTCTTGGACCGCCACCCAGTGCTCTAAGGGATCATAAGATTATTCAAACTGAAACTTCCGTGTGCAGCCACAAGCCAATTATGGGCTCTGGCGCGAGTTGACTAAGTCGTGCGAACTCTTACGGGTAGGCTAGCTGATGTAGGGGATGTAGGTTGGTACGGTCTACCCACATGTAAGGTGCTAGCGCTTCGAAAGACTATGTCTCGGTCATCCGCTTCTCAAACACCATGTAGTGCGAGAACCAAGCGGAGGCGATCGAGTCTTGTGGGGAAAAGTCGCAAACCTCTGCAGAGTGTATAAACTAATCATGATTAGCCGTGTCCCGGTTATGGACAATTTGAGTATCCTGTAATTGAATATCATGTGAATCTCAACATGTTACTTCTAAATAAAAATTATTGGGTTTTGATGAGTACTTTTAATTGGGATTGAGGATGTGTCAACCATTCTCAATGTTTAACAACCACCATGATAGTTAAATAAAATTATTCCTTTGATGTAGGGAAAATCAGCTTTATGCAATGTAACAGAGAGCCTTACCACCAGCCATATATGCATGTAGTGTAGGCTTATTCATTCATTGCTCTTATGTGTTACATTGCCAAGATATTCCATGTGTGAATTGTTTTGGCTGCAACTTTTCACGCTATGCACTTTTCGCATTTGATTAGAGTAAGGTGTTAGGTCGTGGTTCTATACTCGGTGATGCCGTTGGAGTTGATGGACTCGCTTATCTTCCAAGCCTTCCATTGTTATTATTAGATGGCCTTAAGCCATATTTTTGTATTCAGTTCCCTTGTGGACAACGATGTAATAAGTGTGTGATTGCTACTCGCTATAAATCCTTCAATCTTGTGTGGTGTCAAGATTATCGATCCGGGGATGACACCGAGCACGAGACTTGATCCATTTGGGTCTGGTCGCTCAGAGAATGGTATCGAGCACACGCCGATCGTAGGACACGCACCACTAAGTTAAAGCCATAGATCACTCTCTCTTCCCATTTTCTAACTCCTCATCTTTTCTACTCTCTTTAGGATGACGGACGCGAAGATCAAGTACACCCAACCCGATGAAGGCACACCTTTTGGATTTCACTTGAAGGAAGTTACTAAGTACCGAACATTGACTACCAAGTTTCACGGGACTTTCAACGCCACTCTGCCTGAAGAGGAGCGCTGGAAGATTCATGCTCACGTTCCAGGAAGGACATTCGCCCCAATCACCAAGCCTATAGATAGTGTTTTCAGTGCACCAACTTGGAGTCAGGAAAGAGCATGGCAGCTCACATCACCATGGGACGATTGGAGAAGTTTATCAAGAAGACCTCAAGGACACCATCTACCAGATTTGCGGACGCCGAGATGACAAGCGGGACGTCGTCAACACCAAGAAGGATAGGTCCATTGCAGCTTTCATCCAGAGTTAAATCAGCACATTCGACGCCAGAGAACCAAATGTGCAATGACATGTTGGAGTTGCGAAGACAAAGGAAGGATCATCGAACCGAAGAAGAACTAAAGACTACACGCAAGGACTACATGGACGAGATCGTAGCTCGGCAAGACACAATAACGATCTTAATTACGAGATCAAGAACTCAAGAAGAAGTTGGCGCCAGAATGAAGACCAAGATGTCGAACACCCAATCGACTACATCAACATCGACGACACGATTCGGATCCAAGTGAACCCGACTTTGAAGACGGTCGAGCAGACATCATGGAGTCTTCCACGGTTCAAACTAGTAGAAGTCCCCACATATTAGTAGTATTCCTCCATGTAAACATTTTAGTACACGCACTTTTGCGATAGTTAGATCGTTGTAAGCCCTTGTTTGATTGAATGAAGTGATTTTGTGTGTTTTGCTCATGTGCATTTGGGTAGTGATTTCCTTAGACCTCATTCTATTCTACATTTCTCTTCTCTTCTAAACCCTTCAGATGCCTCCGAGACGCGATTCGGATTCGTTTTCCCACCAGAGATCACCCAATTGATCCAGCAATGAATACCCCTGATTCAAACATTGGTGCGAACAACAACAACAACAACAACAACAACAACAACAACCCACCGCCACCACCACCACTGCGGATCATCGACTCGCTTCCTTAGACTGAACCGCGGTGTATTCCAAAGAGCACCGAGCCGATTGTAGCAGATGACCTGGCTCCGCAAGATAGGAAGAGAGCTGACCATCGCAGGATGCACCGATGGTGAAAGAGTGAAGTTTGCAGACATCAGCTTGAAGGACCCGCAGCAGCATGGTGGGAGAATTTCACACCACTTACCCGTGAGACACCGCCACATGGGACCAGCCAACAAGCTTTTCAGACCGCTCATGTTTCAGCAGGAGCCATGGCCATGAAGAAGCGTGAGTTTCGCAATTTACGCCAAGGAGGAAGGACTCACACAAGACGTGGATGACTTTAGTAAATTAGCACCTTATGCCCCGGATGACGTTACTACGGATGCAGCTAAACAGAGAAGTTTCTAGAAGGACTGAATGATGAGTTCAAGATGCCGTTGATGGTAGCAAGTTTCAACAACTACCAGGAGTTAGTAGACCGAGCTCTCATGATTGAAGGAAGCAAAGAAGAATTGAGAACTGCAAGCGGAAGTATGGACAAGGGAAGTATAACTCGATCCCAGCAGAAGCCTCGTTATACCCCTAAATCAGGAATTCAGTTTCAGCATACCCATGGAGGAGGTAATTCAGATAACCATAATGGCACCAAGAATGGGAACGGAATGGAGGAAGCAACGGACAGAATCGCACCAACCCGTCTACACCATCCAAGGTAGACCTGAGTCACATTACTTGCTTTAAGTGCCGCAAGATCGGGCACTATGCAAATGACGCCTGTAGGCGTAATGGAAATGGCAATGGAAGCTCTGGAAAGAAGCCCAACCCTTTCAACAGGGGACAAGTGAACCACATTGATGTGGAGGAGGTTGAAGATCAGCCCGATGCAGTAATCGGTAAGTTTTTGGTTAAGTCATTTACTGCAGTTGTTCTTTTCGACACTGGTGCATCGCATTCATACATATCAAGGGGATTTGTGGATAAGTACAAGTTACCAACCCAAGCCCTTAGGTCACCCATGCTAGTAACCTCACCCGAGCAGAGTACATGGCTAGTAAATGGTGTGATCGATCGCCATTAAGGATTGGACACTATGTTTTCCCCTCGCACCTAATAGTTCGGAATCCCAAGGATTGGATGTGATATTAGGAATGGATTGGTTATCAAAGTATGGAGGAAACATAGATTGTACCACAAGGTCAATTTTGCTCACCACACCGAAGGAAGGAGGATTATACGTATCACGGCACGAGCCGAGGAGAGCACAAGTTAATTGCTTATCAGAGTGGTACAGAAGAAGTACCAGTGGTAAAGGATTATCTGATGTATTCCCTAAGAGTTGCTGTGAATGCCGCGGATAGAGACATTGAGTTTTTGATCGAGCTGTTGCCGTGAACAGGCCCGATATCGAAACGATCAGACAGATGCCCGCAAAGGATTTGGCGGAAATCAAGAAGCGATTAAGGAACTATTGGATAAAGGCTTTATTCGCCCAAGTTCTTCACCTTGGGGATCACCCGTTTTGTTAGTGGAGAAGAAGGATGGATCTTTGAGAATGGTTGTTGATTACCGTGGATTGAATGAAGTAACAATCAAGAACAAGTACCCACTACCTATGATAAATGATCTGTTTGATCGCTTGCAAGGAGCCAAAGTGTTTTCCAAGATCGACTTGCGATCAGGGTACCATCAGTTAAAGATTCGGGAGCAAGATATACCCAAGACAGCATTTACCACAAGATATGGACTGTACGAGTATACCGTTATGTCATTTGGACTAACTAACGCGCCAGCCTATTTCATGAACCTGATGAACAAAGTGTTTATGGAGTTTTTGGACAAGTTCGTCGTGGTGTTCATTGATGACATTTTGATTTTCTCGAAGAATGAAGAGGAACATAAGGAACATTTGAGATTGGTTTTGAGAAACCGAGGGAACACCAGTTGTATGCCAAGTTCAGCAAATGTGAGTTTTGGTTAAAGGAAGTTGGATTTCTGACATGTTATATCCGGAGAAGGGATAGCAGTTGACCCCACAAAAGTTGAGACCGTAACCAAGTGGGAAGCACCAACGACAGTTGGAGAGATTCGAGTTTCCTTGGACTCGCAGGATACTACCAAGATTCATTGAGAATTTCTCAAGGATTGCAAAGCCTATGACTGAATTGTTGAAGAAGGAAAACAAATTCATATGGACTGAGGACCTGTGAGGCAAGTTTTCAGGAGTTGAAGAAAAGATTGGTTACCTCACCAGTTTTGATATTGCCGATCAAACTAAGGATTATGAGGTATTGCACGCTTCACGTCGAGGACTTGGAGCAGTGCTTATGCAGGAAGGAAGAGTTGTTTCGTATGCTTCACGACAACTTAAGCCCCATGAGTTGAATTACGCCACTCATGATTTGGAGTTAGCAGCCGTTGTGCATGCCTTGAAGACGTGGAGACACTTTCTCATTGGAAATCATTGTGAAGTATATACGGATCACAAGAGTTTGAAGTACATCTTCACACGTATGAATTGAATCTCGATGAGGAGATGGTTAGAGCTAATCAAGGATTATGATATGAGATTGCATTATCACCCCGAAAGGCTAATGTCGTAGCAGACGCATTGAGCCGTAAGAGCCACGTCAATACCCTAATGATGGGAGGAATACCCAATGAGTTAGCCGAGGACCTTCGAGACCTATGTTTGGAAATAGTTCCGAGAGGCTATGTAGCAGCATTGGAGATTCAGTCGACACTAATGGACAAAATCAGAGAAGCCCAAAAGGCAGATAAGGAAGTTGCCTCTATAAAGGAGAAAATGAGCAAAGGAAAAGCTAAAGGATTTCGTGAGGATGAACACGATACCCTATGGTTTGAAGACCGTGTTTATGTGCCCAATGACCCAGAGATCAGGAAGTTGATTTTGCAAGAAGCCCATGATTCACCTTATTCGATTCACCCAGAAATACCAAGATGTATTTGGATTTGAAGAATATTTTCGTGGACCGGAATGAAGAAGGATATTGCGGAGTATGTAGCAGTTTTGACGTATGTCGAAAGTAAAGGCGAACATCGAAGCCAGCAGGATTGTTACAGCCATTGCCGATACCGAATGGAAGTGGGATAAACTAGGCATGGATTTCATCACAGGTTTGCCAAAGACCCGCTCAGATATGACTCGATTTGGGTCATAGTCGACCGTTTGACCAAGGTAGCTCATTTCATTCCAATCAAGACTACCTATAGCAGTGCTAAGTTGGCAAAGCTATACATGACCAGAATTGTGTGCTTACACGGAGTTCCGAGGAGCATCGATCGACGAGAGGAACCCAATTTACTTCAAATTTTGGAACCAGTTGCACGAAACATTGGGAACCCGATTGAATTCAAAGACAGCTTTCCACCCACAGATCGATGGACAGACCGAGAGAGTCAATCAGATTTTGGAGGACATGTCGAGAGCTTGTGCACTAGATTATGGATCTAGTTGGGATGATAATTGCCGATGCAGAATTTTCCTACAATAACAGTTACCAAACCAGCTTGAAGATGGCACCTTCGAGGCTTTGTATGGAAGAAGGTGCAGGACACCATTGTCATGGGACGAAACCGAGATCGCCGCTTGTTTGGACCAGATTTGATTAAGGAGTGCGAACGAAAGTTAAGTTGATTCGAGACAGGCTCAAGGTAGCCCAGTCTGCATGTAAGAGTTATGCCGATTAAAAGCGCAAAGCGATTGAGTATGAAGTTGGAGACAGAGTATATCTCGAGTATCCCCGCCGAGGAGTTAAGCGTTTTGGAGTTAAAGGAAAGTTAGCACCCGCTTCGTTGGACCATATAAGATTTTGCAACGCATGGGAGAAGTTGCTTATAAGTTGGAATTGCCGGAGGACTGTCGGGAGTTCATGATGTATTCCATGTTTCTCGATTGAAGAAATGTCACCCGAGATAGCAGAGGTACCGTTAAGAGACACAGTGCCACCGAAGCAATTCAGTGAAGGATGACTTGACATATGAGGAAAAGCCAGTTAAGATTCTCGATTATGCCAGCAGAGTTACCCGCAGCAAGGTTATCAAGTTTTGCAAAGTTCAGTGGAGCCACCACACTGAGGATGAAGCCACCTGGGAAAGAGAGGAAGTTTTGCTTAAGGACCACCTCACCTATTTTCTAGTTAACCCGAATCTCGAGGGCTAGATTCATCTTAGGTAGGTTTGTAACATCCCAAATTTTCAATTTGGAATGTTATACATTAGGTCATCATGCATATCATATTTTTCTCGCATTTTTCCGATCCTAGAAATTTCACGCAACTCAAGGACCCTCGGAGAGAGTTGGAAGTTTCATAATTTTCATATTTGGGATTTCTCAAATTTTGAAAAATAGGATAATTTGGATTTATTTAAATTATCTTCATAAAGTTTTCCTATAAAAACATTTCGAGAGGGAATAATATGACTTTCCCAAACAATTAGGAAAAATGAAGATATTATAAATAAACCAAATTTGGTCTTGGAAGATTTATTTTGCTTAGGCAAAATGAGCATTTAAAAAATTTATGCATGTTTGCTGTTTTTAAAGTTCATTTTGTTCGACTCATTTTAGGAGTCGGGAAAATTTGTTTTATTTAATTTGGAGTTCATTTGGTATTTTTTAAATTCATTTGGTTTAAATTTTATTTTAAAAAAATTTCACACGCGCCCCATGGGCCGAGGCCCACTGCCCAGCCCAGCCCAGCCCCAGCCCAGCCCTGCCCACCTCCTCCTCCTCCCACGCGCCCGAAGGCTGGACTCTCGCCACAGACGGCATCGCCCGCCCCCGAGTCCCGCCTGACCAGCCTCCTTGCCCCCTCCCAAGTCGCCCCCCCTTTTATAACCGCCCCCCCCTCTCACCTCACCTCACGCCACCCGCCACCGAATCTGCCTTGACGCTGATGCGCCTGGCCGCCGCGCCACGCCGCCGCCGACGCTGGAACCCCACCGCCTCACCTCCCGACCCGCCGCCCCAACCGAGCCCCGGAGAGCCCCGCCGGCGATCACCGGAGGTAGCCACCGCCGCCCAGCCGATCCGTTTTTCCTTTGAACCGATCCGTTTATTTTAAAAAAATGTTCGTTTTTAAAAAACCTAGATTGGTTTTATTTTTTCGGTTTTCTTATTTAACGAACGCTCACCGAACCGTTCGTTTCAATGAACGTTCGTTGGATTCGTTTTGTTAACGAACGTCCGCTATTTAAACCGTTCGTCGTTTTTCTTTTAATTGGATTTAATCCGTTATTTTTCTGATTTGATTTCAGATCCGATTTTCAAAACTGTTTTATTTCACGCTCGTTTATCGGAATCAGGTGATTCAAGCGCCTGGAGTTTCGTAACGAAACCGCCGTTCCGACTACCCTACTTTCACAGAGTTTTGCCGCTGTGAAATTTTGACCTAATTTCAGATTGCTAAACCGAGTCGTTCTCCTCGAGTTCGACTTTCGGAGTTTATTTTGATTCGATTCTTTTGCAACCAGGGTTCTTAAGTTGAACTTTCTGGTTAGATCTTTTATTCGAGATTTCCCGTGCATTAGATGAGTACTTATTGTATGCTTGTTGTTTGTCTGCGTTAGATCACCCGAGTGCGCCGCTTGTTACTTCAATCTCTAGGACTCATGGATCATCAAGCAAGGCAAGTAACACTTTGATCATACTCTTCTCATACCCAGTTTTATGCATTAGATCTATTCCTCAAACACTTGCATGATTAGGATCTAATTAAATTGTGGGTTTGGGAAGTAGATTGAGGTAGTACCTATTACTGTTTTACTTATGAAACCTTGGGAGTTACTTCACGCTTGCTTGTTTATGCCATGCTATGCTAGTAGACGTGGATTGGGTGAGTGAATATCCATGACAGATGTGAGATTGTTAATTAATGGTTTATCTAAGGTGGCAACCTAAACACACATCTGGGTGGATTGAGGCACCTGGTTTTCATCGAGACTTGCTGTATTTCTTGGACCGCCACCTGTGCTCTAAGGGATCATAAGATTATTCAAACTGAAACTTCCGTGTGCAGCCACAAGCCAATTATGGGCTCGCATAGTTGACTAAGTCATGCGAACTCTTACGGGTAGGCTAGCTGATGTAGGGGATGTAGGTTGGTACGGTCTACCCACATGTAAGGTGCTAGCGCTTCGAAAGACTATGTCTCGGTCATCCGTTTCTCAAACACCATGTAGTCACGAGAACCAAGCGGAGGCGATCGAGTCTTGTGGGGAAAAGTCGCAAACCTCTGCAGAGTGTATAAACTAATCATGATTAGCCGTGTCCCGGTTATGGACAATTTGAGTATCCTGTAATTGAATATCATGTGAATCTCAACATGTTACTTCTAAATAAAAATTATTGGGTTTTGATGAGTACTTTTAATTGGGATTGAGGATCTGTCAACCATTCTCAATGTTTAACAACCACCATGATAGTTAAATAAAATTATTCCTTTGATGTAGGGAAAATCAGCTTTATGCAAATGTAAATCAGAGAGCCTTACCACCAGCCATATATGCATGTAGTGTAGGCTTATTCATTCATTGCTCTTATGTGTTACATTGCCAAGATATTCCATGTGTTGACCCGTTTTGGCTGCAACTTTTCACGCTATGCACTTTTCGCACGCACAGTAAGGTGTTAGGTCGTGGTTCTATACTCGATGATGCCGTTGGAGTTGATGGACTCGCTTATCTTCCAAGCCTTCCGCTGTTATTATTAGATGGCCTTAAGCCATATTTTTGTATTCAGTTCCCTTGTGGACAACGATGTAATAAGTGTGTGATTGCTACTCGCTATAAATCCTTCAATCTTGTGTGGTGTCGGCATTCTCGATCCAGGATGACACGAGCACGTAGACTTGATCCATTTGGGTCTGGTCGCTACAGTGGAATTAGGTTTTTGGCTCCGTATCTGATAGTTTGGGGGTACGTAGGTATATATAGGAGGAAGAAGTATGTCGGTGGAACAACGTGGGCCCCATGAGGGTGGAGGGCGCGCCCAAGGGGGTAGGCGCGCCCCCCTACCTCGTGCTCTCCTGGTTGATTTCTTGACGTGGACTCCAAGTCCTCTGGATCAGGTTTGTTCCGAAAATCACGTTCCTGAAGGTTTCATTCTGTTTGGACTCTGTTTGATACTCTTTTTGTGCGAAACACTGAAATAGGCAAAAAACAACAATTTGGGTTGGGCCTCCGGTTAATAGGTTAGTCCCAAAAATTATATAGAAGTGTATAATAAAGCTCATTAACATCCAAAGCAGAATATAATATAGCATGGAACAATAAAAAATTATAGATACGTTGGAGAAGTATCACCCGCGGCCGGAGCCGGCCGTCCCCGACTTGCTGAACTACGACGAGCTGCCGGAGCCCCGCTTCAAGTCCCCACCGGTCTTCCTCCACGACGCTGCCGCCTTGAACCTCTCCCACCGACCTTTGTTTCCCCCGCAACGCGTCGGACACATCGAGCAGCACCTCGAGGCCGTGATGCTCCACCACGCTAGTCCGCCAGGCCAGCCGCACCCCTCGTCCAAGCCGCCGTCTTCGTTTAGATCCGGCGACCTCCGCCACCAGTCCGCCGAGACTGGTCCTCCTCACCACCTGCTGCCTCCTCTTCATCGTGTTGGCGCGTCGTTCCCCTGCTTCTGCGTCCGAGCATGCGAGGATGACGACCAGCGCCAAGTTCCGCTTCCCCGCGTTGACCTTGTGCGCTTGTCCACATCCAAGGTGGACCCACTCCACGTCACCCGCGTGAGCCTCCTCTACTCGCCCGCGTGGGCTGCCGCGGCTGCAAGGCCTAGCCGAAGCCAGCCAACCTCGGCCTCCGTCCTCACCAACGGGCCGAAGCCCATGGGTGAGCAGCCCCTTCTCTCTCTGTTCGCACAGTACAATTCAGATTCAGCCCATTACATGTATTTTTCCAATCCTGCGAGTTTTAGCTATTTGTCGAGAGAGTGCAGTTTTACAGAAAACCCCTAGTCTTCATGCATCTAATAACTCATTAACCATGCATCATATGTCAATAATTTATATATGTATAATGCTTAGAATTTCATCTAGTTTCATAATATCCAACTTTCATCCATGTTTAAAATGTTTAAATTGTTGTTTGCATTTGTTTTGCACAATGACATGTTAAAATGGTTTATTTCATAACTAAATAACGGTAGCTGCATTTTAAATAAAATTTATATGTAAATGGGGTGGAAAAATTCATAGATTAACATGGTGCACTTTGTTTTACTGTTTAACAACATTAAAAATATGTTTTAGGGCAGAACAGTAGCTAATTCGAAATTTGCATGTGATGATTTTCCGGAATTGTTGTTATTTTTTCCGGCCTCATTTAAACTTGCTTGAATAGTTAGTTTACTTATGCTTCACCCCCTTGCCATGTTTAATAACATTTAATATTGTTGGGTACATAAATGAGAGTGAACTAAATAAATGCATGTGGTGTTTCGTCAATATGCACTTAATTTGTAGTGTTGTTTGTTGCACTTTGCCATGCCATGACTCATTAAACCAGACATGCATCATACTTGGTTGTGCATCATGCCATGTTTATGTGATGGTGTGTTTACCGTGTTGTTTGCTTCTTTCCGGTGTTGCTTCTTCTTGATAGTTTCGATAACGTTGCGATTGTGAGGATTCGTTCAACTACGTGGCTTCGTCTTCTTCATGGACTCGGTCTTCTTCCTAGAAGGATTCCAGGCAAGATGACCATCACCTTGGATCTCACTACTATCTTTGCTATGCTAGTTGTCTCGATGCTATCGCTATGTCGCGCTACCTACCACTTGTTATCAAGCCTCCCAAATTGCCATGTTAGCCTCTAACCTTTTCACCCTTCCTAGCAAACCGTTGTTTGGCTATGTTACCGCTTTGCTCAGCCCCTCTTATAGCGTTGCTAGTTGCAGGTTGTTCCATGTTGGGACATGGTTTACATGGATATCATGGGATATCACAATATCTCTTATTTAATTAATGCATCTATATACTTGGTAAAGGATGGAAGGCTCGGCCTTATGCCTGGTGTTTTGTTCCACTCTTGCCACCCTAGTTTCCATCATACCGGTGTTATGTTCCTTGATTATGCGTCCCTAACACGATGAGGGGTATGGGACCCTCTCAACGTTTTGCTTTGGATAAAACTCTTCCAGCAAGGCCCAACATTGGTTTTAACATTTGCCATAATAATACTTGAACCTAATAATTAATTTGCATAGGGCATCGCGAACCCGAGGATTTTTCAACATAGCAGGGGGGCCAATGCTGATGGTGTTGGTCCCAAACGGGCAGCCTGCGGGGCCACCTCGGGGAAACTCGAGGGCTAGTTTTACTCGTAGCTTGACCCATCCGGACGTGTCCTGAGGCTAGATACGCGCGGCTACTATCAAGGTGTCGACACGCTGGGGGGCTTTGCTGGATTAGTTTTACCATTGTCGAAATGTCTTGTGCATCGGGATTTAGAGTCTGGTCGGAGGGTCCCATGATGGAGGATTGTCTCCGCGGATCGTGAACTTGTCATGGGCTAAGTTGGGACACCCCTGCAGTATTTGATCTTTCGAAAGCCGTGCCCGCGGTTATGTGGTAGATGGGAATTTGTTAATATCCGGTTGTAGAGGACTTGAAGTAAACTTAACTAAAATACACCAACTAGGTTGCGTAGTCGTGATTGTCTCTTTTCGGGGAAGTTCGAGAGGAGAACACGGTTGGGTTATGTTTGAACGTAAGTAGTTCAGGATCACTTCTTGATCATTAATAGTTGGTGACCGTTTGCATAGATTCTCATCTTACTCCTGTACTCGTGTGTTAGCCACCATACATGCTTAGCCGCTTGCTGCAACCTCACCACTTATCCTTTCCATACCCTTTAAGCTTTGCTAGTCTTGATGCCCATGGTAATGGGATTGCTGAGTCCTCGTGGCTCACAGATTACTACACAACAGTTGCAGGTGCAGGTAATGCGATGATCATGACGCGAGAGCGTTGTTTGCACGTTTTGAGTTCTTCTTCTTCTTCATCGATCTTGGGTTAGGTTCCTGGTCGGCAGCCTAGGCTAGCAGGGTGCACGTTGTTAGAGCTTTTATTTGTGTTTCATCCGTAGTCGGATGTTGATCTATGTATGATGTATTGATGTATTCTTGTGGCATTGTATGCCTTTTGTATGTATCCCCATCTATTATGTAATGGTTTGATGTAATGATATCCACCTTGCAAAAGTGTGCAATGTGCGGTTTTATCCTTGGTGGGACCTTCGAGTCTCTTTAGGATAGTGTCGCATATTGGGCGTGACAAGTTGGTATCAGAGCCTCGACCGACCATAGGAGCCCCCTTGATTGTTTGTAGTTGGCCGTTGTTGAGTCTAGAAGAAAACTATTTTGAGTCTTAGGATTATATATATATCGGAGAGTAGGATTATTTTTACTCCTCATCCCCCTTCGTCGCTCTGGTGAGGACTCCCGACGTAGATGTTTTGACTTTCCTCTCCTCATTTTCACTAAAAAAATTAGGATCACGCGGGTATCTTGGGATCGTTCCGATATTGTTGTGACGAGAACATTGTTCTTGGTGCCTCCTGACATTTAGGGGTTGTGGCAGTGTCCCGGGGAGTTGAGCTCTGAGGTGTTGTCGTCACAATTTTATCGTTGCAGTTCCGGTATACCTGAGCTTGCCGACATAAAAAATCTCTTATATGCAGTTAGTGGTTAGATAACCTCGATGCCACCCAGTACTGGGGAGGGAGTTCGGGAGTATTGCCACAGCTCGTATATCGGATGCTTTTCGAAGGTCGAGGTACACGATTTCCGGAGTTTTCTTGGTTATGTGTTGACGGATGGATACAGTTGGAGCGTAGGGCTTGTTAGCTGTGTGATATATATATTGTGCCTCCCTGTATTCCCAACACCAGATTGCATAACCAGAAAGTTTTGGGAGTTAATAGGTGGGAATTCAAGTAGCTCCTAGAATATCTTTCCGACTGATGCATGATATGGGATTGGGTAAATCTCTATCATATGTATTTGTTCCCGCTTATTTTGCAAGCCAAATCTTTGTTTTTGTTTTGAGTTGTGGTATTCGAGTTGCTTCAATGTCAAATGTGGATTCCATACCTTTTCTAAACGGTGTTCTCGTATTTCTATGGGAGTGTTAATCCTTCTTGTTTATCGAGATTGTCATGTCTTTTCAACCGGTGAACTTCTATTCGAATTAATCCGATCCTTTCGACAATTGAAAGGTCAATTCTCAATTCTCTCAACGATGTTCCTTTCTTCCGTCCCAAGTTGCCTTTGTTTTCCCACCATCCCACCCGTTACTTCAAGGACTCATATATATTAATCAAGTATCCATTTTATTCATGAGAAGTCTCTTCATTTTTCCACTCAATGTTCTTATCCGGCGTTTCCTCGTGAAGATGCTCAGGAGCTTCACGTTTATCATTCTTCGTTCTTTTTTCTTCTTCTCCGGTGGACTAAATTCAAGCTTCGGTGTTGATTATACCTCTTCCTTTTATTTCACATGATTTCCATGTTGGAAGTTCTTATCTAAGCCTCTCATAATCGTTGACCTCTCTCTATTCATATCCGGAGTGCTAAAGATATCTCAGAAGATTCAAGTTTCCATTCTTAATCCGTTCTAGTTATTTCGAGGTTGTTCTCTCATTCAAGCCATTTAATTCAACCGATGCAATCTCTCTTTCCAGCAACCATTTTCGACGGTGTTTCTTTTGAGTGGGCCCTAACCCACAGGTTTATTCCCAGGATCTTACCTGACTCTTCTAATTTTCCCAGAGTTATTCTCAAATTCTTTTCAAAGTTTGACGTAAGAATGAATTATCATCAGTCAGATGACTTCTCCAAGATCTTTCAATTCTTTTCATCGTTGGTTCAACCTTTCTATTCTTCATTCCGGAGTGCCTCAATAATTCATGGTGGTGTTTCTCGTGATCATTCTCGGATTTTGAAGACCGAAGAAGAGTTCCTCTTAAATCATTACCCGTTCTTCCAAAGATGTGTAGTTCAAGATTGATGCCATCCTCTCATAATTTTTTTCGATTGTGAGAATTATTTTCACCCATCCGACGCATTTCAGGAGTTGCTTTCCTTTCTCGATCATACGAAGGCCATCATTTATGAATATTACCCATTCTCAGCTTTTAGCTCTTGTTCTCCAATTCTTCTAGTGTTGCATTCAATATTTCTTTCCCTTCTCATTCGGCTTCGTTCTCCAATTATTCGAAATTGATGCCTCTTCATTCATCTCCAATTCTTCCGGTGCTTCGCTCAAGTATCCTATAATCAGTTCATGATCTCTTCGTTCTCCCGTATTTGAATTCCCTTAAGGATCTCCGTCCGTCCTTTTAATTCTTACAGTGGTTCGTCCAAGATTCCTATTCCTTTGTTTTCATATAAATTCATTCATTCGTTGTTTCCAATCCTACCGGTGGTTTGTTGAAGACCTTCCCAAGTTCGCGCTATATCTCTCCTTAACCCTTTTCAACGAGAATAACTGGTGTGCAAAAATCCATTATTAGTCATCAATTTAAGTTGATGAAGGATAAGCATAACATAATTCTTATTCTTGTTCCATCCAAGTGATTAGTTCCTTCTTCCGGACTTCATTCATATTATCAATGCTCGATTTCATGCGTCTCATCTTCTCCTTTTCCGGAGTTCCAAGTTTCCTCGGTTATATCGTCACGAAGCTCCATCTAAATCATTGCAAGGCTTCACCTTGTGTTTTCAACTTCTCTTTCTTTCTATCATCCTTTTATTACCGGAGTTCTTCATGGAGGCTCAACATGATGGTTCATGAAGGATTCCTTTCATTCTCGAATTGTTCTTCAAGATTTTTCTCGAAGTTAAGATCCACCAAGCTATACTCTAAAATAAACATGGTGTTCAACACATGTTTTGTTTTGAGGAGTTCAAGCATTCTTCATCTTGCATTCCGAAGTGCAATTCTTCCTACTTATCTTTTGAGGTGGTGTTATGTCATTCTTGATAATTTCCCATCGTGTTTCATGTTACACAAGTTTTTAAGAGTGACATATTTAAATCCATCATTTTATCTTTGTTCAAGAGGTCTTTTCAACCAATCAATCTTTTTTTTGTAGTTGTATTGGGTTATATTTCACCTATAGCCTTCCCTAAGGAATGTAGCTGTTTGTGGTGTTTATCAATGATCCAATTTTCTCCCTCTCATCTTGGTGAAGAAGTTCTTCATCTCCTTGTTGATCTCAATCCAATCAACTGTTTCCGTTAGTGGCCGGTTGTCACCTCATAATTTTGAGATGTGTTCCATAAGCCCACAACAAGCTTGTTCTTTTCATTGTTGATTTTCCAACAACTCCGTTCAACCCTTCTTCATAAGGATACTCTTTCAATTTTAATTGGGAGAGTTTTTATGTTCGTCTCCGTTCATTTCATTCCATTCTTTCATTTCTTCCGGAGGCGTTGTGTTGATCCTTTTGTCAAGGATTGCCCAATCTTGTCAAATGCATGTTGATTCCTTCCATTTAACTGGAGTGTTTTGTTCTCATTCAAGTTCTTTCAGCTTATCAAGTGTTGCATCTCTTTTCAACCGGAGTGATGCCCGAATTCTTTTATTCTTATTCCTTGTCCAGCTAATTTTGATCGGAGTGGCTTCAAAATCTATCTTGTCCCCTAAGCTCTTGGTTCTCATCATATTCATTGTTCCTCTTGTCCAACAGACTGTTTGCAATCTCGTTCATCTTCATTGTATTCTTTCTTTCAATTTGTTCAACCTCTCAAGGTTCGTGGTTTCAATCGTTTGTCAAAGAAGCAACTTTGTTTTACCTCTTGCTCTTCCGCTTCTCTCCGGTGCGATCCCTATATCTCGGGGCGAGATCTCTTGTAAGTGGAGGAGTGTCGTGACACCCCGAGACCGACGCTCCAGAAGCCTTCCATGTTCTTCTTTGCCGTCATGTGTTTTATTTTTGTTGTTGTTGCATTTCATCATGTCATCATGCATATTGCACCTGCATTTTTTCTCATAAAACTAGTAGTCGTTCATAGTGTTGCTTCTCTCTGTCTCCGTTGACCTTTTGTCAGAACCCCCTCTCCGCACAGTTCTCAGACCCTCATCGCGAAATGTCCGAAAACTCTCTCGGACCCGACCCGCTCAGTCATCACCAATGGGTCCGGATCATCCCCAAACATCTATAAAAATATCTCTGGCTTCTTATTTGGGCTTCTCTAGCCTATTTATTCTCGACCGCCCGATTACGATCGGAGGGTCCAAAGACCCCTAACTAGATCCCATATATATATATATATATATATATATATATATATATATATATATATATATATATATATATATATACATACATACATACATACATACATACATACATATATATATATAGGATGACAGTTTGGGACACCTAGGAGCCCAGGCACCTTATGTACCCGCCGTTAGATTGCTTTAGGATACGTGCTAATATAGTAAGCATGCACCTTTATAGTACCTTATATTTGGAAAGAATCTGCAGTGCTGCCATCAATTAACACTGTTTAAATTCATGATTACTTGCCTTCTTAATGAGGTATTAATCTGATTGGTCCACGGCAATAAGGAAATAAATATCTCCCTAATTTTGGACGTGCATTAACTACGTGACTCCTACATGGAAATAACCCTATGGATACTCCACGTATATGTCAAGCTAATAAAATCATATTTCCTAATGCATCATGTATATCTTAATTTTTTTTAGGAATGTGGCCGTTTCTTGTGTCTGAGGTCATATTTCCTAGTACGTGCATGTATAGTCTTATTAAAAACAAAGGTATCTAGAAATATATTGGGTATTCTCATGTTTCACTCATCCAAAAATATAAAATACCCAAAAAGTAAATGTGTACATCGTCTTAAGTTTGTTGTACATGGATAAGCTAGTTGTAGGTACATATTAATAAATCTTGCATATACCCAAAAATATTTTGGATATAAACATACCCGAGAATATCTTTGGTACTAAAAAAAATTTACATACTCACAAATTTATTTTGAGGTATCTGCATACTCATGACATTTTTGGGTATATACATTGTGTCTCGTTAGTAAGTACCTGATACCTCATGCACGTGTCAATGATTTGGAGTACGTACGCCATTTAGATATATACATACCAGATTAGGTACATACTCATGATATTTTCAAGGTATCTACATACTCATGAAGTTTTTGGGTATATTCATTTCATCTTGTTAGTAGGTATTTGAGATACCCGAGGTATATCCGTAATTTTTATTTGGTATAATACCTCGGGCATGCTTATATTCTTAGTACATATAATACCACGGGTATCGATATATTTTCATTAAGTAATATTTATGGTATGTGTATATTTTCATTAGATATAGTAGCCTACGTATGTGTATATTTTTATTAGGTATAATACATCAACATAATATTTGGAAAAGGATTGCTGCTAGAAAATCAACATAATAAATTTTTTGGAAAGTAATCATTGGCTGTTGAGTGTAATACTGCATGCAAAAGAAAAATGAAACGCTACTGTTTCATTAATTGCACGACATGCACTAACAAAATTGGCTTGCCATAAATGGGCCTAGGTGTCCAGGCACCTAGGTGCCCCAAACATTACATATACATATATATATATCAGTCTAACCCTACGCTATTCCATCCATTCCCCCCATCCAACCGCCGCCGCCACGCTCCACCTCCCACCTCGGGATCTCCTCCCGATCGAAATTCTCTCCGACCACCTCCCTTGATTTTCACCGCTGCCCAATCCACAGCCTCCACTGCCCATGCCCGAGCCTCCTCTCGTCCAGGAGCATGAGCTCCTCCCGTGCGCGCCTTCACCTGACCCCGTTGCCTCCATCTTCATCGGAGCACCACCGGGCCAGCAGGTAGCCGCCGTGCCCAGCGTCACCCCTTCCCTTCTGATAGAGGCAAAGGTGTCCCGATGTTTCGATGAGATGGTGGCTATCGTTTTCTGTGGGAGTCGACCTTGACGATCCGACTACGAACGTGCGAGACGTCGCGCCTTAGCAAAAGCTAAACCAACTTCCGAGGGTTATTGACCACACCGGAGCACGATCAACCTGACCACGAGGGCCTGCTTCCTGCGAGCAAACGAAGAACAAGCAAGAAACTAAGATTGCAATCTGGATATTGCGAATATAAGAGGAAAGCTTTATTAATGAAGGTGGGGTTCTGTGACGCATTGGTCTGGTCGTTGAACACAAACGAAGTACGCGAAGTTGCAACTATGGCGAACTTTTAATCTAAACAAAACCCAAAGTCTAAACGGTGCCCTAAGGGCTGTATATATGGAGGAAGAGGGGGGAATTTCGTGGCCCTTGGTGGAGGGGTCCGAAATCAACCCTATCTCTTGTTTCCCCACACATACGGACTCTAAAAATAGCCTATACTTATGTATTTCGAAATTACATGGGCCTGGCCCAATAATAAGGTGACGCAGCACCTAGAATAGCCTCTGGACGAAATTTATGAAGTGGCATCTTGTATATTTCGTCCAAGGCTTCATGCACCCGTTATGGTGGCTTCAAAGCCCTGAAATCATCACTTGTAACTCCGTTCTTGTTCCCCTTGTGCATGCCATCATCTCCATGCTTGTTCTTGCTCCAATGTTCATCCTTCTCCAAGCTAGGCCCTTCATTTGTAAGCAAAACAAATGTATCCAATTTAGGCAGCATCATATTCTCATGAACATTAGAATCATTACCAAGAAACGAAAGTACCTGGTAATTTAGTTGGCGTGCGCGAGCTCTAGTAATTGGTCCAGTATGTATAGCAGCAGGGGCTGTGGGTGTAACAATGGTATTGATGTCCTCATCATCCTCCCCTTCTTGAAATGAAGTCGTCCTTGACGAAAGTTCATCTTCCTCACCCAAATAAGGCTTCAAATCTGCGATGTTAAAAGTGGGACTAACCCCAAAATCTGCAGGCAGCTCAAGTTTATATGCATTATCATTTATTTTATCCAACACCTTAAAGGGACCATCAGCACGTGGCATTAGCTTTGATTTGCGCAAATCAGGAAATCTATCCTTACGCAAATGTAACCAAACAAGATCTCCAGGTGCAAACACAACATGTTTTCTACCCTTATCCCCAGCAAGTTTATATTTAGCATTCATACGCTCAATGTTTTCCTTAGTTAACTCATGCATTTTTAAGATCAATTCAGCATGTTCTTTAGCATCAAAATTAACCTTTTCCGAAGATGGAAGAGGCAACAAATCAATAGGTGCATGAGGTAGGAAACCATACACAACTTCAAAAGGGCACATCTTAGCAGTAGAATGCAATGAACGATTATAAGCAAATTCAATATGAGGCAAGCATTCCTCCCACATTTTCTTATTATTCTTCAAAACAGCCCTAAGCATAGTAGACAATGTTCTATTGACTACTTCAGTTTGTCCATCAGTTTGGGGGTGACAAGTAGTACTAAAAGCAGTTTAGTCCCCAACTTAGCCCATAAACATCTCCAAAAGTGGCTAAGAAATTTAGTATCACGATCTGAGACAATAGTATTTGGCACACCATGCAAGTGAATAATTTCACGAAAGAACAAATCAGCAACATTAACAGCATCATTGCTTTTATGACATGGTATAAAATGTGCCATTTTCGAGAATCTATCCACGACAACAAATATGCTATCCTCCCTTCTTTGTTCTAGGTAAACCTAAAACAAAGTCCATAGATATATCCTCCCAAGGAACACTAGGTACAGGCAAAGGCATATATAAACCATGAGGATTGAGTCGTGACTTAGCTTTTTGACATGTAGTGCAGTGAGCAATAAAACGCTCAACATCCCGTCTCATCTTTGGCCAAAAGAAATGTGTAGCAAGTACGTCCTCCGTCTTCTTCACACCAAAGTGTCCCATTAGTCCTCCTCCATGCGCCTCCTGCAACAACAAAAGACGAACGGAGCTAGCTGGAATGCATAGCTTGTTAGCACGGAACACAAATCCATCATTAACGACAAACTTGTTCCATGTTATTCCTTCTTTACAATTCTGCAATACATCTTTAAAATCAGCATCATGCACATATTGATCTTTGATGGTCTCCGAACCAAATATTTTGAAGTCAAGTTGTGAAAGCATAGTATAGCGACGAGACAATGCATCAGCAATAACATTTTCTTTACCCTTCTTGTGTTTAATGACATAAGGGAAAGTCTCGATGAATTCAACCCATTTAGCATGTCTACGATTCAGTTTAGCTTGACTTTTAATATGTTTCAAAGATTCATGATCGGAATGTATAACAAATTCTTTGGGCCATAAATAATGTTGCCATGTTTCTAAAGTCCGAACAAGAGCATATAATTCTTTATCATAAGTAGGATAATTCGGACTAGGCCCACTCAATTTTTCAGAAAAGTATGCAACAGGTTTGCCATCTTGTAATAACACACCTCCTAATCCAATTCCACTAGCATCACATTCAAGCTCAAAAGTCTTATTAAAATCAGGAAGTTGGAGTAAAGGAGCATGTGTCAACTTATCTTTCAATACCGTGAAGGCGTCTTCCTGTGCGGTACCCCAAACAAAAGGCACATCCTTCTTTGTAAGCTCGTTGAGAGGTGCAGCAATGGTGCTGAAATCTCTCACAAAACGCCTATAGAATCTAGCGAGGCCAAGAAAACTCCTCACTTGTGTGACCGTTTTGGGCTGCGGCCAACTCTCAATAGCTTCAATCTTGGCTTTGTCAACTTCAATTCCCTGTGGAGTAACAACATAGCCAAGAAAAGATACTCGGTCGGTGCAAAAGGTGCACTTCCCAAGGTTACCAAACAAACGTGCATCACGTAGAGCAATAAAAACAACACGTAAATGTTCCAAATGTTCTTCCAAAGATCTGCTATAAATCAATATGTCATCAAAGTAAACTACCACAAATCGTCCAATGAAAGCACGTAAAACTTCGTGCATTAATCTCATGAAAGTACTAGGTGCATTAGTTAACCCAAAAGACATGACTAACCACTCATATAATCCAAACTTAGTTTTAAATGCTGTTTTCCATTCATCTCCCAATTTCATACGAATTTGATGGTATCCACTACGCAAATCAACTTTGGAGAATATTGTAGAGCCACTCAATTCATCAAGCATATCATCTAGCCTAGGAATAGGATGCCGATAACGAATAGTAATATTATTAATGCCTCTACAATCAACACACATACGTGATGTACCATCCTTTTTCGCACTAGAATAATAGGAACAGCACAAGGACTAAGGGATTGGCGTATATAACCTTTGTCGAGCAGCTCCTGTGCTTGACGATAATCTCCTTCGTCTCCTCCGGATTGGTGCGGTATGGTGCATAGTTGGGTAATGATGCACCGAATTAAGTCAATCGATGCTCAATCCCTCGAATGAGAGGTAATCCGTGGCACGTCTTGTGGAAAGACGTCGTGAACTCCTGCAAAATGTTAGTGACAGCAGGAGGCAAAGAGGAAGGCACGTCCTCGAATGAAAATAATGCCTCTTTGCACACAAAAGCATAGCAAACAGATTTGCTGAAATCTAGCTCATCAATATCAGATTTAGTGGCAAATAAACATGCACTTTTCAATTTAATTTCAGAAGCAACACTAGATGGTTTACTATTAGGCTTCATTTGTTGCTCAAATTCTTTTGCCACAATCTGATTTTCACTCTTATTTTTATCCTGTTTTGCTTTATTAGCTCTATTAATATCATCTTTCAAAATGGAATCAGGAGTCATAGGAAGCAAAGTAATATTTTTATCCTTATGAACAAGAGTATATTGATTGTTTCTACCATGGTGTACAGAATTTTTATCAAATTGCCATGGTCTACCAAGTAATAAGGAACATGCTTGCATAGGTACCACATCACAATCAACATAATCAGCATATGTAGAGATACTAAAATGCACACGAACAGTACGTGTTACCTTAACCTTGCCGCTGTTGTTGAACCATTGGATGTAGTAAGGATGTGGATGTGGTCTTGTGGATAGCTTCTCCACCATCTCCATGCTAGCCAAATTGTTGCAGCTCCCTCCATCTATGATGACGCGCACAGAATGTTCCTTCACAACTCCCTTTGTATGGAACAAATTGTGCCTCTGATTTTGCTCAGCTTGTGTGACTTTCACACTCAAAACACGTTGAGCAACTAAACATTCATACCTGTCAGCGTCTTCAGGAGCCATGTATTGCGTCTCATGATCGAATCATCTTCACCATGTTCTTCACGTGTAATAAGAGCCAAATTCTCCTCATCATAGTCACTAGCGGACTCATACCCACCATCCTCGTAGCAATCATCACACGCTGAGATTTGCATTCTCTCGCATAATATCCTCTTCCCTTACAACGACGACAAATAATATCACTTGTGTGCCCTGTTGACGCCATGGAAGAAGAAGAGCTCTGCATGAGCCCGCGCAGTGTGCTCTTGGCGAGATAGTGGTGGTTGTGCTGCTTTCTTGTATCACGGTTGGTGAAAGTGCGTTATATCGACTAGAGGGGGTGAATAGGTGATTTTATGAATTCTTCAATCGAGGAATTTGCGGTGAGGAAATTCCTTAGCGAAGAACTACTTACATCGAATAAGTACTCGAAGTAAGCATAAGAGAATGCGGGCATGGTCATCATGATGAAATGAAGACAATCAAAGAGTACGGAAAGCGTAAACACAGGATAGCACAAGATGAAGACAAACAGATGAAGAAATTGGCGAGGAAATTGAGAAAGTCTTGATCAAAGTCTTCAAACACAGATATGAATGAACACTCAACACAGTAATGAGGAAATGAGAGGGTTGAAGAAATAGAACCAGTAAGGTTGGTGAAGACAATGATTTGGTAGACCAGTTCCAACTGCTGTCTCAGTTGTACGTCTGGTTGGAGCGGCTGAGTATTTAAACTCGAGGACACACAGTCCCGGACACCCAGTCGCTGAGCACACAGCTCAGGACACCAAGTCCTCACCGTATTCTCCTTGAACAAAGGTCACACAGACCTCGTCCAATCACTCGTGGTAAGTCTTCAGGCGACTTCCAAACCTTCACAGACTTGGTCACTCGGCGATCCACAATTCCTCTTGGATGCTCTAGACCATGACGCCTAACCGTATGGAAGAAGCACAGTCTTCAAAGGTAACAAGCGTCGGATCCACGCAGGATCAATCTCTTGATGATGCTCAATCACTTTGGGTTTGTAGGGTTTGGTGTTTGGGTTTTCCTCACTCGATGATTTTTGCTCAAAGTCCTCGGAGGATGGGTTGCTCTCAAATGACAAGTGTCAAGTTTCTCTCGGAGCAGCCAACCAGCTAGTGGTTGTAGGGGCGGCTATTTATAGCCTAGGAGCAGCCCGACATGATAAGACATAAATGCCCTTCAATGATATGACCGTTAGGTGGATAAGATATTTTGGGACAGGTGGGCGCAAGAAGACAACAACGGTCGGAAATTTGAATCTCAAATTCCTCGAGCTATCATGTTCCTCACTGTAGGCAATCCGACTGGCGAATTCCTAACTCCTCGGTCAGAACAAATTCCTCGTGACCGGAAGAACTTCGTCTCATCCTTTCAAGAAATTGATGAACTGTATGAGATTTCAAAGGCTTCACTCGAAGGGATTGGTAGGTGTAGGATTTTGAGTTGAGCATCACATGGAAATTTTTCCTTAGTATTTCCTCGACCCCCTTTAACAGTATGGTGTTTCCTATGACTCAAGAAAGAGAAAACAAAACTATGAAAACAAAAGTCTTCACGCTTCATGTTCCTCAAATGAATACCAAGTCTTCAAGGTCACACCAATTTCTTCACTTTCAAAGTCTTCAGAAAGTCTTCAGAATATCAAAGTCTTCAATCGAAGAACTTCATTTTTAGGGGTCGACTTTCACTGTAAATATCAAACTCCTCATAGACTTATAGACCTGTGTACACTCATAAACACATTAGTTTCTTAACCTATAAGTCTTCAATACACCAAAATCACTAAGGGGCACTAGATGCACTTACAGTTGGAGGTGGCACCTGAAGGAGGTGATGGTGCAGTGGAAGTAGATGATGCACGTGGTGTCCATGATGAAGGTCGATCTGCAGAAAAGTTAGTTCGCGCCAATGCTTGTCGATCCTGCACTTCACGTTCAGCTTTACAAGCAAGATGGAATAAACGAGTGATATTAGTATACTACTTATACTCTAGAATGGTCTGAATCTCTTTATTTAATCCACCCATAAAAGCGTGCAAGCATAGCTTCATTCTCCTCAACAATACCACATCTAATCATGCCGGTTTGTAATTCCCGATAATATTCTTCTACAGAATTTTTCCTTGTCTTAAGCGCTGCAATTTTTGAAGTAATTCACGTTGATAATATGGTGGAACCCAACGATACGCATAGCAGTTTTCAAAGCAGCCCAAGTAGCTGGAACAGGATATAATCTACAATGTTCAGACCACCAAACACATGCAAAGCTAGTGAAAGCGCAAACAGCAGCGAGAACACGTCTCTCCTCGGGATATTGTAAACATGTAAATCGTTGTTCAGTTTCTAACTCCCAAGTAAGATATATATCAGGAACATATCTACCCTCAAACGGTGGAATATTCAATTTCAGTTTAGGGAGATGGTCATGATCTCGTACCGGAGGTGGTGGTGCAGGCCTACCGTTGCGAAGATATACCGAGGTCGACTCTTGCTGGTGGTGGTCTTTGGTGGCTGCACGTAGTTCTAATTTTGGTCAACCTCATCCTCGTAATAGTCCTCCATCTCTGCAGTAACAGCAGGAGCTACAGAAGCACCAACAGCAGTAGCAGCGGCACCCGAATTTTGTCCTGGCTCAATAGGAACACGCTGTGCTCGCCCTACTATGTCGCGGCGTAGAACTGGTTGTGGGAGGCATTTGAGTAATTCATCAAACTTGGCGTCCAACTTGGTGTCAATTGACTTCTCAATGTCATCCATCTTCTCCGTTGTTTTCCAAAACTGGCCATCACGTCTTCCACTGTTGACCCATCATTTGCTGAAACTTATCATGAAGCTCTTTGTTCATCATGTTCTCCCAGTCAATCTAAATCGACTTGTGTTCCTGCCATAGTTAGCAGCAATAAAACAGACAAGAATATGATCCTACAGCCCTCTTGGAATATGGTGGTGGTGGGGTGTCACAAATCTGTCAAGCAAATCTCAAATTCTTACAGTTCTTACCCAGCAGCGGCGGTGATCGGAAACCGTTGTAGTCAAAACTCGAAAAGCTTGGATAGAGCGATTGCGGGGAGAGTCAAGCATACGACGTAGATGTATGTGGAGCTGGGAAGGCTTATAGTATGGTAGCAAAAAAGGTCAGCAATAATCAATTCAGAGATGCAAAGTTGAATAAACGCTCAACGATGGTACTGTGCTGGTCCTAGGCTAGACCGTGCTAGAGACGCGAGCCTAGAACACTAACAAAATCACGGCGCTGCACGGAATCAAGGGAAAAGCACACTCTGGAATTTTTTTTCGCTCTGTTTTTTTTTTGCGCTCTTTTTTGCGCTCCTTTTTTTTGCGAAAATTCACTATATTGGTGAGTGTCTCAAAACTCTTCCCAGTCAAACCGGGATGGGTACGAAATTTTTTGACAATTTTTTTTGAAATCAGGCAGCGACAGCGAAAAAGTGCGACCGAAAATCACTATGATGGCGAGTGTCTCAAAAGACTCGAACAGCCTAAAAATAGGATAGGAAAAAATATTTTGATCGCGAAATTTTGGCCTAAAACTGCCGGGGTCTCGGACTCGTTTTTTTGAGACCTCGCAGCAAGGAAACAGGAATCGAATTTAGATGGATCTCGAAAACAAACCTAATATGAGAAGAACTTCGGATTGGTGGTGGATATATGGTGGTGGTATATGGCAGCGGTGGTGCTATATGGATCTGGATTGGTGGTGGTATATGGATCTGATTGAGGCGGTGGCGGATAAGCAATGGTGGTAGATGGCAAGGCGATGATGATGGTGCGGCGGCGGCGTAACAACTTATGACCAGAACTCGAAACTCTAAAAGACTAGACTCTAAGACCAGCAACTTGACACGACGATGCAACCGCAAATTCAACAAAGCAAAAACCCTAAAAAGATTATGCAAAGGCTCAGATTGGTTCGGATATGATGAACTAACCCTATTTTTTTTGTGGTTTTTTCGTGGTCTGTAGGTATGGAGAACAGACTCGATCTAATCTACAAAAAAAACTGTAAAATCTCACCGAGCAACCTGGAAATCTGATACCACTTGATAGAGGCAAAGGTGTCCCGATGTTTTGATGAGATGGTGGCTATCGTTTTCTGTGGGAGTCGACCTTGACGATCCGACTACGAACGTGCGAGACGTCGCGCCTTAGCAATAGCTAAACCAACTTCCGAGGGTTATTGACCACACCGGAGCACGATCAACCTGAGCACGAGGGCCTGTTTTCTGCGAGCAAACGAAGAACAAGCAAGAAACTAAGATTGCAATCTGGATATTGCGAATATAAGAGGAAAGCTTTATTAATGAAGGTGGGGTTCTGTGACGCCTTCGTCTGGTCGTTGAACACAAACGAAGTATGCGAAGTTGCAGCTATGGCAAACTTTTAATCTAAACAAAACCCAAAGTCTAAACGGTGCCCTAAGGGCTGTATATATGGAGGAAGAGGGGGGAATTTCGTGGCCCTTGGTGGAGGGGTCCGAAATCAACCCTATCTCTTGTCTCCCAACACATACGGACTCTAAAAATAGCCTATACTTATGTATTTCGAAATTACATGGGCCTGACTGTCACGCCCAATATGCGACCCTATCCAAAAGGAACTCGACAGTCCCACCAAGGATAGACCCGCATATTGAGACGCTTTTGCAAGGTGGATATCATTACATCAACATTACATAATTCATAGGGATACATACATAAGGCACAAATGCCACCAGAATACATCAACATCAAGTACAAGAACAACATCCGCCTACGGATGAAACATAAACAGAAGCTCAAACAATATCCACCCTGCTAGCCCAGGCTGCCGACCTGGAACCCATCCCCTGATCGAAGAAGAAGCAGAAGAAAAACTCCAAGACAAGCGAACATCGCTCTCACGTCATGATCATCGCAAAACCTGTACCTGCAACTGGTGGTGTAGCAAACTGTGAGCCACGAGGACTCAGCAATCCCATTACCATGGGTATCAAGACTAGCAAAGCTTAAAGGGGAAAGGAAGGGGTAAAGTGGTGAGGGTTGCAGCAGCGACTAAGCATATATGGTGGCTAACATACGCAAATGAGAGCGAGGAGAGAAACAAAGGAACGGTCGTCAACTAGTAATGATCAAGAAGTGATCCTGAACTCCTACTTACGTCAAACATAACCCAGAAACCGTGTTCTCCTCTCGATCAACCCGAAAAGAGACACTCACGGTTACACACGGTTGGTGTATTTTAATTAAGATCAACCGGGTTTTCTACAACGGACATTAACAAATTCCCATCGCCACATAACCATGGCACGGCTTTCGAAAGTTCAAACCCTGCAGGGTGTCCCAACTTAGCCCATGATAAGCTCTCGCGATCAACGAAGAATAGACCTTCTCCCGGGAAGCCCGATCAGTCTCGGAATCCGGCTACAAGACATTCACAGCAATAAAACAAGACCAGCAAGACCGCCCGATCGCCGACAATCCCGATAGGAGCTGCACATATCTCGTTCTCGTGGCAACACGGATGAGACAAGCTACGAGTAAAACCAACCCTCAAGTTGCCCCAAGGTGGCCCATGAGTGGCTCGGTTCGGACCAGCACTTAGAGAAGCACTGGTCGGGGGCTAAATAAAGATGACCCTTGGGTTAATTACTCCCAAGGGAAATATAGGTGGTGGTGAGGCAAATGGTAAAACCAATGTTGGGCCTTCTTTGGAAAAGTCTTATTCAAAGCGATTTGTCAAGGGGTCCCATAAATCACCCGACCGCGTTAGGGACGCAAAATCCGGGAACATAATACCGATATGACGGAAACTAGGGCGGCAAGAGTGGAACAAAACACCAGGCATAAGGCCGAGCCTTCCACCCTTTACCAAGTATATAGATGCATTAATTAAATAAGATATATTGTGATATCCCAACAAGTAAACATGTTCCAACAAGGAACAACATCTCCATGTTCAACAAGGAACAAACTTCATCTTCACCTGCAACTAACAACGCTATAAGAGGGCTGAGCAAAGCGGTAACATAGCCAAACAACGGTTTGCTAGGAAGGGTGCAAAAGGTTAGAGGCTGACATGGCAATTAGGTAGGCTTGAGCAACAGGTAATAGGTAGCGCAGCATAGCGATAGAACGAAGCAACTAGCATAGCAATGATAGTAGTGAGATCCAGGGTAGCGGTCATCTTGCCTGAAATCCCGCAAGGAAGAAGAACGAGTCCATGAAGAAGATGAACGGATCCATGAAGAAGATGAATGGATGAAGCCGAACCAAGCGTAGACGAACGAATCCTCACGATCGCAACGAAACAGGAACTAACAAGAAGAAGCACACAACATAGTAAACACATCACACATGAACAAGACATGATGCACAACCAAGCATGATGCATGACAAAGCTACACATGGCAAGAGATGATGCAAACAAGAGCAACACATCAAAACAAGTTTAAATGAGGCCGGGAACAACATATAACAAATTCCGGTAAGTCCTCATATGCAAATTTCGAAATTGGTCCAGATCTGGATAAACCTTAAGTTGAAGTTGTTAAACAGCAAGTTAAAATGCACCACGATGATCTACACGAAATTCTAGTCAAGTTATATATAAAGTTCATTAGATTCGGAGCTACGGCCTAGAAGATATGAGCAAAACAAGATGAACATGGCATTGGTGCAAAATGCATGCAAACATCAAGAAAACACCTCAAAACAAGGATCCAACATGATAATATGAAACTACATGCAAAATCAAGCAAGTTTCATATAGAGCACACTCAAATCGAACAGCGGTTCAACACATACACCCTATACAAGTTTAAAGGACAAGCTGTCCAAAACAGCAACTAGGCATATTGCAAGCATCAAAACAACATGCTACAGGACCTCAATATGCAAACAAAAGGCATGGGCATGATGTACAGGTAAAGCATTACAAAACATGAGAACTGAGCTACCTCCAGAAATGACTAGAACATGCTCAAAATGACATGGCAAGATTGCAACTAATAACAGTTTCAGGCATAAGCAGAAATTAACATCAGGTTGCAATGTTTAGAGCTATGAAACAACATGTTACAGGAATTTATCATGGCAAACAAAGGCATGGCATGAATCTACTCAAAGCATAGAACAAAAGTCCTTTAGTGACCATAAGCCAAAAAGGATCAGAAAATATAGTAACTCCCATGTCAATATCGAAAGTTTCGTTAACAGATTCAGCAACATGGCATGTCAAAAACTGATAACAAGTAGGCATGTTTACAAGCTCAATGCACTCACTACAGAGCCTTATATGAAAAACTAAGCATACATACATCAAGAAGACATGACATAGAAGACATACATGGCAAGAACAATAACATAGCATATACGGATCAACCACAACAAGCTTGGCAAAATTGAATAACATGTATACAATCTGCCAGGAAACATTTGATAGCAAAAGTAGAGCTCGATTGACTCAAGCTAGACTACTCCATAATTGCAAACAAGGGCATGAATGGATAGAGCAAGACATGCTTTACAAAACATCCTTACTTAAGTATCTCAAAATATGCATGGATCTCTTGGTAGCATCAAGTTAACATGGCATCAAAATAACAGCAAAACAGGGCTAGAAACAGCAACAACGAGACACCTAGTTTGCATGCTTGTGCTAGTCACCACATAGATCACAAAAATACATAGCAAGCACCACTGGAAAGAAGACATGGCATATTTCAAAACACATGTAGGACTCAAGTCCATAGGATGCACACATCAATCATGGCAAAAATGACAAAAGTGCAAGTTCTGATAAAAATCAGAAACTAACATCACATAGCACTCTTGCAACAGCATTTCGGGCATCAAGATGAGCTCAAATGAAAATGATGCAATGAGATGAAATGATCTACTCTTCGAGGCGAACATTTTGACATATTATACGCGCAAAACGGATCTACGATGACAAAGTTACAGCATGATGAAAATGGCACAAAATTACATGCAGAAAAAGGACTTAGAGGATTTTTAGAGGGGGGGAAGTCAACCCTGCGTGCACGGATATCGATGCGGCGCCGGAGAGCTCGCCGGAGGTGCGGGATCCGCCGGAGATGGAGGGGGCGGCGAGGCGGCGGATCCAGGCTCCCACGGCCGGATCCGGCCGGGGCGTGATGGAGGAGGCCGTGAGCCCCGGCGTGAGGCAGAAAGGAGGGCGGCGGGTCCGGCACCGGCGGGCGGCGGCGAAGGCTGGCTGGCGGCGGGCGGAGCGAGGGCTTTCGGCGCGCTGGGCAGCCGAAGCTGTGGAAGCGGGCGGCGGCGCAGGCGAGGCCAGGGCAGGGGCAGACGGGCAGCATGGCCGGTGGATGTGGCGGCGAGGCCACGTGGCGGCGTGATGTGGCGCTGGGCGTCGGCGGGTGGTGGAACGGACATGTCCGTGGGCGCGGACATGTCCGCGGTGGAGGAGGAAGAAGCTAGGGTTGGGGTGGATTGGACCGCGAATTTTCGGGGATCTAGTTTTATAGGTAGAGGAGCTAGGAGAGTCCAAATGAGGTGCGGTTTTCGCCACGCGATCGTGATCGAACGACCGAGAGCATGGAGAGGAGTTTGGTGGGTTTGGGCAACTTAGGAAGGGTGTTGGGCTGCAAGGAGAAAGAGAGCTGCGGTTACCGGTTAACCGTTGGAGTACCAAACGACCTCAAATGATCCGAAACTTGACAGCGGTCTACGGTGCTATACCAAGGCCGCTTGACAAACCTCGGTCCATTCCGAGACCGTTTAACATCCGCACATGAAAAGAGGTAAAAGGGGCGCCGGAGACATAGGAGTGCGGATTGCAAAAGCGGACAACGGGAAAATGCTCGGATGCATGAGACGAACACGTATGCAAAATGAAATGCACATGATGACATGGCAAAGTGCAACACGCAAGCACATGACATGGAAAAGACGGCGAATAACTGGCAGACACCTGGCGCATCGAAACCGGGGCGTTACAACACTCCTCCACTAACAAGAGATCTCGTCCCGAGATCTTAGGACCGAAACGGAAGGGAAAAGGGATGAGGTGAAACAAGAACTCAAGAGAAGATGCAAAGATTCGAGAGCACTCGAGAAAAAATAGGAACGACGAGAATGGCGAGAATTGAAAGCTCACGGAAACAGATAGACTCTGAAATCACTCAGGTTAGAATGAGAAAAGAAACAAATAAGACTGAAAGGATTTAGGCAGCACTCCGACTGAACATGGAATGAATAGAACACGAACTTCAGAGATGGAATGACTCCTGATGAAGACATGACTCAACACCTCCGGAAAGAATTGAAAGAGTTGAATGAAAAGAACGGAGAAGAAAATGACAACTTGTGCCACGAATGAAATAGATAGCAGACTCAGAAGAAAGGATTGAACGGAGTTGTTGAGAAAATCAACAACGAAAGAATAAGCTTGATGTGGACTATGGAAAACATCTCAAAATTATGAGCTGATAACCAGCCGCAAACGGAAAAGATTTAATGGCTGAGAAGAACGAAGAAATGCGAAACTCCGCTTCAAAAGAATACGGAGAATTAATTGCACTTCGAGACGTGAGAAGAAAGAAGCTTGAATTCCACCAACAAGAATCTTGATGAACTCTTGAGAGAATGAATTAAATCATGACGATCCACCATGAAGAACTCCTGCAGCAAAAGGATGATGAGATATGATGAAGGATGAAAGAATAAGATGAGCCTTGCGATGATTTAGATGGAGGTTCCGACAAAATGTCTGAGGAAATAATTGAACTCCGGGAAAGAAAATATGAAAACACTTGGAACTAGAATTTATTAATCAAGAACAAACTCCAAGGAAAAAGATTAATCACTTGGATGAAATAAGAATAGGATTTATTGTATGCTTATCCTTCATCAAATTAAATTGATGACCAACAATGGATTTCGCATCTTACTTATTCTTCTTGAAAAAGAAATGAGAAGTGACATAACGCAAACTTGAGAAGGTCTTCATGAACCACCGGTAGGATTGAAAGAACGGATGAATTAAAGTGATGATCAAGGAAAAGAATCTTGCACGAACCACCGTTAGAATTCGGAAATGGTAGCGAAAGAGAATGAATCACGGGAAGAATTAGAAAAGCACAAAGATACTTGAGGGAATTAAAATGCAAGAGAACGAAGAGATTGCGAACTGATAGAAGAATACTTGAGCGAAGCACGGAAGAATATTGAGAGCGAGCGAAAGGGCACGGATATAGAATAATTGAGAGAACGAAGCTGAAAACTTGGAACGAAGAAATCTTCCGAAAAGATGGCCTCCGGATGAAAAGAAATAGAAATCAACTTCTGAAATACTCCGGATGGATGAAAAGAATTTGCACGATTGAAAACAATTAGATAGGATAACATCGAGCTAGCACCATGAATCTCCGGGGAACGGGCAAGATTTCGAAGAAAAACTTTTCTTCGATCTTCGAATGATGACGAGAAAACACCACCAAAAATTACTGGGATACTCCGGAAGAATGAAAAGCGAAGAGGTTGAGCCAACAATGAAAAAAAATTTGAAAGAGATCTTGGAAAAGCATCTGATTGATGAAATTCATTCTTACGTCAAACTCCGAAAAGAATTGAGAATAACTCCGGGTAAATTAAAAGAGTCAGGTAAGATCCTGGGAAAAGACCTGTGGGTTAGGGCCCACTGAAGAGATAACACCGTTGTAAAGGGATGATAAACCGATAGATGATGCATCGGAACAATTGAAATATTTGACTGAAGTGACAGCCTCGAATTAATTGGAACACAGACGAATCTCCTGAGATGTCTTCGGAACTCCGGAATGATAAACTGGCTAGAGGCGAACGAGCAAAGAGAACACTTCGAAGGAAAAGAATATGATTAACCCGAAAAAACTTGAATTGAGTGCACCGGAAAAAGAAAGGGATGAAGAATGACGAACAAGACGAGAATTCACCGGTTGAAATAATTGAGGGAAGACTGGAGAGGTTCCGCATGAATGAAATTTATGGTCGGAAGAAAACTCGAACTCCGGGAATAAAAGGGGTGGGAGGGCGGGAAAACACAGGCAACTTGGAACGGGGAACGGACGACTAACTTGAATAGAAAACACCAATTGAAATAATTGATGAAAGAAAGCAAAGACTTCGCACGAGTAGAATGGATACTCGATTACGGACTCCGGTTCCGAGAAGAAGAACAGGGAGGGAGGATGGGAAAAACAAAGACAACTTCGGACAGAGAAATAACATCGATCGAAAAGAGCTGAGGATTGAACTCAAAGATGAAGAGGCTCGAGTCGACTTGACGAGAAATGCACCGGATGAAAAGAGCTGAGGAACAACTACCGAAAAACCAACTGCGTGACCCTAAAGAAAATTTGAAGGGGAAGAGGAGTAATTCAAAACACCTACGTCAAGATTCCTTACCAGAGCGACGAAGGGGCAGAGGAGTAAAAAGAATCCTACTCTCCGATATAACTAGACTCTGAAAACAGTTTATTCTAGACTCAACATCGGCCAAACTACACGATCAATCAAGGGGGCTCCTAGGGTCGGTCGAGGCTCTGATACCAACTTGTCACGCCCAATATGCGACCCTATCCAAAAGGAACTCGACGGTCCCACCAAGGATAGACCCGCATATTGAGACGCTTTTGCAAGGTGGATATCATTACATCAACATTACATAATTCATAGGGATACATACATAAGGCACAAATGCCACCAGAATACATCAACATCAAGTACAAGAACAACATCCGCCTACGGATGAAACATAAACAGAAGCTCAAACAATATCCACCCTGCTAGCCAGGCTGCCGACACGAACCCATCCCCGATCGAAGAAGAAGCGGAAGAAAAACTCCAAGACAAGCGAACATCGCTCTCACGTCATGATCATCATAAAACCTGTACTGCAACTGGTGGTGGTGTAGCAAGCTGTGAGCCACGAGGACTCAACAATCCCATTACCATGGGTATCAAGACTAGCAAAGCTTAAAGGGAAAGGAAGGGGTAAAGTGGTGAGGGTTGCAGCAGCGACTAAGCATATATGGTGGCTAACATACATAAATGAGAGCGAGGAGAGAAACAAAGGCACGGTCGTCAACTAGTAATGATCAAGAAGTGATCCTGAACTCCTACTTACGTCAAACATAACCCGAAACCGTGTTCTCCTCTCGATCAACCCGAAAAGAGACACTCACGGTTACACACACGGTTGGTGTATTTTAATTAAGATCAACGGGTTTTCTACAACGGACATTAACAAATTCCCATCGCCACATAACCGCTGGCACGGCTTTGAAAGTTCAAACCCTGCAGGGTGTCCCAACAGCCCATGATAAGCTCTCGCGATCAACGAAGAATAGACCTTCTCCCGGGAAGCCCGATCAGTCTCGGAATCCGGCTACAAGACATTTCACAGCAATAAAACAAGACCAGCAAGACCGCCCGATCGCCGACAATCCCGATAGGAGCTGCACATATCTCGTTCTCGTGGCAACACCGGATGAGACAGGCTCTGAGTAAAACCAACCCTCAAGTTGCCCCAAGGTGGCCCCTTGAGGCGGCTCGGTTCGGGCCAGCACTTAGAGAAGCATGGTCCGGGGGCTAAATAAAGATGACCCTTGGGTTAATTACTCCCAAAGGAAATATAGGTGGTGGTGAGGCAAATGGTAAAACCAATGTTGGGCCTTCTTTGGAAAAGTCTTATTCAAAGCGATTTGTCAAGGGGTCCCATAAATCACCCGACCGCGTTAGGGACGCAAAATCCGGGAACATAATACCGATATGACGGAAACTAGGGCGGCAAGAGTGGAACAAAACACCAGGCATAAGGCCGAGCCTTCCACCCTTTACCAAGTATATAGATGCATTAATTAAATAAGATATATTGTGATATCCCAACAAGTAAACATGTTCCAACAAGGAACAACATCTCCATGTTCAACAAGGAACAAACTTCATCTTCACCTGCAACTAACAACGCTATAAGAGGGGCTGAGCAAAGCGGTAACATAGCCAAACAACGGTTTGCTAGGAAGGGTGCAAAAGGTTAGAGGCGACATGGCAATTAGGTAGGCTTGAGCACAGGTAATAGGTAGCGCAGCATAGCGATAGAACGAAGCAACTAGCATAGCAATGATAGTAGTGAGATCCAGGGTAGCGGTCATCTTGCCTGAAATCCCGCAAGGAAGAAGAACGAGTCCATGAAGAAGATGAACGGATCCATGAAGAAGATGAACGGATGAAGCCGAACCAAGCGTAGACGAACGAATCCTCACGATCGCAACGAAACAGGAACTAACAAGAAGAAGCACACAACATAGTAAACACATCACACATGAACAAGACATGATGCACAACCAAGCATGATGCATGACAAAGCTACACATGGCAAGAGATGATGCAAACAAGAGCAACACATCAAAGCAAGTTTAAATGAGGTCGGGAACAACATATAACAAATTCCGGTAAGTCCTCATATGCAAATTTCGAAATTGGTCCAGATCTGGATAAACCTTAAGTTGAAGTTGTTAAACAGCAAGTTAAAATGCACCACGATGATCTACACGAAATTCTAGTCAAGTTACATATAAAGTTCATTAGATTCGGAGCTACGGCCTAGAAGATATGAGCAAAACAAGATGAACATGGCATTGGTGCAAAATGCATGCAAACATCAAGAAAACACCTCAAAACAAGGATCCAACATGATAATATGAAACTACATGCAAAATCAAGCAAGTTTCATATAGAGCACACTCAAATCGGAGCAACGGTTCAGCACATACACCATATACAAGTTTAAAGGACAAGCTGTCCAAAACAGCAACTAGGCATATTGCAAGCATCAAAACAACATGCTACAGGACCTCAATATGCAAACAAAAGGCATGGGCATGATGTACAGGTAAAGAATTACAAAACATGAGAACTGAGCTACCTCCAGAAATGACTAGAACATGCTCAAAATGACATGGCAAGATTGCAACTAATAACAGTTTCAGGCATAAGCAGAAATTAACATCAGGTTGCAATGTTTAGAGCTATGAAACAACATGTTACAGGAACTTATCATGGCAAACAAAGGCATGGCATGAATCTACTCAAAGCATAGAACAAAAGTCCTTTAGTGACCATAAGCCAAAAAGGATCAGAAAATATAGTAACTCCCATGTCAATATCGAAAGTTTCGTTAACAGATTCAGCAACATGGCATGTCAAAAACTGATAACAAGTAGGCATGTTTACAAGCTCAATGCACTCACTACAGAGCCTTATATGAAAAACTAAGCATACATACATCAAGAAGACATGACATAGAAGACATACATGGCAAGAACAATAACATAGAATATACGGATCAACCACAACAAGCTTGGCAAAATTGAATAACATGTATACAATCTGCCAGGAAACATTTGATAGCAAAAGTAGAGCTCGATTGACTCAAGCTAGACTACTCCATAATTGCAAACAAGGGCATGAATGGATAGAGCAAGACATGCTTTACAAAACATCCTTACTGAAGTATCTCAAAATATGCATGGATCTCTTGGTAGCATCAAGTTAACATGGCATCAAAATAACAGCAAAACAGGGCTAGAAACAGCAACAACGAGACACCTAGTTTGCATGCTTGTGCTAGTCACCACATAGATCACAAAAATACATAGCAAGCACCACTGGAAAGAAGACATGGCATATTTCAAAACACATGTAGGACTCAAGTCCATAGGATGCACACATCAATCATGGCAAAAATGACAAAAGTGCAAGTTCTGATAAAAATCAGAAACTAACATCACATAGCACTCTTGCAACAGCATTTCGGGCATCAAGATGAGCTCAAATGAAAATGATGCAATGAGATGAAATGATCTACTCTTCGAGGCGAACATTTTGACATATTATACGCGCAAAACGGATGTACGATGACAAAGTTACAGCATGATGAAAATGGCACAAAATTACATGCAGAAAAAGGACTTAGAGGATTTTTAGAGGGGGGGAAGTCAACCCTGCGTGCACGGATATCGATGCGGCGCCGGAGAGCTCGCCGGAGGTGCGGGATCCGGCCGGAGATGGAGGGGGCCGGCGAGGGGGCGGCGGATCCGGGCTCCCCACGGCCGGATCCGGCCGGGCGGCATGATGGAGGGAGCGGCGGGCCCGGCAATGGAGGCAGGCAGCGGAGGACGGCGGGTCCGCACCGGCCGGCGGCGGCGAAAGCGGCTGGCGGCGGGCGGAGCGAGGGGCTCGGCGCTTGGGCAGCAGAGGCTGGCAATGGGCGGGCGGCGGCAAGGGCGCGCATGGCGTGGAAAGCGGGTTGCGAAGCCGGCCACGCACTCCGGCAGGCCAGGGCGGCGTGGCGGCGGCGAGGCCACGTGGCGGCGTGCCACTGGCGCGGGGCGTCGGCGGGTGGTGGAACGGACATGTCCGGTGGGGCGCGGACATGTCCGGCGGCTGGAGGAGGAAGAAGCTAGGGTTAGGGGTGGATTGGACCGCGAATTTTCGGGGGGGATCTAGTTTTATAGGTAGAGGGAGCTAGGAGAGTCCAAATGAGGTGCGGTTTTCGGCCACGCGATCGTGATCGAACGACCGAGAGCATGGAGAGGAGTTTGGTGGGTTTTGGGAAACTTAGGAAGGGGTGTTGGGCTGCAAGGAGAAAGAGAGCTTTGCGGTTACCCGGTTAACCGTTGGAGTACCAAACGACCTCCAAATGATCCGAAACTTGACAGGCGGTCTACCGGTGCTATACCAAGGCCGCTTGACAAACCTCGGTACATTCCGAGACCGTTTAACATCCGCACATGAAAAGAGGTAAAAGGGGGCGCCGGGAGACATGGGAGTGCCGGATTGCAAAACGGACAACGGGGAAAATGCTCGGATGCATGAGACGAACACGTATGCAAAATGAAATGCACATGATGACATGGCAAAGTGCAACACGCAAGCACATGACATGGAAAAGACGGCGAATAACTGGCAGACACCTGGCGCATCAAAACCGGGGCGTTACACTGACCCAATAATAAGGTGACGCAGCACCTAGAATAGCCACTGGACGAAATTTATGAAGTGGCATCTTGTATATTTCTTCCAAGGCTTCATGCACCCGTTATGGTGGCTTCAAAGCCCTGAAATCATCACTTGTAACTCCGTTCTTGTTCCCCTTGCACATGCCATCATCTCCATGCTTGTTCTTGCTCCAATGTTCATCCTTCTCTAAGCTAGGCCCTTCATTTGTAAGCAAAACAAATGTATCCAATTTATGCAGCATCATATTCTCATGAACATTAGAATCATTACCAAGAAACGAAAGTACCTGATAATTCAGTTGGCGTGCGCGAGCTCTAGTAATTGATCCAGTATGTATAGCAGCAGGGGCTGTGGGTGTAACAATGGTATTGATATCCTCATCACCTTCTCTCGATCCCTCTCATCTTCTCTCACCCGACTCCGTCCCTATCTGTTTGCCTACAGGAGGAGCCCCTCCGCCATGGATGGCCGCCGCCACGAGCGACGCCAGGGACCTCCTCGTCTCGTGCTCCCGCGAGTCTCCGTCGTCACTCGAACGCCATGGATGCCTCCCCGAGCTCCAGTTCGCCTCGCGGTCGCTGGGAACCGGTGTCCTGCGGCCGGAGTCGGCCGTCCCCGACTTGTTGAACCACGCCGAGCTGTCGGAGCCCCGCTTCAAGTCCCCGCCGGTCTTCCTCCACGACGCTGCCACCTTGAACCTCTCCCACCGGCCTCTGTTTCCCCCGCAATGCGTCGGCCACATAAAGCAGCACCTCGAGGCCGAGCAGCTCCACCGCACTAGTCCGCTAGGCCAGCCGCACCTCTCGTCCAGGCCGTCGTCTTTGTTCAGATCCGGCGACCTCCGCCACTAGTCCGTCGAGACCGGTCCTCCTCGCTGCCTGCTGCCTCCTCTGCATCGTGCTGGCACGCCGTTCCCCTGCTTCTGTGTGCGAGCACGTGAGGACGACGACCAGCGCCAAGTTCCGCTTCCCCGCGTTGACCTCATACGCTCGTCCACATCCAGCGTGGACACGCTCCACATCACCCGCGCGAGCCTCCTCTGCTCGTCCGCGTGGGCTGCCGCGGCTGCAAGGCCCAGCCGAAGCCAGCCAACCTCGGCCTCCCTCCTCACCAACGGGCCGAAGCCCATGGGTGAGCAGCCCCTTCTCTCTCTGTTGGCACAGTACGATTCAGATTCAGCCCAGTACATGTTTTTTTTCAATCTTGCGAGTTTTAGCTATTTGTCGTGGGAGTGCAGTTTTACAGAGTGCGCGTCCCCTTCCCCCCGCCGCTAGCCACTCCGGCTACAGCGGCCACCTCCCCGCCGCTAGCCACTCCGGCTACAGCGGCCACCTCCCCGCTGCTAGCCACTCTGGCTACGGCGGCCACCCTCCCCCTCTCTCCGCTCGCTGGTGCGCCCCCTCTCCACTCTTCCTTTCCGTCGTCATCCACCATGGATTCGAGTCCGCGCTCCGTGACCTCGTCCTTCCAGGGTGAGCGGCCGGTCGTCTCTGGGCTGGGTCTCTCGTCCGCGTCTCCGTCGGAGAGCTCGGGCGCGGTCGGTGTCGGGGGTCCGCCGGTGGGGCTGCTGGAGGGCCCCGAGGGCGGTCCGTCTCGTCGGATCTCGTCATGGCAGCCGGCGCCGGCGTCCAAGCGGACTCTTTGTAAGCGTAGGCGCGAGGATCGGCCCGCGGTTGAGGCTCCTCGGCGTCCGTCGCCTGGCCGCGCCGACATCTCGCCGGAGATGCGAGATCGCTGTTTCAAGTGCCTTGAGAAGGGGCATTTCCTCAAGGACTGCACGAACAAGGTGGTGTGTCTTCGCTGCGGCTTGCCTGGTCACATCGCCAGCCAGTGCAAAAGGCCACGCAGCCCATCGCCACTCGACAACCTCCGGCGCGACGCCATCGCCAATGCCGCCAGATTCTCGGCGGGCGCGTGCGTGGACCCGCGCTCTGGCCCGTCCAGGACGCCGATGCCGGCGCCGCGCGCTCGGACGCCTCCCTCCCCTGCTGCTGCGCGCGCTCTGGCGTCGTGGCCCCGCCCTGCGCTGCCGCAGCTGGTGGTGACGAGGGACATGGAATCGGGGCCGACCGAGCTTTGCGTCGTTCGGAGATCAAGGGCCATGGTGGAGCTCGAGGGCAGGCTTCACAACGCCATGGTGGTCTTTGCGAGCGGTGACAAGTCCGAGCTCTCGCCGGAGTTGTTGCTCCGGGCGCTACAAGAGAAGAGGGGCATCTCGCCTGACAGGGTCTCCGTGCACAGGTTCTCGCCGGAGGACTTCTTGGTTGTCTTCGCTCGGCAAGAAGACAAGATCAGTTTGGGTCTTCAGCCGGTGTTGGAGTTCGGAGGCTTCAGGTTTGCGTTCAGGCGCTGGATCAGGCAGAACCAGGCAGTGTTCGCGGCATTGAGGACCAGGGTCAGCTTGGAGTTGGAGGGGATTCCTCCCCATGCCTGGGAGCTCGACGTGGTGGAGAGCCTCCTGGGCGGTTCGTGTTTCGTCGAGTACATCGCTCCAGAGACGTCGTCGCGGTCGGATCTGGCGTCTTTCAAGCTGATTGCTTGGACGGCCGATCCTGAGTCGATTCCCACACGCAGGTGGCTGGCGGTGCCAGAGCCGGAGGAGCAGCGGGAGGCTTTTCTGCCAAAGACTCTGCAGTATCATGTGCTGATTCACCTGGCCGCGGTCACCTCGTTCCCTGACGCGGAGGAGCCTTGGTTTCTCACTGGCGATTCGTCGGGAAGTGGCCAGAGCGGCATGCCTGAGTCAGACTTAGAAATGGGAAGAGGCGGGACGACGCGCAGGTGCGATTGGCAGTTTGGTGTGCGTGATCACCGCGGAGACAATCACCCAGGGCGCGCGGGCACGGCGGGCGGCCGCACTTTCGCCGCCGTGGTGGCGGACGGTCGGGCATCAGCGGCTTGGCAACTACCCCCATTGGACCCGGTGCAGCTCGCGGGGCCGGGTGGGCCTACACTCCCGGTTCAGGACAGGCTGACCTCACGCCGATCCGCTTTTGACCGCCTCGGGGGCGCGGCTGGCCGTTTGGTGGCATCAGTTGGCTCTGGCGACGGGATTTCAAATCAGCCGGGCGCCAAAGGCCAATCCCCGGCCCCGCGGCAGGTGGTTGGCAATCCCGAGAGTGTTTTGGCCTCCCCTGCACTGCCAGCTGGTGGCCACACATCCGTTCCGAGGCCGTTGGTGGATGATTCGAGGAGTGTGGTGCTGGTCGCGAATCAGGATCAGGTGTTCATTGGTGCGCAGCAAGCGGGTGGGCCCTGCGCGGCTGCAAGGTCGGAGGCTGCTCGGTCAGATTGCCCCTTGGTGCCGCCCGAGGCACGCGTTGCGACAGGCCTGGCGCCAACCCCCACGCATTTGGTGGATGCGCCTTTGGGGGCCCCTGTCATGGAGGAGGCAGGCCCGGTGGCTGATTCGGTGGTTGGACAGGCGCAGGTGATGGTTGAGGAGGGACCGTGTGTCGTGGTTCCGGACTCCGTGGCGCCGCGCCCAGCCACGCCGATTGGACGTTGCAACGTGCTGCATGCCACTGTGGAGATTCCACTGCAGGAGACAGGCCCGCGAATGATTGGTGGTGTTCCCCCGGCTTGTGAGGACGTGCAAGCACACGTGGCGGCTCCAGAGGACCGTGCGCTCGCGCTGGTCACTTCCAACGTGCATGAGGGCATGCAACAACGGATTCAGGGCGGCGAGGGGGGTATGACTCCACAGGAAGTGATTGCTTATGGTAAACTGAAGTGGTTTTGCAAATCGTTGGCCAGGAAGCTTGCACCACCTATCCTCTTGGAAGTCCAATCCTCCCTTCGGTCGGATGCAGAGCCCTTCACACCGCGCAGGGCAACGAGGAGTGCCAAAAGAGCACCGGCTACCAAGTCCAAAGCCACGCAGGCTGAGAATGTCCTCATGCGAGCTCTCGGTCTGGTTCCGGAGGATCTAGAGGGAAATGAAGATACTATCGCCGAGTTAGCTGAGATCTTTGACTCACCCATGAGGGAACAACACGTGAAGGTGATCGCCGCGCTCTTTGGCAAAGAGGTGCCGCCAGATTCGGCTGCGTGCTCGGGAGGCGTGAGGTGATGAGCGCGGCATGATCTACCTTGGCTGCTGGGGTGTTGGGGTGTTCCCACCGCTTACATGGATTGGAACCCTCAAGTGTTGTGTTGGAACGTGAGGGGACTTAACAACCCCGCCAAGAGAAATGTTGTCCGGGAGTTTGTTGTCGAGTCCAAGGTGAACCTTGTTTGTCTTCAAGAGACGAAGATTGATGTGTTCGACCCGTTCTTAGTGATGCAATGTATCGGACCATCGTTCGATGGTTTTGCCTATTTACCCGCGTTGGAAACTAGGGGTGGTATCCTGTTGGGTTGGAGTAGTGCTTGCCTAACTATTAGCAACATCACTTGTGACACCAATTTCCTCTCCGGCTTGGTGCATAGTAGAGATGGTTCGGAGTGGTGGCTCTCGGTGGTGTACGGTCCTCAAGGGGACGAGCTCAAGACGCAGTTCCTGGTCGAGCTTCAGCACCGTAGGGACATGTCCCCGGGGCCTTGGATGGTCCTTGGTGACTTTAACATGATCCTTCGCGCCAATGAGAAGAATAACCCTAACCTTAACAGGAGTATGATGAGGAAGTTCAATACGTTTGTGGACAACAATGAGCTTAAGGAGTTATACATGCATGGCAGGCGTTTCACGTGGTCTAACGAAAGGGATCATGTTGTGTTGACAAAGATTGACCGGGTCCTTGTCTCGGTTGACTGGGAGCTCAATTTCCCTGATGTGTTGCTGCAAGCCTTATCTTCGAACATCTCGGACCATGCGCCGCTTCACTTGTCCACTTCAGCTCCTTTTTGCCCTAAGCGCAGATTCCGGTTTGAAATCTTTTGGGCTAGGTTGGATGGTTTGAGCAAGTGATCAAAGATGCTTGGGTTTGCGAGGAAGATTCTGTTGATCCTTTCAAGAGGCTCAACCCGTTGCTTAGGAGCACAGCTACTGGCCTCCAAGCTTGGGGCCAGCGGAAGACCGGTAACATCAAAATTCAGATGGCGATCGCCAACTACGTCATTTTGAAGTTGGACAAAGCAATGGAGGCTCGGCGCCTGGATTGGAGGGAGAGGTGGTTGAGGAGAACGCTCAAACATGCTCTCTTGGGTCTTGCCTCTTTGCAACACACCATCGAGAGGCAGCGTTCGCGTTTGAGATGGATCCACGAAGGGGATGCGAACACCAAGCTGTTCCAAGCTGTGGCCAATGGCAGGAGAACCAAAAACTTCATCCCCCACATCAGGCATAACGGCGAGTTGGTCTCGCAACAAGAGAGGAAGGAGGAGATCTTCACGATGGCATTCGAGCAGCTGCTGGGTCACGCTCACGCCAGAGAGGCCGACATTGATCTTGATTTTCTTGACATGGCCGAGCTCGATCTCTCGGAGCTTGATGCTATTTTCACCGAAGAGGAAGTTTGGAGCACGATAAAGGAGATGCACCCAGAGAGGGCCCCTGGACCGGACGGGTTTACGGCAGCATTCTATCAAAAGGCATGGCCGATCATTAAGCACGAGATCATGGAGGTGTTCCATAAGCTTTACATTGGAGATGGCCGTGGTTTTGGCAAGCTCAACCGAGCCCACATTGTCCTCATCCTGAAGAAGCCGGACGCGGAGGAGGTGGGTGACTTTCGGCCCATTAGTCTACCCCATAGCGTGGCCAAGATCTTTGCCAAATTGCTTGCCAATAGAGCTAGACGAAGGATGAAAGAAATTGTTACTGTCAATCAATCTGCATTCATCTGTGGGAGGCACTTGCACGATAACTTCCTCCTGGTGAGGCAAGTGGACAGGAAGTTGCATTCTCGCAAGGAGACCAGCGTTTTCCTGAAGTTGGACATCTCTAGGGCTTTTGACTCCCTCAATTGGTCGTTCCTGCTGGATGTGATGAGGCGCAAAGGTTTCGGATCGAAGTGGTGTGGGTGGATCGCCATCCTGCTGCGGACTGCCTCCACTAAGGTGATCGTCAACGGGGTTCCCGGTAGAAGCTTCACCCACGCCAAGGGACTCAGACAAGGGGATCCTGTCTCACCCCTGCTATTTGTCATCGCTATGGACGTGCTGTCGCGCATCATGATCAAGGCCACTAATCTTGGCGTTATCAGCAACCTTCCGGGCATCGAAGCCCACCAATCGGTGTCTATCTACGCGGATGATGTGGTGTTGTTCCTTAAACCCTCGCCGCCAGACCTAGCATTCGTCACGATGATGCTTCAGATGTTTGGCGAGGCTTCCGGCCTGAGGATCAATTACAATAAATCCATGGCCATCATGATTCATGGGGATAACAGTGACAGTGCCCGGGTGGAATCCACTTTGCAATGTCGGTTGGGTAATTTCCCTTGCAAATACCTCGGCCTGCAATTGGGCATTAAGCGGCTTTCAAAAGCAGACTGGCAGCCCATGCTCGACCATGCCAAGAGTTTCGCCCCCGCTTGGCAAAGGGGTTTGATTCACCGACCGGGACGATTGGTGCTTGTTAAGGCTGTGATGGCGGCCAAACCCATTCACCACTTCATGGTCACTGAAGCTCTGGTATGGGTTTTGGAAGAGATTGAACAATGGATGCGATCGTTCTTTTGGGCAGGCAAAGAGAAAGTGAACGGTGGACAATGCCTCGTGGCATGGAGCACGGTGTGTAAACCTACTTCGCTTGGTGGGCTGGGCGTTCGCAATCTCCAGCTTCAGGGGCTAGCCTTGCGGGTCAGGTGGGAGTGGCTACGCAGGACTGATCCTGACAGGCCATGGCAAGGTTTGCCGATGGCGGTGGATAGAGAGGCCCGACAGGTGTTTGATAGTTTGGTGCAGGTTTCTGTGGGCAGGGGCAGTATGGTCCTATTTTGGAGAGACAGATGGATTCACGGTTTTGCGGTGAAGGACATTGCACCACTCATTCATGCTCAAGTGGACACACGCACGATCAACCGAAGCACGGTGGAGGAAGGCCTTTTGGACGGGCGTTGGCTACTTGATATCAGCGGAGATGTGAACTTTGTCGGCCACATGCAACTTTTGCACCTCAACCTTGCGATAAGCACGATCATCCGTGACCCCCGCCAGTGAAGATAGTTTTTCTTGGCCTGCTGACCCCTCCGGAGTGTATACGGCGAAATCCACTTATAACCGACTGTGTCAGGGCACTGAGAGGGCCCCCTACGCCACCTGCATTTGGAGAAGCTGGGCTATCCTTAAGTGTAAAACCTTTGCGTGGTTGGCCGTGCAGCACCGGATTTGGACATCTGACAAAAGAGCGAGGCATGGACTCCAAAGTGACCCGTCCGCTTGCTACACGTGTTTGCAGGACGAAGACAACACGGAGCACATTCTCATCCAGTGCGTCTACGCCAGGGAGGTGTGGCACTACATGTTCGAGGAGCTCAGCTTGAGGGGCTCCATCCCTACTCAGGCAGACACCTTACTAGATTGGTGGTTGACCACTAGAGTAAACTTCAGGAAAGGCCATAAGCGTGGTTTCGACACGGTGATCATTGTGACCATCTGGGCTCTTTGGAAGCAGCGCAACGCCAGAGTCTTTCATCGGCCCAACCAGCAGAAGACCGCTTTGGAATTGGCGCGCGCCATTGTCATAGAGCTCAAGGATTGGAGACTAGCGGGTTTAGGAGGAGGTTTTGGATCGTTTTGTGAGAGTGTAGGCATAGGCTAGATCGCCGGGTGTGCTAGGGTGTGCGTTTCTGTTTTGGAAGCCCTGCTTCCATTCTTGTATTGTGACTCCTGCTTTCTTCTTCTATAAAATTAAGGTACGCTTTTGGCGTACTCTAAAAAAAAAGTTCTACAGAAAACCCCTAGTGTTCATGCATCTAATAACTAATTAACCATGCATCATATGTAAATAATTTATAGATGTAAAATGCTTAGAATTTCGTCTAGTTTCATAATATGCAACTTTCATCCATGTTTAAAATGTTTAAATTGTTGTTTGCATTTTTTTTGCATAATGACATGTTAAAATGGTTTATTTCATAACTAAATAACCGTAGCTCCATTTTAAATAAACTTTATATGTATATGGGGTGGAAAAATGCATAGATTAACATGGTGCACTTTGTTTTACTGTTTAACAACATTAAAATATGTTTTAGGGCTGAACAGTAGCTAATTCGAAATTTGCATGTGACGATTTTCCGGAATTGTTGTTATTGTTTCCAGCCTCATTTAAACTTGTCTGAATAGTTAGTTTACTTATGCTTCACCCCCTTGCCATGTTTAATAACATTTAATATTGTTGCGTACATAAACGAGAGTGAACTAAATAAATGCATGTGGTGTTTCGTCAATATGCAACTCGTTGCATATTGATCTCCACTTAATTTGTAGTGTTGTTTGTTGCACTTTGCCATGCCATGACTCATTAAACCAGACATGCATCATACTTGGTTGTGCATCATGCCATGTTTATGTGATGGTGTGTTTACCGTGTTGTTTGCTTCTTTCCGGTGTTGCTTCTTCTTGATAGTTCCGGTAACGTTGCGATTGTGAGGATTCGTTCAACTACGTGGCTTCGTCTTCTTCATGGACTCGGTCTTCTTCCTAGAAGGATTCCAGGCAAGATGACCATCACCTTGGATCTCACTACTATCTTTGCTATGCTAGTTGTCTCGATGCTATCGCTATGTCACGCTACCTACCACTTGTTATCAAGCCTCCCAAATTGTCATGTTAGCCTCTAACCTTTTCACCGTTCCTAGCAAACCGTTGTTTGGCTATGTTACCGCTTTGCTTAGCCCCTCTTATAGCGTTGCTAGTTGCAGGTGCAATTGCAGGTTGTTCCATGTTGGGACATGGTTTCCATGGATATCATGGGATATCACAATATCTCTTATTTAATTAATGCATCTATATACTTGGTAAAGGGTGGAAAGCTCGGCCTTATGCTTGGTGTTTTGTTCCACTCTTGTTGCCCTAGTTTCGGTCATACCGGTGTTATGTTCCTCGATTTTGCATCCCTAACATGATGAGGGGTATGAGATCCTCTCGACGTTTTGCTTTGAATAAAACCCTTCCAGCAAGGCCCAACATTGGTTTTAACATTTGCCATAATAATACTTGAAAGTAATAATTAATTTGCCTAGGGCATCGCGAACCCGAGGATTTTTCTACATAGCAGGGGGGCAGTGCTGATGGTGTTGGTCCCAAACGAGCAGCCTCCGGGGCCACCTCGGGGAAACTCGAGGGCTGGTTTTACTCGTAGCTTGACCCATCCGGACGTGTCCTGAGACTAGATATGTGCGGCTACTATCAGGGTGTCGACACACTGGGAGGCTTTGCTGGATTAGTTTTACTATTGTCAAAATGTCTTGTGCACGCTGGGATTCCGACTCTGATCGAAGGGTCCCGCGATGGAGGATTGTCTCTGCGAATCATGAGCTTGTCATGGGCTTAGTTGGGACACCCTTGAAGGGTTTGATCTTTCGAAAACCGTGTCCGCGGTTATGTGGCAGATGGGAATTTGTTAATATCCGGTTGTAGAGGACTTGAAGTAAACTTAATTAAGATACACCAACCGCGTTGTGTAGCCATGATTGTCTCTTTTCGGGGAAGTTCGAGAGGAGAACACGGTTGGGTTATGTTTGAACGTAAGTAGTTCAGGATCACTTCTTGATCATTACTAGTTGGCGACCGTTTGCGTAGATTCTCATCTTACTCTTATACTCTTATGTTAGCCACCATACATGCATTGCCGCTTGCTGCAACCTCACCACTTATCCTTTCCATACCCTTTAAACTTTGCTAGTCTTGATAGCCATGGTAATGGGATTGCTGAGTCCTCGTGGCTCACAGATTACTACACAACAGTTGCAGGTGCAGGTAATGCGATGATCATGATGCGAGAGCGATGTTTGCACGTTTTGAGTTCTTCTTCTTCTTCGTCGATCTTTGGTTAGGTTCCTGGTCGGCAGCCTGGGCTAGCAGGGTGGATGTTGTTAGAGCTTTTTTTGTGTTTCATCCGTAGTCGGATGTTGATCTATGTATGATGCATTGATGTATTCTTGTGGCACTGTATGCCTTTTGTATGTATCCCCATCTATTATGTAATGGTTTGATGTAATGATATCCACCTTGCAAAAGCGTGTCAATATGCGGTTCTATCCTTGGTGGGACCTTCGAGTCTCTTTAGGATAGTGTCGCATATTGGGTGTGACAACGACCCTCTGTGCACCGTTCAGTACCACGACCTTCACAACTAGGGAGCTCTTCCTAGCAGCAGCAACCTCCTTCACAACCAGGGAGCTCTTACTGGCAGCAGCCACCTCCTTCACAACCAAGGAGCTCTTATTGGCAGCATCAAATGGAACTAGGTAACACAACTTTGTACATTCTTTTAAACAGTGTAGGTTCACAAATCATTTCACATATTTTACTTTACCGCAGTCGGCAGCCAGTCGCAACCGTTCATGCATTCAGTCCAGTCACCGATGCTTAGTGGTGCTGGTTCGTTCTTAGAGAGCGACGGCGACGATGTTGACCAAGCTGCAAACACTTATGACTTCTCGCAGACAGTTTTTCACACTCCACCACCACCACCGACGCAGGAGACACAGACAGTGACAGACGAGTTTATCTATGGTCGTCGTTATCGTGAGCCTCGTCCACCGCCTGAGCGCTTATCACCTTCCGGTCCTCGTCCGAGGAAGACCTAGATTCATCGTCGTCCCCAGCAGTGATATGGTGATCTATGTTTGAGTCATTATCTATGTTAGTTTCAGACGATTATCATGTGTGAGTCATTATCTATGTATGAGACATGCTTCATGTATGTGTTACTTCGCACTTGCTTCTATCTGATCAGGAGACATATATCGTTTTATGTATGTGAGAGACATATTAGTGTTAATTCGCATTGTTATTCCAGTTACATTTCCAAAGAGACTGCAACCGATAATTAAGATACAAGTACATCTGAATTAGATAGTAGGGCTGGACTTAAAAAATACAGGTTACATACTACATGAAGGCATCATCGTCATCCTCCGTTGATGTAGCACTCTTGCCCTTCGACGATGCAATACTCTTTCCCTTCGACGATGCGGTACTCTTGCCCTTCGACGATGCGGTACTCTTGCCCTTAGACGATGCGATACTCTTGGCCTTGGTGCTCGGCATGAAGATATCGTCTTCGCTGTCGACATTCCATAAATAAGTATGCTCCGCTGCAATCTTTAGGTAAGTTGCACTCCTATGTTGTTGCTTCTTCCACCTTCCATGCAACCTGAGAAGTTCTTTTTGTATCTCCTAATAGGTCCTTGCAGACCACCCACATCTACTACTTAACGCATGAGCCAACTCATTCAGTATGGTGTCACTACTAATGAGTTCGTCCCATGTAACTACCCTATTGCCTATCTTGAAATTGCTGGCTAACCTTAGAAGACATTGGCTCATACTAGGATGAAAACAACGATCAAAAGGATAACCGGACATCTTGACGATACTACATTGGACTGCTTACCCACCTTAGTGTGGAGGGGGTTTTATAGGTAGATGTGACGCCCCCGATTCAATCGTACACTAATCATGCACGCAAATGTGTACGATCAAGATCAAGGACTCACGGGAAGATATCACAACACAACTCTACAAATAAAATAAGTCATACAAGCATCATAATACAAGCCAGGGGCCTCGAGGGCTCGAATACAAGTGCTCGATCATAGGCGAGTCACGGAAGCAACAATATCCGAGTGAGACATAAGTTAAACAAGTTGCCATAAGATGGCTAGCACAAACCGGATCTGAGATCGAAGAGGCGCAGGCCTCCCGCAGGATCCTCCTAAGCTACTCACAGTCGTCGTCGGTGGCTGCACGTAGTAGTAGGCACCTCCAATGTAGTAGTCGTCATCGGACGGTGGCGTCAGCTCCTGGGCTCCATCGTCAGTTGCAGCAATCGAGTAGAGGTAGGGGAAAAGGGGAACAAGGCAACCATGAGTACTCATCCAAAGTACTGCAAGCAAGGAGCTACACTACATATGCATGGATATATGTGTAAAGGGCCATATCGGTGGGTGAAGCTGCAGAAAGCGAATAAGAGGGGATAGCTAGTCTTATCGAAGACTAACGCACGGTCACTGTCTTGCAGCAGTAGAAGAGGACAATCTGAAGTCCTCCAAGTAACAACACATAGCAATAATCCTACCCGGCGATCCCCTCCTCGTATCCCTGAGAGAGAGCGACCACCGGTTGTATCTGGCACTTGGAAGGGTGTGTTTTATCAAGTATCCGGTTCTAGTTGTCATAAGCTCAAGGTACAACTCCAAGTCGTCCTGTTATCGAAGATCACGGCTATTGAATAGATTAACTTCCTGCAGGGTGCACCATCTTACCCAAAGACGCTTGATCCCATTTGGCGGGACACACTTTCTGGGTCATGCCCGGTGCGGAAGATCAACACGCCGCAGCCCCACCTAGGCACAAGAGAGAGGCCAAGACGCCGGTCTAAACCTAAGCGCAGCAGTGCAGGCCCATCGCCTCGAGCACACACTGCGACGCGTGGGCGGCCGGAAGCGCAGACCTAGCCTAGTGGAGTTCAGTCCAATCCGGCGCGCCACTCCGTCGCCGACGTCTCGAAGTGCTTGGTGATACCACGGCGGGATACCCATAACTACTCCGCGTAGATGGTTAGTGCGTATAAGCTCGTAGCCAACTCAGATCAAATACCAAGACCTCGTTAAGCGTGTTAAGTATCCATGAGCGCCGAGCAGGCCAGGCCCACCTCTCTCCTAGGCGGTCTCAACCTGCCTGTCGCTCCGCCTCCACAGATCCTCTCGCGGGTGCTCCATCACCGACCCGACTTTAGTCTCCACATGTATCATGTATAAGTATATAGTATATACCGTGATCACCTCCCGAGTGATCACGGCCCGATATATATAGCACGCAGCAGACGGACAAGAATGTAGGGCCACAGATGAAAGTACTAGCATCCTATACTAAGCATATAGGATTGCGGTAAGGTTTCAATGATAGTAACAAGGACGAGCTATGCGTGAAGTATAGGAGCATCTGAAAGCGATAACATGCTACACTACTCTAATGCAAGCAGTATAGAGAAGAGTAGGCGATATCTGGTGATCAAGGGGGGCTTGCTGGTTGCTCTGGCAAGAGAGAGGGTCGTCAACACCATAGTCGGCGGGCAGGCAAAGGCGTCGGTCTCGTAGTCTCTACGGAGAGAAGAGGGGAAGAAACAATGAATACCAAGTAAACAGATGCATATCGATGCATGACATGACAAGTAGCGATGCTAGGCGTGCCCTAACGTGGTATGAGGTGGTACTTGGTTAAGAAACATCAGGAAAGTATTCCGGTGTTTCGTGTTTTCGAGCGGAAGGGCGGAGGGGGAAAGTTGCAGGTTCGATAGGTTAGGGGTGTGTGGCGGACGAGCGGATTGCGTATCCGGATTAAATCTCGTCGTTCGAGCAACTTTCATGTTGAAAATATTTTAACCGAGTTACGGATTAAAAGATATGATTTTTAAAGATTTTATTAATTTCGGAATTTAATTAATTAATTAATTAATTCGAAAAAATGGTTTTATGATGTCGGCATGATGTCATCTTGACGTCAAGATCGGCGAGGTTGACTTGGTCAACTGACATGTGGGTCCGTTCATCGGTGGATTGTTAACTAATTACCTAGTTTAGTTTAATTAATGATGAGTTAATTAGGTTAATTAGCCATTAGGTTAATTAATCAGATTAATTAAATTAATTATTTACTTAATTAATTAATTAATTAATTAATTAATTTTATTCATTTTATTTTTATTAATTATATTTATTTAACTTAACGTTACGGGGTGGGGTCCCCATGTCGATGGCGGGCCGCCCGGTCGACTGGTGGCAAAGTCAACAGACCGGCGGGCCCCTAGGGCCTGGTCGATGACCTGTGGTGGCCGGGTCGCCACGTCGGCGGCGGCGTTGGGAACTCCGGTGGCCGTTCCATGGCGGAGGGCGCCGGCCTCGCCGAGTCGTCGTCCGTGACCAAAAGGGCGTGGCGAGTGCGTTCGAACGGGGACGACGACAGCATATGATGGCGATGTACGGCGGACTCGGCCGGGAACAATATTGGCGAAGCAGCGGAGGCGGCGGGTGGTTCGGCGAGCGACCGGCGACTCAAAGACGCTTCAGGCTAACGGGAAGGCCACGGGCGAAGCGAAGCGCCGAGCAAAGGCTCGGCCCGTGACCATTCGGTCACGGAAGAAGCGCGCCGACGAGATCCGCGACGAAGTGCTGGTGCGGAGAACGAGGGGAGAGGAGGGGCCTCGGCGAGCGAGGAGGCGCGAGGGAGGACGGCGCTGGTGAGCCGACGCGAGCGGGCGAGGCAAGCGTGGCACGGAGCGAGCTCCGCCACGGCAACCGAGCGGAGAGAGGGATCGATCCTGGGGATCGGGGAGCGGCGGGGAAGAGCTCACGGTGGGGGCGAGGGTCTCGAAAGCGGGCTGGGCGGCGGAGGGGCGGCCGGCGAGGAGGAGGGCGGTGAGGTTCTCGGCGGCGACAGGCGGTGGCGTCTTGGCGTGGTGGTCGTCAGGCGGCTCGAGGCGACGAGGAGTGGCGGGCGCCTCTTGGCCGGTCGGGAGGAGGAGGAGGTGAGGGCAGGCGGTGGGTCGCCCGGCGTCGGGGCGGCAGGATCAGGCGGATCCCGATCCGGTCGTGCGGAGGAGGAGAAGGGATCGGGAAGGAATCGGGTGGAGTGGGGCGGCTAGGGTTTTCCGCCGACGGGGGGGGGGTAATGGGAGGCGAGGGGTGGGCGGGCGAGGCTGGCGGGTGGGCCAGTGGGGCTTGGCCCGATTGGGCCGATGGGGTTTTCTCCCCTCTCCCTTTTTTTTGTTTTATTTACCTTTTCTTATTTTTTTTATTTTCTGTTTTAATTTATTTAAAATATCCAGACACTTTCTAAAAATGTGTGCACCCCACCATAATTAACTTTGTAGTATTTGACAACCCCCGAACATTTTAGTTTTAATTTTTGAAAACTTTTATTGTCCTCATATATTTGAATTAAATTTTGAAACAGTTTTGATCCAACCCGAGATTATCTACAGTGACAGAGGTGACGTGGCACCATCAACGTGAGATTACTGTAGCATGATTATCCGGGCGTTACAGTAGAGAAGAGAAGATGGCGGGAAAGAATGGCGAGAAAATGTTGGCGGGATTGAGTTGGCGAGAAAAACGGCGAAAAAGGATTTGCGGGATTGAGTTGGCAGGATTCAGTTGGATTCATAAGTGAAATTGCAAAAAAAACACTTCGGCCTAACATAAGCCGAAGAGAGCTCCCATGCATCTTCGGCCTGCCACTCACGCGAAGAGGTGGGTCCCAGACCACTCTTCGACTAACATATGACCAAGAGTGCTCTTCGACCTAAACACCTCCCCTCTATGCGTCGTATTCCTACTCCTTATCATCCCACTATTATAGATCCACCGCCACCTTCTCCTACGGTTTCTTATCCTCCCTTATCGCATGACTCTCCACCTTCATCACCGATGTCTTCCCCATCTCCATCACCTCCAGTTGTTCCTTCCCATCCCACTTTTCGTTTTCATTATACCTGTCGTCGATGTGTTGTGGATGATTCTACTAATGTGCCATCTACTTCAGGTGCGTCGTCTTCCTCGTCCCAACCGACTTATGGTCTTCGGGCTCGGCCTTGCCCTCCTCATGACCGCCATTCTCCTAGTCGATATGGTCTTTTGGCTGTACTTCGGCCTACCTCTTATGGTGATACTGTTGTTCATCCTGAATGGCAGTTTGCGATGGCAGAGGAGATTGCCGCACTTGAGCGCACCGACATGTGGGATCTGGTTTCTCTTCCTCCCCGCATTCATCCCATCACTTGCAAGTGGGTCTATAAGATTAAGAATCGCTTTGATGGTTCTCTTGAGAGTTATAAAGCTCGTCTTGTGGCTCGTGGCTTTCAGCAGGAGCATGGCCGTGATTATGATGAGACATTTGCTCCTGTGGCCCATATGACCATTGTCCGCACACTTCACGTCGTGACATCTGTTCGCCACTCATGTGTATCTCAGCTTGATGTTGAGAATGCCTTTATTAATGGTGAGTTGCGTGAGGAGGTTTATATGCAGCCATCACTTGGGTATTCATTTCCTGATGGCATGGTTTGTCGTCTTCGTCGCCCTTTCTATGGCCTTAAGCAATCCCCCCATGCTTGGTTTGAACGTTTTGCCACTGTGATCATTGCAGCTGGATTTTCTCCCAGTGATCATGATCCCAACGTTGTTTGTCCACATTTCTACTCGTGGTCGCACTCTTCTTCTATATGTTGGTGACATGATCATCACTGGCGACGGTTCTGAGTACATTGCCTTTGTCAAGGCTCGTCTTAATGAGAAGTTCGTTATGTTTGATCTTGGTCATCTTTGTTACTTTCTTGGGATTGGGGTTTCCTCCACCTATGATGGCTTTTCTATTTCTCAAGAAAAGTATATTCATGATCTTCTTGCTCGTGCGACTCTTAGTGATGAGCGCACTGTTGAGACCCCTGTTGATGTAGCATACAATAGCACAGATATGCCTAGCACACATGGCATATTGACTACACCAGTCATTAACAAGGAGCTACAGACGGTTGCAAAGACCATTGAGAAAGGGATTCAAACAGAAGATATTGTAGATGAGGCCATGACAGTGCAGGTCGAGGAGGCGTGGGTCAGAAAGAAAGTATGGAACAAGGATGACAAAATTATGGAGAAGATGGCACATCTTAGCAAAGGGAAAGATGGACACTTGCGTATATTATGTGGTCCAGAATTTTTGTCGATTATACACAAAGAAGGAGCCCATATTAAATGTGAGCGCAAGGCTACATTAGATGTTTCCATGCAAGTGCATGCACGTACAAAACTAGAAAGGAATTATTATTTGTTTCCTAACCGACTTGCAAAAGAATACCATCCATGCATTTCGAGAAATAATAGTACGTGGAGAACACGGAGAATAAAAAGGAAACAAACTACAAGCACCAGATTCGTTAGTTGTGCATTCCCAAATAAACAAATGGCTCATCTGCATGTGCTAGAAAAAAGGAAGATAAGAAGCATGCACGTACATGCTAGGGATATGTTTTCAAATCGGTCAACAATGTACGTTTGGAAAAGAAAAATAAAGGAAGAAGATCATAACGGCCAGGAGATTGGTAGCGCTACAACAAGTCACGCAGTGGAAGGTAAATCAGTTACGTAATTGGCCTGCGTGCCTTGTTTAGGCCGACTAAGTCGGTTTGTACGGGCTAGATATATTCTTGGTTACCGATGCTTTTAGTGGAGGTTATTTTCTAGAGTTTACAGAATAGATTATGAAGCGGCCCTCTGGGCGTTTGTCTTGTTTTTCTATGTGAGATTTTCTATTAAGAAGATTACACTTTGGCGAGAGGATTCTCGTGATTGAGAATTTGCTAGCTATTGGTTTGAGGTCCGTCCTCGGCGACGGATTACTTGCTGGTTACTTCTACTCCGACGGGAGGTGCCTTGTTTGCTGAGGTATTGCTTGTCAGTTGTTGTTACCATAGTTTCAGGTTGCGTGTATCGTTCACGTAATTGGGAACTTTTATCAATGAAATTTAGTTGCGCTTCTTGCACCGTGAAAGATCGGGACAAATCAGCGGCACGTCTGAGGTCGTGCTCACACCAGGTGGTATCAGATTACTGGGTTTCTCACGGTGCATTTTTTCTGCGTAATTGAGGATGTACGGTGACTCTGACTATTATGGATACAAGTCCCACAATGACAAGATGGAGAGCCAAAAATCACAGACTGGTTGGACAGTGATGTTACACCAACAGAGTACAGATCATAGGAAAATAGGATGGAAAGTACGTTTGACAAGCGTGCATCACAAGATTCTAATTTTGATGAGTTTATTGCTTTAGATCTTGCACTGGAGTGTGTGGATGATGTGTTGTATGAGTTGTGGCGTAAGGAGAAACGTGACAAAAAGTTACATTACTCTACGACTATTTAGAAGGATTTCCGAAACTTTTTAAGGGCGGAATTTTTACCGTCTCGTCGTGGTAGTATTGTGGTGCCCCATGTGATGACCATGGTCGCAACTCCAGTGGAGGCACGTACTCAGAAAGTCAAAGTCTTGGAGCATAATGCTAAAATTGATAAGTTGGTGGTGAAGGGGACCAATAAGTCAACTACGTTGTTGATTACTCCAAATGAGAAGAAACTAACATTACCTATTGTTCACAAGGTTTCAAGGTGCATGTGGACACGGCAATAGAAGTGGACATGGCAATAAAAGAGGAAGCGGCATCACCAATGAGTGGGCTGAATGTACAACTCAAGAGGGTACACAATGGCAGCAGTAATAAGGTGGATAAAGGGCAGCGCTGGAGTTTGTTTCAGACTCAGTGCGACATGAAGGGAACGACGTGTAAATTGATGATTGATGGAGGTAGTTGCACCAATGGAATCAACAAGATGTTGGTGGAGAAACTTGGTTTGTCCATATGGCGATACGATGAACAACATCGTTTGGAATGGTTGAATAATTGTGGGCAGCTCAAAATTACATATAAGGTGCGTGTGCCGTTTAAAGTTGGACACTATACTGATGAGGTGGAATGTGATGTTTTGTCATTAGAAGTTTGTGATTTATTGCTTGGACGGCCATGGCAGTACAATCGCAATGCAACACATGCCGGAAGGATGAATACATATACTTTTGTTCATGATGGGAAGCAAATTATACTAAAGCTAATGGAAGGGAAATTGATTTGCTCAGATATGATGCTGACAGTACGGAAAGAGAGTGGTATGAAGGGCAACTCGAAACCAAAGACGGTTTCCTTCCAAGGAGGGAGGATGATGTAGCATACAATACCACAAATATGCCTAGCACACATGGCATATTGACTACACCGGTCATTAACAAGGAGCTACAGACGGTTGCAAAGACCATTGAGAAAGGGATTCAAACAGAAGATATTGTAGATGAGGCCATGATAGTGCAGGTCGAGCAGGCGGAGGTCAGAAAAAAAGTACGGAACGAGGATGACAAAATTATGGAGAAGATGGCACATCTTAGCAAAGGGAAAGATGGACACTTGCGTATATTATGTGGTCCAGAATTTTTGCCGATTATATACAAAGAAGGAGCCCATATTAAATGTGAGCGCAAGGCTACATTAGATGTTTCCATGCAAGTGCATGCACATACAAAACTAAAAAGGAATTATTATTTGTTTTCTAACCGACTTGAAAAAGAATACCATCCATGCATTTGGAGAAATAATAGTATGTGGAGAACACGGAGAATAAAAAGGAAACAAACTACAAGCACCAGATTCGTTAGTTGTGCATTCCCAAATAAACAAATGGTTCATCTGCGTATGCTAGAAAAAAGGAAGATAAGGAGCATGCACGTACATGCTAGGGATATGTTTTCAAATCGGTCAACTATGTACGTTTGGAAAAGAAAAATAAAGGAAGAAGATCATAACAGCCAGGAGATTGGCAGCGCTACAACAAGTCACACAGTGGAAGGTAACTCAGTTACGTAATTGGCCTGCGTGCCTTGTTTAGGCCGACTAAGTCGGTTTGTACAGGCTAGATATATTCTTGGTTACTGATGCTTTTAGTGGAGGTTATTTTCTAGAGTTTACATAATAGATTATGAAGCGGTCCACTGGGCGTTTGTCTTGTTTTTCTATGTGAGATTTTCTATTAAGAAGATTACACTTTGGCGAGAGGATTCTCGTGATTGAGAATTTGCTAGCTATTGGTTTGAGGTCCGTCCTCGGTGACGGATTACTTGTTGGTTACTTCTACTTCGATGGGAGGTGCCTTATTTGCCGAGGTATTGCTTGTCAGTTGTTGTTACCATAGTTTCAGGTTGCGTGTATCGTTCGCGTAATTGGGAACTTTTATCAGTGAAATTTAGTTGCGCTTCTTGCACCGTGAAAGATCGGGACAAATCAGCGGCACGTCTGAGGTCGTGCTCACATCACCTGTGGTGATCAATGTTCACCTTCGCGCTTTTGATGGTGAGCCCTTATCTAACCTAATGCGTTATCGTCATCTTGTTGGGAGTCTTGTCTAACTTGTTGTCACTCGTCCACATATTTCCTATCGTGTCCATATTCTGAATTAGTTTGTTTTTGCACCCACTTCAGTTCACTATAGTCATCTTCTTCATGTTCTACGATATCTTCGTGGCACGATCTCTCATCATCTATTTTTTCCCCCATTCTAGCTCGTTACAGCTCCAGGCCTATTCAGATGCTACTTGGGCTAGTGATCATATGGGTTGCTGTGCACTTTCTGTTTACTGTGTTTTTTTTGGGTGGTTCTCTCATTGTCTGGAAAACGAAGAAACAGACTGCAATTTCACGTCCGAGTGTAGAGGCTAAGTTGCGAGCTATGACTCTTGTGACGATAGAGCAGGGGCGGAGACAGGGGGTGCAAGCAGGGTCAGACACCCCCATCGCTTCGCCCCCCTATGAATTTACAGCAGCTAATAATGTGCGTACAAATTGGCAGCGCACATATAATTAGCACTAATTAGGGATTGAGCCCAATAAATTTACATGGCCCAACGAAAAGTGAAGACCAATTTGGCCATCTAGCCATGTACATACCTACGAGGCCCTAGGCCATCTGGATTGGACGAGGGTACAAGGATGATTTCTATCTTCTCTTCGTTCCCATCTACTGAAAGATAAATCTTCTCTTAGTTCCCTAGCGCCGCCGCTGTCTCGCTGCCGCCAGTCCACGAAGAAATGAAAACTGTCACATGAATTCGATCATTGGTTCTTTATAGTATGAAACCTGAAGGTACGAAATATACACCACCTGGAGCCTAAAAGGTAGTCTAATGCAACTATCTCTTTTCAATTTCAGTGGCCCTTCAAAGAATGATGGTTGCGACTTGCCGTGATGGATTTCATACTGACTGGATTGTTGACGCTCTTGAAGCAACACTATGCCGTCCCGCGGCATCTGGGCATCTTATTGTTGTTCGTTAATTAAGCCTACTCATCTTGACCTAGTCAAGGTACAGTTGTATACAATCTCTACATTTTAGATTGATTACTGGTTACTACATTTACATTTTTTGATAAGACATGCACAGTTTACTTACGTAAAGATCATATATTTATTAGAAGAGGAAAGATTAATAACTAATTACCCTTTTTTATTGACTATTTTCCCTGCAATAACAAAGAAATCATGAGCCTTATTTATACATTCCTCATGTTATCTTCATTTTCATTCTACCTTCTGTTCAAAATCCACTATACTCATCAGACTACGTATATTATTCTAGAATAATCTATCATGTCTCTTTAGCCCACCTATGTCCAAATCCTGGCTCCGCCCCTCGGTACAGGTGACTGGTTACGATGCTATCAGTATTGCGCGGGATCTCTTGAAGCATGAGCTCACCAAGCATATTGGTGTTGATACTTCTTATGTGCGCACTGCTGTGCAAGATCATGTTATTGCTCTTCAGTATGTGCCTTCTGACTTACAGCTAGCAGACTCCTTCACGAAGGTGCAGACTAGAACGCAACATGGATTTCACCTCTCCAAACTCAGTGTCATGGACCCACCATGAGTTTGAGGAGTTGTTACGAGTTATATTAATGATGTCTTTTGACATTTTATACTGTAGTCCAGGGGCAAATTTACTGTACGGGCACCCTGGGCACGTGCCTGGGCTCCATCCCGTCAAATTCTAAATATACTAAACCTAGCCAGGTTTAATTTACCCTGTTTTTCAGACTTTTTTTATTAGTAAAAAACCGACCAATCAGGGCGCGACACGTTTATTACTGGAGGACCTGACCGGGTACACGTTTGTGTGCAGCTAGCAGTTGTTTATATGATTTCTATTTCAGTTCGCCATTGGCTGGCATGCGCATGAACGACTGGGTAGTTCGCATTGGTTTGCATGTATGATCTGCAGCCACAAATCGATTTGAGTACGTTTCTCTTGGCGTTTTCTGGTTGGCCGTGCATGCTTCTTCTTTTTTTGCCGGTTTTCTTTCACTCCTTCTTCGGTGCTGCCGTGGGGAATGCCACGTTGTAGGCTGTTTCGCTTTTGGATTCCTCCTACGGCATGTGCGCCATTCTCATGACGGCTGCCGCTTTGGTCGTCCTTTCGAGACGTGTCGTATAGTCGGCTGCCGCTTTTTTCGGCATTTCCAGCTCTTTCTTTGTTGCATTGACTGATTGTGTTCAATTTGTGTTTTGGTTTGCCCTTGCTTGCTATATATACGAGGCTCTCCCATCCGTTCTCCTCCCATTCCGGTTTCTGCCACTCGCGCATTCGTGACTGCATTCCTGTTCGGCAGCTGGTGCTGATGAGGCAGTTGATGCTCATTAGCGCCGCCGTGGCCATCCCACCGATCAAGTGCAGGCCTACGATCGCCGCGACAGGCCCGTGCTCGGCTGCAACGAGGCCTACTGCTTCATCGCCTGCCGGGGAAGATTACTGACATAGAATAGCCTGGACGTGGCGAGCAACGTGAGGGCCGAGGATCTGGAGTCGGCCATGCTGGAGCTATGGGCGTTCCGGTTGCCGGCGCTGGAGGTGGGCGTCACCGGTAGCAGCCTAGCAGGCTGAGCGTGAGTGGTGGCTGGTTATGGAGGTTGACCCGCGCGGCGACGGCCGTGCACCCGAATAGCATGCCTGCTACGTCGCCCTTGTTGGGACGCCGGGCCGGACGAAGAGGGGTCCGCGTGAGGGAGCGCCTGCTACGTCGCCAGTGACTGCAAGTTTGCAGCAGCGTTGTCTCCGCCGATGCCGGGCTGCCTCTCTCCTCTCGACGTCGTGTCTGCGATGGCTGCTGAGACCGCGACAGGCCCTGGTGGTGCATGCAGGAGTGTCTCGATCGAGTTCTTCTGCAGATGTTGCCCGGAGAGGAGGCCATCGTCGTCATCCCCTGCTTCTACCATATCAGCGACCTCATTGGCTCATTCTGCCTCCCCGCGACACTTCGTCGCCATGTACGACGGCGATGGTGGCGCTCAGGTCGTTGTCTACTACTAGGACATGCTAACATGCTGCGGTTGCCGGGAGCTGCGTACTGCAGTCTGCAGAGGACCGCGCCGGCGCCTCCCACGGCCTGAGCCCTGTGGACTCCAAGAAGGGACTGCTTCTGCCGTGTCGACGCCGAGGTCGAGGCGTTGGCGTTCTTGACGACCTTGAGCTCGCCCAACCCATCGGCGCCTGGAGCCCATCCAATCCGGCTCTAGCTCGCGCTCGCCCTGTCGACCTCATGCATGCCAGGCCGCCGGCGCCCCGTTGAAAACGACGCAAGGAGGCGCTGCAGCTCCCTATCGCCCTGCCTCCATGTGAACTTCAGCATAGTGCTCGCATGGCGGCTGCCTCACCCTCGCTCTCTTAACTGTGCGTCCTATCGCCCCGTGCGTTGCGTCGCATGCTTCCAGTTTGTTCTGGCTGCCGCTGCATAGCATGCATGCACGGCTCGCGTGTTGTCGTTGTGTGTGCGAGTGTGTGATGCATGGCTTCCTGCAGTGCTGCGTGGTGAGTGCGTGTGTCCGTGTTTTCTTCTATTGACCTGGGCGCACAGTTGAGGCTGTGTTTGATAGCAGAGTATTACTTAAACTAAAGTATTGAAAATTACAGTATTTTAACCTGCACGTACTAGATACTTCAGTTTTGACATATCAAAGTATTTTGAAGTATTGTCAATACTGAGACCTGTTTGGCTAGTGTTGTATGGAGCAACGTAAATTAGCTAGCGCACCTTTTGATAGCAGTTGAAAGTATGCATGTTCCTAACTAGCTAGCTGTTGCACACTGAAGGATCATGCACAAAGACCACACCCATGCATAAACTGGACGATCATGCACAAGCTCGGCCTTTAGTGTACCAAAGAGCACGCTCCGTAACACAAGGTAGCCGGTGGTGGAGCTGAGTGGACAGAAACGGCCTAGCCGTCTTCCGTGTGAGCATCAAATCGGACCGGGAGCTGCAAGAGGTACGATCTGACCAACACGGCAGTGCCGGCAGCCTATGCAGTGAAGCAGCGCAGCAGAGGCTATGGCCGGCACCACGCTCGGCTAGCAGGTTCGTTCTTTCGCCAGCTCTGTTTTAAAAAAGAGGTCTGGGGCTCTTTTTTAAATGCAGAGGAAATACCATGGTTTTACCTATACCACAGTATTAAAAACACAGTTTTTATGGATAGCCAAACAGCTCACGGTAATTAAAACTATGGTAATCTTAAAAACTGTAGTATTCTATAAATACTTAGAAAAAACTGAGTTATCAAACAAGGCCTGAGGTTGTGGCGCCCATATTTAATCCATCCTTACTAATTAATCTACCGCGCTTCTTGTTAATTTTAAGGCAAGTTGTACACCGGTTGTTTTTAGTTGCAGTTTTACAGCCTTAAAATGATAATCATGATTAGTTTTTTCCTATCGCTGCTTAGACATGTTTTTGGCTTTACTTTAAATAATTCTAAGCCCTATAGAATAAAATAGATACGGTTGGGCAAGGTAGTTGGTGTATCCATAATTAATTTGCATTGTTTTCATGCTGAAGATTCTTATTTTTTTGCAGTAGGCTTAAAGTGATGTACTCACAAATCTTGAGTGTGTATCCTTATAGAATATACCGATCCAGGTGCTGCTCCATATACTCCCCCTCCCGGTAAAGAAATACAAGAGCGTTTAGATTAAGAGCGTTTTAGATTGTTAAAGTAGTGATTTAAACCTTCTTATATTTCTTTATGGAGTGAGTACTGAACAGGTTATGCTCCATTTATCACGTCATTTAAACTTTATGCTCCATTTATCACGTCATTTAAACTTTCTTCAACCTGAGAAGGCTACGGATAAATAGAAGGCAATCTTGTCGGTCTAGGGTGAGCCTTCCTTGGATGTTGCAAGTTCAGTGGGTTTCAAGCTCCAGCAAAACCTGCGTTTTTTATCTATCCCCATGCAAGCTTTGTGCTACCACTCAATCACATATGGTCTAGAATCTTGGTTACTCAATGTTCAAATATTAACAGTTAAGTTCTTTAAACCCTATGAAACAATTACATGTACCCCATAATCTTACTACGCTACCCATAGCTGAGTTAGCGCTACGTTTTGCATGCCATTCTTTGACGAGTCTTCATTTGTTGGTCAACGGTATCCTGGTCTACATGGTTACATTTTGTTGTTTCAAATAACAGTGCTTTCCTTATCAATGGGTTTTGTTTCAGGTAATATAAGACACCTGGTCGATGTCCATGCGGGGAGCAGTTCTCAGACTTCCCATGGTCAGCAGAACAGCAGGGACCTATTTTTTAGTGGATAGTTGGTTTCCAGTGGATCTGATCACCATTTCTTGCAGAAATTTCCTGAGAAAATGGTACAAGTGAGCATGTACTAGTGCTTTCTCTTGAACCTGTAGAAGCAATACTTGAAATGTATGGGGTCAATGATGAAGTGGTACACTATGCTAATATGGTCAGCCAAATTCTGCCATTTATTGTCCAAGTTGAAATACCAACTTCAAAGCACCCAGCTAACAACAATGCTCCTTCACAGACAGACTGTTTGATTTTTTGGCGAACCTTTTGTATCATTTTGATTACATATTGGGAGGATTGTACATAGAAAGTTTGATTTTTTTGGTGAACCTTTTGTATCATTTTGCTTATATATATTGGGGGCATTGTATATATAAAGGAAGTGGCCACGTCCAAGATCTTCTAATCTACAAGCAGAGGATTGATTTGTAGAAGTTGGGACCGCATGCAGCAAAGAGTAAGGGGTGCAGGAAACATGAATGGGTTGGTTTTGTTTGACTTTTCACATACAAGTGTGTTTCCAGTATTCTTGGTACCGTGGTAGCTAAGTATTAAATTTTCAGGTTTTTTTGTGTACTGTCATGTTTATGCATGAGGAGCTTCATTGTACATTACTTGGACTAGCTAATTTACTGGTTCCATGTGAGTCTTTCTGTAATATGTTCCTCTGCGTGTCAGATTATTGTATACATTGTTCTTTCATAATAGTGCTTTAAGTGAGAAGTGCCAAAATGGTCTGCACAATATTTATTGTTGGATAAGGCCGAATTAGTTGTTAAAATTTTCTTTCTGTTAGTGCGGAATTATCTTCTAAATGGTGTTCCTCCTAAGGATGTGCTTCCGGCGAGAAGCACCAAAATAAGTATGCATGATACTTACCATTGAATAAGGTCAAAATAGTTGTTATAACTTTCTTTAAGTATGCATGACAATTACCATTGAATAAGGTCAAAATAGTTGTTATATACTCCCTCTGTTCACTTTTGTAAGTCTTTAAGACAGCTGAAATTAAACTGCTTTAGGTGCTGTCTTAAATGTCTAAAAGGTCTTACAAAAGTAAACGGGGGAAGTAGCTTTCTTTCTTTTGGATTTGAACCTGAGATATCTTTTGAATCGATGTATGAGACATCGACAATACATCACTATGTTGATATCTTGGTGCTTGAACTCCTTAACTTGTTTCATGAAAACATGAATTCTTCATGTACATGTTTAAATGTTATCCGGCACATTGACTATTCGCAGTTGTCTTCATGAATTATTTATTACTCTATTTCCTGGACTACAGTCTACATAGTCGTGACTGATCGACGGGCGTGGCATGTCGCCATGCGGGCTCATCGTTTCATCATTGGCGCCAATCCAATAGGTGGTCGTACAATGATGATATGAATTACCAAAGAGCACGAGGGATTCAAGTTTAGCACGCAATATCAAAATGTATCTCCTTTTTGTAAAATGTATCGACTAATTCATGCAGTAAAGCTTTTCTCAAAACAACTTGATATTCATACATACACAATAATGCAAAAATGAAACAAACAAGTAATAATCAACAAATTAGTCAATGAAATAGCACATATGCTTTTTCATCATTGCAGACAAAATTTTAATACAATGTTTCAGCAAGGCGCGGCGTGTCGCCGCGCGGGTATTGCTAGTTTTTGAACTATAGCGAACCTTCCTAGGCATCATATGCGTAAAAAATGCTCAAAAACAAGAAAATACGATTGAAAGTACGTAAACTTCTCTAATTGGGCCAGTCTGGGCGTTTTTCTGCAGTTTGGGCCTTATTCATATCAGCTAAGCAATCACATGGGCCACAACAGCCAGTAGGCCTTGTTTGCTCGATCGATCCATGGATGGACTGAAGCAGAATCGATCGATGCCTGTTCGTTTTCGTGCGCAGGAACGCGAGGTCGGTGACGACCTTTACCATCTGCTGCGCGGCTGCGCCTCCGACGTGGCAAGAGCGTGAGGTAGACTGTCGCCTGACGGAACCCGGCAGCCAGATTAACATCGGCCGGCAAGATTGCGGAAGAGATCAGAGATGACACGCGGCCAGGCCTCGGCTATGACTCCGGCGAGTGACGGTCAAGATCGGAAGCGCAAGCGTGGGCGCCACGGCGGTGAATCCTTCGGTACCACCAGTGAGAATTCAACTCCGGCTTGATCGGACGTTGGGTCGTCACCATCCACACTAGCGACACGAGCAACGGCAGTGAGCGCTCAACCCGTACGTTGAAGGCCATGACCAAAAGAAATCCAGTAGTAGAGCACCAACAATTAGGGCTAAAGGCAAGCGGCAACTAGGTGAGTTATTTGATTTGGTATTGTATTCAAGCTTTTATTTACTTCTTTGGTCTATAAAACATCAGTGCGTATATTGCACATGACATTTATATGATACTTATCGTGTTTGATAGACCAAAGTAAATTTTAGCTTACAAGGTGCCCGGGCTCTGGCAATTCGCTAGCTCCACCACTGTTGTAGGAGTAGTTTCTTGGTATCCTCTTGTACATATACAGATTGGCTTCGGCCTTTTAATAAAATCAAGTTGCTATTCTCCTTACATCAACAGTGGATGCTTGCACGCAGCAGATCAGATCCGTGCAACGAAAGACATCCAGCTAGCAGCGCCGGCCGGAAACAAACACGACTACCGCAGCGCGGAGGGCCGGAAGGAGCAGCAGCAGCGCCGGCCGGCGGCTGCTGACCTAGTTCGCTTTTCTCTCGCCTTTCTTTTCGTTCACGCATCTTAATGGCCAAGTTGAGTGAGTGCTTTTCTCTCTCTTGCTCCCTCCGTTTTTAAATATAAGGCATTTTAAAGATTTTAATATAAAGGGATAAGTATATTTTTCATCCTTGAACTTTTCCGAGAGTTTAGAAATCGCCCCTCAACTTCAAACCAGATAGTTTTCGTCCCTCAACTATTAAAACCGGATAGTTTTCATCCCTCGTGCCGTTTCAGGCGGTTTTAGTATGGGTGAACAGTACAATAAAAAAATAGCAACAACAAATCAAAAAAAAACTGAAATTTTACAACATCGAAGATACTCTGGTGCGCAAGACCCGTGCAAAATTTCGTGGTGTTTCGACATTCGAGCAGCTCATGACAAACAAAAAACTGTAAATACGTACATTGGTGAACAGTAAATTCAAAAAATAGCAAACAAAATAAAAAATTATGAAACTCTTTTGATGCTCAGGTATGAAAATTTCATGATCAAATGACATACGAGGAGCTCTAGCAAAAAAAAAATAGTGCACTTTTTCAAAAGAAAATTTTGAGCCAAATTTTGTTTTTCTTTGCCACGAGTTCGTACAATGCCCAAATACCACGAAAATTTGCACACACGTTGCACACCCAAGCTTCTTTGATGCCAAAAAAATCATACTGTTTCGATTTTGTTTGCTATTTTTTGAATTTACTGTTCACAGACGTATATATTTACAATTTTTTTGTTTGCCGCGAGCTGCTCGAATGTCGAAACACCACCAAATTTTGCACGGGTCTTGCACACCAGAGTGTCTTCGATGCTGTAAAATTTCAGATTTTTTTTGATTTTGTTTGCTATTTTGTTCGATGTTACGGTTCATCGTGTTACTGTTCACCACGTACTAAAACCGTCCGAAGCGGCACGAGGATGTACTAAAACCGTCCGAAGCGGCACGAGGGACGAAAACTATCCGGTTTTGATAGTTGAGGAACGAAAACTATCCGGTTTTGATAGTTGAGGAACGAAAACTATCCGGTTTTGAGTTGAGAGACGATTTCTAAACTCTCGGAAGAGTTTGAGGACGAAAAATATACTTATCCCTAATATAAACTACATACACATACAAATGTATATAGACGTACTTTATTTTTAAATATAAGACATTTTAGATGTTTCAATATGAACTACAAGTTGAAAAGACGAAGATATGATTTCCGTGGTTAACACCAGCCGGCCTCTTGCCTATTTATATAGGAGCAGCCTTGTACATCACGTACATAGGCTTGTACAACATGTACTCCCTTCGTCCGGAATTATTTATCTTCCGTCCAGAATTATTTGTCATTAAAATGAATGAAAATGAATATATCTAAAATTAAAATACATCTAGATACATCCATATCTATTATAAATATTTTCGGACGGAGGGAGTACACAATAATCAGGTGAATCTCTGATTGATACAAGTGATCCTAGGATCTCCTATACAAGACAACTAGTGATTATATCAGATCATATACCGAATATGCTAGAAGATATTATCGTTAACACTACACATGGATGTATATAAACGTTAAAGTGTAAATTCACTCCGATTCGCCTTGTCTGTAGCTAATGATTACATCAGATCATATACCAGATATGCTAGGAGATATTATCACTAGCACTATATACGGATGTATGTAAACGTATTTTAAAGTGTAAATTCACTCCGATATGCCTTGTCTATAGTTCATATATATATATTAGAGTGTAGATTCATTCTGTTTGCCTTGTAAGTAGTCCATATTAGAATCTTTTAAAGGAGGGCAATCTTTTAAAGGAGGGCGTATATTCAGGAACGGAGGGAGTAGTTGTTAGACAACAAGAGTAACATGAACTTTACTGGTCCAGAAATTCAGGCTAGGACCACTAAGAGAGCTACACTGAAACCAATTCTGAGCATCTCAAACATCCAGCAGAATCAAATGGAAAACGTATCATGACAAGAACATGGTACAGAGTCTCAGTTTTGCAAATAATGCAACATACAGCTCAAATGCTGATAGAGATATACTCGTCAGGACTTGGCATCACTCCCGAGTCAGGAGAGGCAGGTGACCGATACAAGAACAAATTACTCTTTTGTGTCAAATGAGAGCTCCAACATAAAATGGCGATGCTCTTCTAGACCACCGGTATCACCCAGGGCAGTTCCCATCAATGGCGGCTCAGCAAAAAAGAATGAGCGCACATTGAGGGAATGAATGAATGGATGGATATCTAACGTAAACCTATAATATACATGGCTAGAGTGTATCCACTTCAGTTAATTCTCAGTCGATCGTATACTTGTGCGCGGAGTAGCAAGAGTAGAAGGGTTTCTGCTGTTTTACCCAATGATATCTGATTTGTAAGTACATGGCTAGAGTTTATCCACTTCAGTTAATTCTCAGTCAATCATATACTTGTGTGCGGAGGAGCAAGAGTAGAAGGGTTTCTGCTGTTTTACCCAATGATATCTGATTTGGCCGCACGTCGTGAGCATCTAGTCCTCTTCGAGAGGCAGCAAGCACAGCCTTCAAGGAGCTCAAGATCCTCATCACAGGTCAGGATAGAAGCCAGCTCTGGGTTTTCCAGCAACATCTTGGAGGTCAGAAAACCAGCAATAGTCCATGTCTGATATGACCGTGACTGCTTCCCAATGAATCTTCCAGACCGGGTGTCATAGTATTCTGGCCACTTGTCAGCTGAGAGCTTCTCCTCGGCCACTGCAATGGCCCTGCGGGCCAACTCTGGTCTTCCCATTTTGATGCAGGCCAGTGTAAACTATAAGCAGCAACAATGGTTGGTCACTGATAATTTATAAGCATATAAGGGTACAAGAATTTTGGAGAAGTGCATTGATATATACATACCTGCCACAGTAGGGTTGGCCAAGATCCACCATTATGATATGACCATGGGCTGCACGTGCACAACATAGTTAGATGTCAAATAACTGTGGTGTTATGTTTAGAGAGCAGATTTAAGTCTTCGAAAATAGAATAGGACACACCATAAAGATATGCTGCCACCAAAAGAAAGAGAAACACAGAATAAAATATCAGTTTTATCAGCGCGATGACTCACGTGTTCTTAGGGTCACTGCCTGTAATAATGCGCCATTCATCATATTCCATTGCAGGGTAACAGATCTTGACGGGCATATTTGCTACAAGATCATCCCATTTCTCTTCAATAAGGCTAAGTATTCCCTCGGCTTGTGTTGGAGTAGTTAGAGATGAAGATATGGCCCAAAGGTTGCCAAGTGAGAAGAACCTAAAATCCATGTGAGCTGGCTGCAGATTTCCAATAAGATAACCCCCTTTCTCAGGAATCCAATCAACAAGCCATGAAGGAATTTGCTCGGGATAAATGTTAAATTTGTTAGTTGCATCATGTGAGTATTCTTCTGTCTTGTATCTGTAGATCTCGTTTATCTTATTCATATCGACCCAGTAGTACTCCCTAATGTGAAAAGACAATGCACTGAGCCTGTTGTTGATGGCTCGGAGGAGGTGTTTTGAGTCCTCGTTCATAACAATCATTTCCCTTGAGCATCTTAGAGCAGAATAGAACAAAGCCTGAAAACAGGCCAAGCCTCATAAGTAAAGGGATTCTCTCTACTAACGACATGTTAGATAATACAGGTTTAAAGTAGCAGCATCATGTTCTTTCAAAATAGTATTGCATTCAGTAACACATTAGTTGCTTCATTGCAACAGGCTAAAAGTCATAAGTCATTCTACCATTTAAGAACAGCATCAGTACCTACATGTAGACTTAGACTATTGAGATAATACAGTTGTTCCACACTGCAGAATTGAGTCCAAATTTCAGCTTACTTGAATCTCAAGAGGATGCCCGTGTATCCCCATCCTCCTGTCTATCATGCATGATCCGTCTGTGACCAGTAAAGTGGGGAACATGTCAAACCCATCAGACAAACACAAACTCAAGATCAGCTTAATCCCGGTTTGCACATCCATTCTTTCTTGCAACGAATAGTCTCCTGTAATCTTGCAGTATGCTCTAAGTAAGATAATCCACCAAAGTCCTGCAAATGGTTAGGTTAGATTAGGTTAAAGCTGCAGGACAGACATTTCACAATTGTTACAGATTAATATCAGTATGGCTGCATGAAAGAGAGAGGGGGCGATATACCAGAATCAACTGGAGCTACACGGCCAATAGCTGATTCACCAAAGTCAGGATCCAGGATCTCCTCAAATGCTTCATTGTTTTCATCAAGTGGAACGGTCCTAATCTTAAAACTAGCTGGCATCAAGCCTTGCCCCGGGCTGTAACAGTCAACAGTTTTCTCCCAGCTCTGACCATCAGATAAATGAGGTACATCACTGAATAAAGATTCAAATTGATTTAAGTGCTAGATAAGAAGCTTCTGTTTACAGACATTAACTAGTAAGCCATTTTATTAAGTTTTCAGGGAAATTGTCACAAAAGATTTAAGTTATCATATTTTTGCCATCTGATCTAGCTTTCAGAAACTTCTACAAGCATATTTGGTTACATCACTGGTGGTATTGCTCACAGATACCTAGAATAGGTTGAATTCGGCAGTAGACGTCTTTATAAGTTATGATATTGAGACTCGTGCATATTCGAGAAAAAAAAGATATTGAGATTTGGCAAAGGATTTCCAAAGCATAATCCATCTGATAAATCACTCAACCGTAAACAGGATACCGCATATGGTTCATGTTGATAACTGCTGCCAATGAGTTTCCAAAATCTCTTCGAAGACAATATGTACGGAAGAGACGTGTTAGGCGTCAAAAGGTAAATCTTATCTTTGTCTCGTCCACAGAATACAAGCCCATACAGAACAAGAATTCATCACAAAACTACAAAACCACATGCTGCAAGCGAACTCATTACAGAGGGAGAGGGTAATTACAATCTTTAAAGCCAGTAAAAATCTCATATATATTCTAACCCTGCATACGAATTCGCTGATCTCTTATCCCAATTAGCACACACCGTGCACGCAAATAATACTAGTCACAGCGCTCTAATTATTTCGAATAAAAAAATAGCTCAACGAAATGATCCGGATCCGGATCCCAATATGCACAGACGCTCACCTGCAGCTGCAGGGTGTGGAGGAGGAAATTGCGGACGATCTCGGTCTCCCCGCGCATGAGGAAGGCAAGAGCGGAGGGCACAAAGTCCCTGATGAAGACCTGATCGTAGTTAAGCATCTCCGTACACTCGGGGTCCTCCGCCGCCACCGTGCCGACCGGCTCGCCGCAGTAGCTCACCACAGCCCTTCTCAGTAGCCTCCATGCTTCCCTCTCCGTCTCCGTTTCCTCTCTCACCGGTGAAGCAGACGCCGGACGTTCATCAGCCGGCGGCGCTGGGTCCTCCACAGGCGGGGTCTCCGGAGGGAAGGAGCCCGGGAAGAGCACGCGGTCGAAGAAGGGGAGGTTGCCAGCGACGGCGGAACGGGGATCGGAGGTTACGGGGGTGGGGGTGGGGTTGGTGCTCGGGTCGGACTGCGAGGTATGCGACGCTGCCGACACGAGGAACGGGAGGCGTCGGCCGTGGTGGTGGTGTTGCGGGTGGGGGCATCTTGGGAAGAGCCGGATCACAGAGGCCTTCATGGCCGCGGCTGAGGCGGAGGTGAGGAGGCGCTGGCGGCATGGCCTCACGGCGGCGGCGAGCCCCATCGTGGTTTGACCATTCATATTGTAGCTCCGGCGAAAGTCACACGCGAGATGCTGAGGGCTACGCGTAAAAGGGATAGCACAAGAGTGGGAAAGCTTTTCCAAATATGTGGTCGGTCAGGGGCTGATTGGAAAACTGCAGCGTTCCGTGCCGTTTGGTTTTTGGCGTGGCCGTGTGGGTGGGGGTAGCGTAAATGGAAGGGCGGAGGTGACCTTTATAGACTGAGATAGGCTGGGACCCACCCGGTTTTAAAGTGCACGCTTTAAACGATTGTTTTTCCTCCGTCTCTCCTTTTGGCCTTTTGGATGAGGTTCTTTTCTTTATTGCCCTTTGGACATCCTGAGAGTTCTTTTTTCTAATTTTTGTTGCATCTTGCTTATGTATATACACAAACCCCATTATCATTCATTAGGGTCCCGATAACTGCCACATGTGTGGTGTATCGGGTGGTTGCACCGCATATCCTGTGTGGCACGAAGACGATCCCGTCCACACGACCGCGTCCGGGTGCGCGCAACCACAGCCCGCGACGTCGGGCAGTAGCGCGATCGCTTCGACGAAAGCACGTCCGGCGAACGAGCACGCTGCCCGCGACGACCCGTCTCTCTGCGTTGCCCTCCTCGTCTGCGAGCCACACGTCCGCGTGTCAATAATTACGCGTCCGCCGCGATTGCCATGATCCGCATCCTCTTGATTGCCATGTTCTTTGAACTACGATTTGCCATGTTCTTTGAACTACGATTGCCATGTCGGACAACTACAGTGCCATGATTGCTCAACTGCAGTTGACATCTTAGGTCAAGTCTTCGGATGCCATTTTGGGCAACTACATTTGTTGCCATGTCGGACAACTTCTGATTGCCATATGTCGGACAACTCTGATTGCCATAATTGCTCAACTTCTGATTGACATCTTAGGTCAAGTCTGCGGATGCCATTTTTGGGCAACTATAGTCATTGCCATGTCGGACAACTACAATTATCATGATTTGGGAAACTTTAAAGTTGCCACCTACTAACACCGGACAGTTGCCATGTAGCACTAAAAACATGGCAAAAACATGTTATGGTAAAAAGAGTTGTCATCTCACACAAGACGATAGGCGATTGCCATGTATCCTGCAAAACACATGGCAACCGATGGCTTTGGTGTGTGGGAGAGGAGGCGGGCATGTGGGTGACGGTGGTATATTTAGAAGTTGCCACCTACTAACACTAGGCAGTTGCCATGTAACGCTACAAAGCAGACGTGGCAACAATAATATGTTCGGGTAAAAGAGAGTTGACATATGCTTACAATCACAATAGGCGATTGCCATGTACCCGTTCAAAAACATGGCAAATAACAGCTTGGGTGTGGGAGAGTGGGAGAATGGCGATCGTGGGAGATGGGGAGCAGAGGGTGGCGCGTGGCGTGCGGGCGCGACAATAGATTCCATCGCACGCCTAACCGGGCGAACGTTGGCGGCGAGAGAAAAGCAGCGTGTGGGCGAACTCCCCACATGCCACACACACGAAGTTGTCCTACGTGGCACACAAAATCAGCTTTTTTATGCCAAGATTCGTGCAAAAGGCGCTGAACGGTGATGAAGGCGTGTGGGCGAGTTGGCTAACGCCCACACGTGTGGGTGTTAACATTTCCGTCATTAATTACCTACTTCCTTCAATTTGAAGTAAAACCATGTCAAGTATTTTTTAACGGAGACACGTGAGTCCAGTCATTCCTCAATTGATGGTCGTATAATCACATCATTAACGAAAACCATCTCAATTCTTAATTCATGCCCGAACACGAGGCTTCTCAGCTCGTTCTGAACTATGGTCGCTCGATATGTGGGTCCAGTTTGAGGTGGCGTGATCCTGGCATTCGGTTGCTCCGGTTCTGATTCGTTTTTGTCCTCCTCTCGTTCACGCTCGTCGCTTACAGGCGGGTCTACGCTCGGCCCTTTCTCTGTGTGGGTGCACGCATTTGTGAGGTGGTTCCCGCGTCGGGGCGAGAGGCCCGCGGGGGCACCGTCGATGTGACGGGGTGTCGTTCTTCGTCAGGTATGCGGCGTGCCCCGTGGGGTGAGTTGCCCATCTGTGATTCGTTCAAGCGGCCCAGTACTGTTCGGTGGCGTTGGTGGCCTCCCTTATCCTACGTCGCCGCCTGCCACTTCTCCTCCCTTCATCCTTTCATTTCGTTTCGTCTCGGCTCCACTTCCTGCTCTGCATCATCCTACTTGCTGGCCTGCGAGTCGTCGCCGAGGTTGGTTGGTTGCTAGCGAAGAACGATGGCGTCGCGTAGCGGCGATGCCGGTTAAGGTGGCTCTCCTCCCGATTCTTTCCCCTTTTATGCGTTTGATTTGTGATGCTAGCCGGTTTTGGATTTTGTGTGTCCATTTGTCACACCCTGATTTTCATGCCACCACACTTAAACTAATAAATCATGATAAAGTGTGGTTTGACAAAAACTTTTGTATTATTTGGCTTTTATTTGGAGTTGGTTTTCTCTCTGTGTTTTTCAAGTGCTCTTTAAAGTCAACACAACTCCACCTTCTATACTTCATCTCCTTGCCCCAAGCTTCTGCCCAATGATCAGGCCATGTGTATAAAGCAATATAGTATTTTCTTACAAAAATAATTTGGCCAAAAAGTATTTTCTAAAATTAGTTTCCAAAAACCCCTGAATTGAGGTTTGCACTACAAGTACTTGATTTGGGGTATGAAAAATATTTCAAAGAGTATATTTGAAACCTATTAGATATAGGACTCCCATAAACCACAAAAATATAATTTTAAAATTAATTTTCCTATTTTATTGAAAGGCTTTTTCTTAAGGCCAGAAATGGTCTTTAATAGGTTAAAACTATTTTAAAGCTTCAAAATATTTCAGAAAAATCAGGGAAACTCAGTGGACATATATTTTCCATATATAAAAGTTTCAACACATGGTCATGTTCAAAATATTGGCCAAAACCCTCCAAAACCATTTATGTCCATTTCAAGTATTTGAAATATTTCTACAAGAAATATTTTCCATTAAATCCAGGAAAATTCTAGCAAGTCACATATGCATAATATGATGACCTTGCAAACTCAATCCAAACTATTTTGGTTCACCAAAGTGCCCCAAACCCATCTCTGTCCTGATCCAAATTTGAACAACTTTACATTACCAACTTATTCCAAATGCCCCCAAACTTTGTGGTCATGCTCAAAAGCCCAAATAATGACACTACACCAAGTGGTGCATCAAGGGGAATGGTTTTGCATGACTAGATCCTGGTAAATGCATTTCTGTTGATTTCTAGGGTTTACAAAAGTTGCATTGGCAACTTTGCCCAAATGAGCTCAAAATTGGTGGAAGGTCCTAATTATATGTGCCATTTCACCCTGTGGAGTCTTATGACAAATGGAAATCCTCTGCTTGCCCAAACCAATATCAAACACCTTCTGCCACATTTCCAGAAACACCATTCTGACCCCTTCCACTAATCTCCACGGGCTCAAAGTTTTACCACAGCCCCTCCTAGTCCCCCTCTACCTCCAGTAGCAATGGCAGCATCTCAGAACAATTATTGGGGTGGTAAAACCACCTCTTTCTCTCTCTGTTCACCCATGGCAGCACCTCTCTCTCTCTCTCTCTCCCATTTTTATATGCCAGCACCCCACCTAGCATCTCTCCACCCCAGGGCATCCAAGGAAACCCCAAGGCACAAAGGGACATGCCCTGGCCCTTTAAAAATGGCCATGTCAGCCATTTGCATGCTCCAGAGCGCGCTACAGTGCGCCCAGGCACTGTAGCCGCCCCCTGCCAAGCACCTCCGGCCACCTCGGCTCTCCCCAGCGCGCCCGACGAGGTGCCTCGGCATCCTCAGCACGGCAGTTGGTCGGCCCCCTCCTCTTTCCTCCTCCTGCTGCCTCCCTCACACGCGCCATGGCCGCCTGAAAGCTCCAATGAGCATGCTCACACGCGCGATGCTCTGGACCTCCCCTGATCCTTCTCTTCTTCCCCCTAGTCGTAAACCACTCCCACAAGGACCCCAGACACGCTCAAGTGAGCCCCCGTGGCCTCCAGCAACGGCTACCAGCTCGCCGGCGCACGAAGCTCGGTGCACCTTGCCCCCTCTATTTAAGCCTCCCCGAGCCTCTTTCTCCCCACCACTCCCAATCTTCCTCCTGAGCCTCTCGTTCATCCCCAAAGCCGCCCGAGCTCGAGATTGAGCTCGAGCTCCGCCGCCTCGGGTCACCGTCGATCTCGTGGTACAGGCCTCGTTTGCCCTCTCTCTCTCTCTCTCTCTCTCTCTCTCTCTCTCTCTCTCTCGATTTGGAACCGCCTCACCTCTCTTAACATTTCCCCTCTGTCTTCCCTCTCTATTGCAGCCGGAATCGACCGGGGCAAGCACCTCCCGAAGCCCTTCCGCCGGCTTCCTCGTCACCAGCGAACCCCTACACTCCGGCGACCGCCTCCACCTCCACCCGAACAGCGACTTTGCCCTGAGCACGCTGGTGTCCTCAGATCGCCTTGCCGTCAACCACAGCGGCACCGGTGAGCTCGCCGCCCTCTCTAGCCTGAGGTTGACGACGACGGCCGTGGGGCCCGTCCGTCAGCCTCACGTCCTGACGTGTGGGTCCCACACGTCAGGTTTAAAACACGCACGCACACACCGGTTCGCTGCGTCGGCTGGAGGCGTATTTCCCAAATACGCCTTCGACGTGGCAGCCTCGCGCGGGCTGGATCCTCTCTGGGTTGGCCTGCTGCACTATGGTCCTTCTGGCCCAGTTGCACAGTGCTCCTTTTCCTTTTTCTTTTCTGTTAAACTTGCAAAAATTCCACAAGATTAAATATGCATCCAAATGCAATAATTCCAACTCCAATATTTTTCTAAAACTCCCACCTATTTGATGGTATAACTTCCACTCATGTCCAAACAACTTTTATGTACTGTTCATATTCAAATTCAAATTTTAATATATTTAAACTACTCTGAAAATCCATTTAATCCAAAACTAGGAATTTTCTCTTCTTAGTATTCACCCTAGTATTTAACAAAAATGAGTTTACATTTTTTTGAGCACTTTTGTTTTTCTGTTTTATTATTGCTTTATTTTTTCCTCGTTATTATTTTGCGACGATAGATTGCCTTGGACCAGAAGACTTTGCTGAGCCAGGCAAGCAACCCTTTGACCATGTCTAAGAAACCCTTTTTATGCATGTCATATGGCATTTTCATTGCTTGCATCAAAGTCATGATAAAATGGTGACCACTTGAGGTGGTTTGCCTCCGTTGCTTTTCTCGTTGACACTTGCATGATGCATGACCCTACCTTTCTATGAGGGTTATGCGAGAGGGTGTAGTTAGGATGCTAAGTAACTGCTACGCAAATGGGTTGGGCATATGCATGGTGATGGAAGCAAGATTGTTTTCAAAAGACTTTTCGAAAACCCTGTCGGGTGCCACTTATGCCCGAAGGAGATAATGAGTTGGGTAACCACTTGATGACGAAGTGGTGTACCGAGGCAAGTGTGTGTGTTGTTTTCAAAATGGATTGGTTTAAGTTGCGACCGTTATTCCAACCTTACATGCGCAACCACTCTACCCTTATATGGGAAAGGGCATTATTGATTACCTAGGCCGATACTACCTTGGAGCCCGCATTACTAGTGACGGGAGAGTCATTTGCGCTCTCTCGGGACAGGGTCGTGCCAGGTAGGGCGGCAATGACTGTTTTCACAGGGCACCGGACACACCGTTGGTACCCCGTGCTTGTGGTATGTGATGAATATGGGAGCGAGGCTCCACAGTTTTAAGATGTGAAATGTTGGGCACGGGGGTTACTACCAATCGAGTGGACTCTATGTTAGTGTCGTCTAGGGAAAGATAGTGATAGGGTGCTTACCCCGGGTACTTGAGGTACCACGGGTCATGGATGACACGGAAGTTCCCCGGATCTTGTGGGTAAAGTGTGCAACCTCTGCAGAGTGTAAAACTATTCGAATAGCCGTGTCCAAGGTCAAGGACATTTGGGTAACCGCTCTTGGGCTACGTCCACTTGAATACAAACCAGTGTGTGTGTGTGTGTGTGTGTGTGTGTGTGTGTGTGTGTGTGTGTGTGTGTGTGTGTTGCATAAGTGGGAAGAACTAATTGGGTCAAGTCAAGGACTTGACATGATTGAGCTGGGTTGAAGCCCACTCCCATTATGTTGATATCTGTAACCAGTCCCTATGGTTACTTGAAATCATATGATGCATGATTTACCAGTTGTTGAACATGTCATAGCCATAAAATTAGCTTTCTGCAAAACTTTACCTATGTCATGCACTGTTGTATCTTGAGCCAAAACATGGGTTGCTTGCGAGTACATTCAAAGTACTCATTGGCTTGCCACTGGTTATTTAATTGGCCAGGCATGGAAGAACAGGAGTTCGAAGAAGAGTTCTTTGGAGACGAACATGCGAACTAGGACGTTTCTCAGTCAGAATGCCTGTAGGGTTAAGGCAGATGGCATGGGTTCTACTTATCGACGAAGATTTCCGCTGCTTAAGTTTATTTCGTATTCAGCCCTTGTGGCTTTATCTATGTAAGACTTGACCATAATGGTCATAATTTGTGTAAGACGGTATGTATGGATGTAAGACTCCTGTTATTCAGCTTCTGTGTGTTCAGTGAGCATTGATCTCTGGGATCACTGTACACGTGCATTCGGTGATCACAACTTATGAGTCGGGGTCTGCTACCTCTTGAGCACTGCGTTGGTTTTCCCTTGAAGAGGAAAGGGTGATGCAGCAAAGTAGCGCCAGTATTTCCCTCAGTTTTTGAGAACCAAGGTATCTGTCACATCCCTAGTTCTAGTATGCACTAGGCTAGTCCTTCTTGTGTGCATCATGTTTAAATTTCTCAGAAACTGGAAATGGGGATTGTTGAAACCCTAGCACCAAATGAATTCAACTAGGGTCAAAATTAAATCTTTTCAATGAACCCAAAATGCCATTCATAAATGTCCATCATTTTTGAATTGGTCTAGAACCTCTGTCAAAAATGATGCACACATTTTTAGGCAATTCTGGATTTTTGAATTAACTCATATTGTATTTGAATTGGGGCATTTAAATACTATAAATATTTTTAAATGTTCCAACAATTTTGGAATTAGTTGAGGGACTCTAGAATAATTCATTTAGTGCCCATAACTATTTTCAGAATTTTTAAAAGTGATTTGGTTTGAAAACCAAATTAAAACAAGTTTGCATAAATAGAAAACCAAACAAAATTAGAAAAGACAGAAGAGAGAGTAGGCTTACCTGGCCTATCTGTTGCAGCCCATCTGGCGGCCCAGTAGGCCGGCCCAGCCCACCAGGGGCAGAGGCGTCTTCCACCTCGCGCTAGTCGAACGCAGAGCGTGTGCTCGACGCGCGCACGCCCGTAGCTCGCCACCTCCTGCTTGCCGCCGACCGCCTGGAGCTGGCTAAGGGCGCCACGCAACCCCTCTAGCCCTCTCTCACTCTCCCCTTGCTCCTCCTCCCCTCCGTCTCTCACTCACGCGCACGGCCGAACGCCACCGTCGCCGTTGCTCGCCGTAGCCACAGCCACCGTCCACCCCTCGTCTTGTCGATGCGTCCAGAAGAACCGCCGTCCACTCCTGCATCGTCTACGCCAACCCGTTCAAGCGCGGGAGCTCTGCAACGTCGTCTTCAAGCTCATCTTCACCTCGCCCGCCGGAGATCGCTCTCGCCGCCCCGCTCGCTCCGATGCCTCCCCCGAGCTACTGACCTTCTCATCGACTCCGCCGTGAGCTCCTCTCTCTTTCCCCTCTTCTTTAGCGTTCTCCCTCGTCCCCTAGCTCCATTCTCCACCAAGGCCGAAACGCGCCGCCGCCTGCGCTCATCACCGGTGACGCTCCGGTGACCATTTGGTCCCGGGCGTGCGCCCAACATGCTCACCGCCGCGCGTAGAGTCTCCCTAATGCCACGCTGCGCTCGTTTGCACACCGCAACGTCGATCCCGCGAACACCCGAGCTCCGACCGCCGCCCGGCTCGTCGCCGTCGTCGTTTCCGACCACCCCAGCACCACCCACCGCCACCATTGGATGCGCCACACCGCCAGCTACCCGTAGCACCCACCCGCGCATCGAACCGTGGCCGGAGCAGCGTTTTCGACGCTCTTCGCCGTCTCGGCCTCGCCGGCGACTCAACGCCGGCGGGTTTGACCCTGCTGACCAGGGGTTTGACCCCGCTGACCGAGTTGGCCCCGGGTGGGCCCAGTTTGACCCCTCTGGGTCTATGACAAATGGGACCCACCTGCTAATTAAGTTAGGATTAGGACTAACTAAAAATTAGTTAGACTAATGACACTGACACGAAGGACCCACTGGTCGGGTTTGACCTAGACCATCCCCGTTGACTGCTGACGTCACCCTGACGCACTGCTGACGCAATAAATCATTTACTGGATTTATTCTTATATAGGAAATTCCAGAAAATGTTGCAAACTTAAAAAATTCATAGAAATTAATCTGTAACTCCAAATGCAACGATTTATATATGAAATTTGTCAGAAAAATCCAATCTATCCATCTGTAATGGTTTCTTGCATGTCAGAACACGTTAACCTTGCTTTTCAAGTGAAACAATTTAATGCACCTTTATGACTTCATAAAATGGGTTTGCATTTGAATCTTTGGTTCAAATGGACTCATTTCAATCTGTTCTAGCTTGCATTAGCCCAAAACACATTCATATTGCCATGTCATAGCATGCATCATATTGTTGCATATCGTCATGTGTTGATTGTGTTTGATGTATCTTTCGTGGTAGGTTCTGCCTCTGAGGATACCCACGATTATTCGACTGAAGGGCAGTATCCCACTACCACTCTGTCAGGCAAGCAAAACCCCCTTGTTCATTCCGATACAATCCCACTCTCTCTCTCTCCTGCTCTCTTTTACTGCATTAGGACAACAACGATTCATCTGTTATTTGCTGCGGTAGTTGAACCCCTTTTCCTTTGCATGACCTGTCATTGCCACAGTAAATAGATGAAACCCACTAGCATGAGTAGGAGTTGTTTGAGCCCTGATGTGCCTACTCATTCATGCTTGTTTGTCATGCCTGCTATTGCTTAGAGTTGTGTAAGGTCTGATTCATCGGGGATGAATTGGGAAGTTGTGAACATGTCCTACTGTGTGTGAGCTAAGTGTGTGAACCCGATTTGGTAAAGGTAGCGGTGAGAGGCCATGTAGGAGTACATGGTGGGTGGTCCCATTGAAGCCGTCGTCAGGAACTGAGTTCTGTGTTTGTGATCCATGGAACAGCTACTACCACACGTTGGGCCCTGAAATATGACCCCGCTCGACTTCTTAACCACCCTAGTCCTCTGTCCAGGAGTTGCAAGTAGTTTTTTGTGTTTGTAGTATGCTGGAGGCCATGCGCAGCACTGACCCGAGGGGTGGGCTGTGATGCGGTAGGCACGTGGCACGGTGTACCGGGTGCCCGTTTGGTGTCTCGGGACCGTGCACACATCGTTTGGGGCCGTATGTGGAAACCTCGGCCGGACTCCCTGAGGATGGAACCTGGATAGGCGATAAAACTGGACTAGAGACTTGATTGTTTAGGTAGGTCTTGGTCTACACCCACGTTGGCTTTCGCTTGAAGTCTGCCGAGCACATGTCGTGTGCAGACGCTAAGTGGTGGAAACATGTGTGAAGAAGTACACCCCTGCAGGGTTATAAATGATCTATTCGAATAGCCGTGTCCGTAGTAAAGGACTTTTGGGTTGCCTCTACAGTTCATAGACAAGTGAAAGTGGATACTCTAAAATGCGCAAGATAAGCGTGAGTGCTATGGATGGCGTTCTCGTAGGTAGACGGGAGCGGATCCATAGTGGTGTATTGAATGGTGAATATGTGGACTCGTGTGCGCCACCTCAAAAGAGTTACTTGCAGTCATAGTTTAGGATAGCCACTGAGTCAAAGCTGGCTTGTTTGCGGTCAAACTCCACCACCCCTTTGTTGATCTTGATGCATATGTAGCTAGTTCGATGTAAGTCTTCTTGGGTACATTTGTACTCACGTTGCCTATTTTATGTTTTGCAGAGAGATGTCAGTCTCGCTAGTAGTTCCTTGTGGACTTCGACGTTTAGCTTGATACCTCAGCTACGATCTTGTGCCCTCGGCAGGATCTGGTAGATAGTCAGGCTTCTCAGCCTTTTTCATTTGTAGATGTCTGTACTCAGACATGTTAAGCTTCCGCATGTGCTTTGACTCGTATGCTCTTATGTCGGGTCATGAGACCCATGATTGTAATATCTCGCTCCTCGAAGCCTATTGAATAAATACTTGAGTTATAGAGTTATGCTGTGATGCCATGTTGTATTTACTCATATCAAGCATACTGTGTGTATGATTGAAATGCTTGGTATGTGTGGGATCCGACAACCTAGTTGTTTATCCTTGGTAGCCTCTCTTATGGGGAAATGTAGTCTTGTGCTTCCATGAGCCATAGTAGTCCTTCTAAACCGGTTCACCGAGTCCGCTAGCCCAGACTACTACTCCGGAACACTTGGTGGCGGCATGTGACTCACTTCATTCCTATATCATTCATACGGGAAATGTCACGCGGTGACATCCGAGTCTGCCTAGCTGCTCTACCTGGTTCACCGAGTCTGTTAGCCCGATGCTACAGCCCGGATTCACTGCTGTTGACCGACATGCTCATTGTTGATTCATGTATGCTGTCCCGTAAGTTAGTGCCACGTTGGGTTCACGACTAGTCATGTAGGTTCGGGTTCTGTCATATGGATGCTAGCGACACTATCATATCGTGAGCGGAAGGCGCAAACAGTCCGGGCCATGGTAAGGCGACACCGTGGAATACCGTGCGTGAGGCCGCAAAGTGATATGAGGTGTTACCGGCTAGATCGATGTGACTTGGAATCGGGTCTGACAGCTTTGGTATCGAGCTGTTGCTGTAGGATTACCAAGCCAAACTGGTCGAAGTTGAGTCTAGAAACGCTTTAGTTATATAAGGGAATTGATTGTGGAAGGGAACGTAAGGCTCCTTTTACTCCTTATACCTTATGCCCTTCTCATCTGAGTCAACCTCTTCTTTTCTAGGGACAATTGCATTTTTACCCCTAGTTGGTTCCTACCCACGTGTTTTGCCCTTACTTTTCGAGTGTGCTTAGTTTTGCCCTTACTTTTTCCATCGAGGTCCCTCGAATGCCCTTTTACCGTTTGATCAAAACTTTGAAATTTCATAACTAATTCATATGAACTCAGAAAAATCCAAATAAGATGTCAAAATGTTTAGATAAACATTACCTTTATATGCATATCATTTGCATTCAGGACAAAAGCACCCTTTAAACTACCTGAGGTAATTAATGTTATTAACATTATTAGAAATAAAAATTATAAACAATATTTTTTCATGAATAAAATTACATGCAAATGTAGGTGATGTTTTCTGAACATCCCGATATCTTATTTGCATTTTTCGAGTTAAATATCAAGTTGTTATGAAGTTTCCAAATGATGGTCAAAGTCGTTAGAACAATCTTAACAAGATGATACGAACTTAGAAAATGCAAATAAAATATCTGGATGTTCGAAAACATCACCTACATTTGCATGTAATTTTATTCATGAAAAAATATATTGTTTATACCTTTTTATTTTAATAATGTTAATAACATTAATTATCTCAGGTAGTTTAAAGGGTGCTTTTGTCCTGAATGCAAATGATATGCACATAAAGGTAATGTTTAACTGAACATTCCGATATCTTATTTTCATTTTTCCGAGTTCATATGAATTAGTTATGAATTTTCAAAGTTTTTGGTCAAACGGTCAAAGGGCATTCGAGGGACCACGGTGGAAAATGTAAGGGCAAAACTAAGCAAGCTCGAAAAGTAAGGGCAAAACCCGTGGGTAGGAACCAACTACGGGTAAAAATGCAATTGTCCCTCTTTTCTACGGGCATTAAGAACTAGACCTTCTTATCTATCTATCAGGATGACGTGTTACTAATCCAAAGACTTATAGTATTGATGGATTCAAGTCTCAGTTCAGTTTCTACTATTTCCGTATGTTCATAGCTGGCCTCAGAACCTTGATATTGTGATGCTAAGTGGTCATGCCACCATTTTGCAGGATGTCTCAAATCTTTTTGAGCATTTACAGCCGTTATGTTGTCCGAGTCATCCCAGGTTTCTAAACAATCTGATGCATTTGCAAAATCCTTTCCCTCTGGTTTTGATGTTCCTTTAGGCCAGGTTAATCGCACTAATTGCTGATTTGAGGTACTCTATTGCCTCGAAACATATGTTGGAGTTATTATTATGACCCTAGGTGTCTTAGGGGATCATCTAGTAACCTAGCCATGTTTTGTGTCCAAGTGTGATGATTCTGGCCATCATTGTTGAAAGCATCCCGTGATGTCATTTAGTTAGTAGGCATTCCATTCCTGGGTTCTTGAACCCGAGATTCAACCTACTTACTTCATGTTGATAGTGTTTGCTAGTTCCTTTAAGATATTAGTAACCTTTGCGAAAGTCCTCGAGGTTCATGGTATATCCTTCTTCCAAATATCATGAACAACTTATGGAAGAAGTTCCTCATGGAACCAAAAGATCACAACCAGAGTGTTCTTGACGAGTTCTCGATTCTATGTTGTGGCTCTATTAGTTCTACCTTCTCTGCATGGGTTATCCGGAAGAAACCTGTTGAACTTGGTTCGACAGACTAATCTATGCATCCACAACTCAAAAAGATATATGTTCCTTTGAGTTGTCCCTCTTTAGTTGTTATCTGACCTTCGTCTGTCATTTGATAGCCAAGAGCATGCCATGCATTCATGCTCATCGATACCTCATATTCCTGTGGTCTGTCAAGCCATTCTATTCGAGAATGACTAGGAGAAATAAACTCCAGTACCTTGTCCATTTCGAGGATTGGGTCAAAGTAGTTGTATTCCGCAGATCAAATTGCCACCAGCCTTTGATCTGTTCTACCTTGGGGTATTGCCATCTTTATGTCAAGATTGTCATGAGAATTGCACCACCTCTTATGAACTCTTGACGCAGTGATACTTCTTGCCATCATTTTTCATTCCTCGGTTCCCTGTTGTCGCAACCAGAATACCGACAGGTGAACCATGATGTGTGAAATCAATACTCCTAGCAACCGTGTTGCTTGGTAGTTAATGGACATTAATATCATTCTTAGCATGTTGGTTATCGAATCACTATACTAGGATTGATCGGGCTACCTTGTCCTTATTTCTGGTGCACTCTTTGATCTTTGAGTTAGGATTGAATCCCTTGCTCTTATGATCATGTCGTCTTGCCTTGAAAAGCAAGATTGTTCCCAAGTTTAGTAACATATCGGTGGTTCGTGATTTTCTGAATATTTTCTCGGAAGTATCACCAGGTTGTCCCCTAACTGTTATGTTGAGCTCGTGATCAAGTTGGTTTCTTGTAAACCACCCCTTCTCCAAGAATCTGTGTTGGATACCCCTGAGCTAGTTGGTTAAGCTGAACAACAACTTGGAGAGTTGGAAGATGAAAGCTTGTCCGGCTCAGTTCATTCCAAAGGGATATCCTTGTGGGTGTGTGTTGTAGAAAGATGATATCTTCAACGATTGATCCCTGTGATCAGTTGTTGGACCTATTGTCTTATCAAAACTTTGATTTGAGTGCGGGCTATTGTCAAATTAACTCAGAACCAACGATGTTCGTAATGTTGTCTTAGTCGTGGTTGATCCCTCGAGCATACACCACTACATCTTTTGGTTTGACCAATGCTATCACCTTGTTCACATAGTCGTGGAATTCCATCTTATGGAAATCTCGATAAATTGTCGTTGAGCCCATTGAAAACATCCTTATATTCTCCATGATTTTGTCGGACATCAAGCTAGTGTTGTAAACTTGTGTAAGCATTTCATCGTGTTTCATTCATGATGCATATGTTTGGATGAAAGAAGTGACTATCTCTGATTCACGTGCATTTGGTGAAAGTTGCCGCCGTGAATTCGAGAAAGTTAGTCTTGCTTCCTCTGGAATCATCCCAAGTCAGTCATGCATATGTGCGAAGTATTCAGTGGTTTGGAGACTTGCAACCTTCATTCCATAGATATTCCCTAGCACCCCAAGCCACTGATTGATTTGCTCAAGGAAAAGGAGTTTGTTGTGTTAATTCTAGATCATGCACAAGACTCCGATATCCTCGATGATGGTTCCCAGCCATAACTTGATAGTGTTTTGTTGTAAGACTACTACGTGGTCATGCTTGTCTGAGACAGCGTGTTCACATGTGTGTAGAAGAACCGGCTCATGTTTTGGAGCTTGCTATCGTAGTTCGTTCTCCGAGCATCTCGCAACGCCATCTCATCGATTTGTGTTGCAAACTTCCATTTTTTCTTTCTAGACTTGATGAGTCTGGAATATCCTGACACCAACCAGATCTGAATCTCAGGCAGATATGATGGTTGGAACATTCTCGACATTTGCATTTTGTTCCCAGCTTGCATCTCCATTGTGCCAATTTCCCATGCGCTGCCTTCTGAGCAGTTGTTGTCCAAGACCATTTTCAAAAGTGGACTTACGATGGGTCCCATCAATCTCCAATGACAAGCAAAAAAATCACTCATTGCGTTGTCTTCAACAAGGTAGTCCACATCATCCATCCTAGTCCGAGTATGTCATTCCTTTGAACTCCTTCAAACTTACGTTTGTGAATTGCCTTAGGCTGGTAAGAAGAGTTCCAATGATCTATGTATCAAAAGTAATTCTTTTTGCCACTTAAGGGAATAGCTGTATGATTCACCTCCTCTAAGGTGCCCCGTTTGACATGAAGGGCAACTTAACTCCTCGCTACTTGAAACGCATCCACCATCTTCTTAAGCGTGGAAATGTTGCCTACCAAATTGAACCTTTGTTATCAGTTTCTTTCCATCCGTCTTGATGTGTGTTTTGTGTCTCGGCTCAAGAGATGTTTCCAACATCTCACTTCATGAGTTGATTTTGAGTTGCTCGATCTTCAAGAATATCGATTCTTATAGAGTTTCCTTCTGTCGTCATCGTGTTGGATGAAGATCTCGAAAGCAAAGACATCAAGGTCAATATGAAGTAATGAATCAACATCCTCGAAAAGGACATCTGGATCATGAAGATTGTGTTAGCTTGTGTCGCTCTATCTTCTAACCTCACGACTTGAATCTCGGGACGAGATTCTTGTTTAGTAGGGGTGAGTTGTCACATCCCTAGTTCTAGTATGCACTAGGCTAGCCATTCTTGTGTGCATCATGTTTAAATTTCTCAAAAACTTGAAATGGGGATTGTTGAAACCCTAGCACCAAATGAATTCAACTAGGGTCAAAATTAAATCATTTCAATGAACCCAAAATGCCCTTCATAAATGTCCATCATTTTTGAATTGGTCTAGAATCTCTGTCAAAAATGATGCACCCATTTTTAGGCCATTCTGGATTTTTGAATTAACTCATATTGTATTTGAATTGGGGCATTTAAATACTATAAATATTTTTAAATGCTCCAACAATTTTGGAATTAGTTGAGGGACTCTAGAATAATTCATTTAGTGCCCATAACTATTTTCAGAATTTTTAAAAGTGATTTGGTTTGAAAACCAAATTAAAACAAATTTGCATAAATAGAAAACAAAACAAAATTAGAAAAGACACAAGAGAGAGCAGGCTTACCTGGCCTATCTGTTGCAGCCCACCTGGCGGCCTAGTAGACCGGCCCAGCCCACAAGGGGCATAGGCGTCTTCCACCTCTCGCCCGGTCGAGCAGGCGTGTGCCCGACGCAGCAGACGCCGTAACTTCGCCACCTCACCTTGCCACCGCCGCTGGAGCTGGCTAAGGGCGCCACGCAACCCCTCTGTCCCTCTCTCACTCGCCCCGTGCTCCTCCTCCCCTCCGTCTCTCTCTCACGCACACGGCCGAACACCACCGTCGCCGCCGCTCGTCGTAGCCACAGCCACCGTCCACCCCTCGTCTTGTCGAAGCGTCCAGAAGAACCGTCGTCCATGCCTGCATCGTATATGCCAACTCGTTCAAGCGCGGGAGCTCTGCAACGTCGTCTATGAGCTCATCTTCACCGCGCCCGCCGGAGATCGCTCTAGCCGCCCCGCTCGCTCCGACGCCTCCCCCGAGCTACTGACCTGCTCATCGACTCCGTCGTGAGCTCCTATCTCTTTCCCCCTTCTTTAGCGTTCACCCTCGTCCCCTAGCTCCGTTCCCCACCGCGGCCGAAACGCGCTGCCGCCTGCGCTCGTCGCCGGTGACCATTAGGTCTGGGGCGTGCGCCCAACATGCTCACCGTCGCGCGTAGAGTCTCCCCAACGCCACGCTGCGCTCCCGTGAACACCCGAGCTCCGGCCGCCGCCCGGCTCGTCGCCATCGTCAGTTCCGGCCACCCCAGCACCACCCACCGCCACCGTTGGATGCGCCTCACCGCCAGCTACTCGTAGCACCCACCCGCGCATCGAACCATGGCCGGAGCAGCGTTTCCGACGCTCTCCGCCGTCTCGGCCTCGTCGGTGACTCAACGCCGGCGGGTTTGAGCCTGCTGACCAGGGGTTTGACCCCGCTGACCGAGTTGACCCCGGGTGGGCCTAGTTTGACCCCTCTCGGTCTATGACAAATGGGAACCGCCTGCTAATTAAGTTAGGATTAGGACTAACTAAAAATTAGTTTGACTAACGACACTGACACGCGGGACCCACTGGTAAGGTTTGACCTCGACCGTCCCTGTTGACTGCTGACGTCACCCTGACGCAATAAAGCATTTAGTGGATTTATTCTTATATTGGAAATTCCAGAAAATGTTGCAAACTTCAAAATTTCATAGAAATTAATCTGTAACTCCAAATGCAAAGATTTATATATGAAATTTGATCAGAAAAATCCAATCTATCCATCTATAATGGTTTCATGCATGTCAGAACATGTTAACCTTGTTGTTCAAGTGAAACAAGTTAATGCACCTTTATGACTTCATAAAATGGGTTTGCATTTGAATGTTTGGTTCAAATGGACTCATTTCAATCTGTTCTAGCTTGCATTAGCCCAAAACACATTCATATTGCCATGTCATAGCATGCATCATATTGTTGCATATCGTCATGTGTTGATTGTGTTCGATGTATCTTTCGTGGTAGGTTCTGCCTCTGAGGATACCCACGATTATCCGACTGAAGGGCAGTATCCCACTACCACTCTGTCAGGCAAGCAAAACCCCCTTGTTCATTCCGATACAATCCCACTCTCTCGCTCCTGCTCTCTTTTACTGCATTAGGACAACAACGATTCATCTGTTATTTGCTGCGGTAGTTGAACCCCTTTTCCTTTGCATGACCTGTCATTGCCACAGTAAATAGATGAAACCCACTAGCATGAGTAGGAGTTGTTTGAGCCCTGATGTGCCTATTCACTCATGCTTGTTTGTCATGCCTGCTATTGCTTAGAGTTGTGTAAGGTCTGATTCATCGAGGATGAATTGGAAAGTTGTGAACATGTCCTACTGTGTGTGAGCTAAGTGTGTGAACCCGATTTGGTAAAGGTAGCGGTGAGAGGCCATGTAGGAGTACATGGTGGGTTGTCTCATTGAAGCCGTCCTCAGGAACTGAGTTCTGTGTTTGTGATCCATGAGACAGCTACTACCACACGTTGGGCCCTGAAATATGACCCCGCTCGACTTCTTAACCACCCTAGTCCTCTGTCCAGGAGTTGCAAGTAGTTTTTGGTGTTTGTAGTATGCTAGAGGCCGTGCGCAGCACTGACCCGAGGGGTGGGCTGTGAAGCGGTATGCACGTGGCACGGTGTACCGGGCGCCTGTTTGGTGTCTCGGGAACCCTGCACACATTGTTCGGGGCCGTATGTGGAAACCTCGGCCGGACTCCCTGCGGATGGAACCTGGATAGGCGATAAACCTAGACTAGAGACTTGAGTGTTTAGGTAGGTCGTGGTCTACACCCACGTCGGCTTTCGCTTGAAGTCTGCCGAGCACATGTCGTGTGCAGACGCTAAGTGGTGGAAACATGTGTGAAGAAGTACACCCCTGCAGGGTTATAAATGATCTATTTGAATAGCCGTGTCCGCGGTAAAGGACTTCTGGGTTGCCTGTATAGTTCATAGACAAGTGAAAGTGGATACTCTAAAATGCGCAAGATAAGCATGAGTGCTATCGATGGTGTTCTCGTAGGTAGACGGGAGCGGATCCATAATGGTGTATTGAATGGTGAATATGTGGACTCGTGTGCGCCACCTCAAAAGAGTTACTTGCAGTCATAGTTTAGGATAGCCACTGAGTCAAAGCTGTCTTGCTGCAGTCAAAATCCACCACCCCCTTTGTTGATACTGATGCATATGTAGCTAGTTCTGATGTAAGTCTTGCTGGGTACATTTGTACTCACGTTTGCCTATTTTATGTTTTGCAGAGAGACGTCAGTCTCGCTAGTAGTTCCGTATGGTCTTCGACGTTTAGCTTGATACCTCAGCTACGATCTTTTGCCGTCAGCAGGATCTGGTAGATAGTCAAGCTTCTTAGCCTTTTTCATTTGTAGATGTCTGTACTCAGACATGTTAAGCTTCCGCATGTGCTTTGACTTGTATGCTCTGAATGTCGGGTCATGAGACCCATGATTGTAATATCTCGCTCCTCGAAGCCTATTGAATAAATACTTGAGTGGTAGAGTTATGTTGTGATGCCATGTTGTATTTACACATATCGAGCATACTGTGTGTATGATTGAAATGCTTGGTTTGTGTGGGATCCGACAACCTAGTTGTTTATCCTTGGTAGCCTCTCTTATGGGGAATGTAGTCTTGTGCTTCCATGAGCCATAGTAGTCCGCTACAGCCCGGTTCACCGGAGTCCTGCTAGCCCAGCACTACTACTCCGGAACACTTGACTGGCCGGCATGTGACTCACTTCATTCCTGTGTGTGTCTCTTCGGGGAAATGTCACGCGGTGACATCTGGAGTCCTGCCTAGCCTGCTACAGCCCGTTTCACTGGAGTCTTGTTAGCCCAGTGCTACAGCCCGGATTCGCACGCTGTTGACCGACATGCTCGTTGTTGATTCATGTATGCCTGTCCCCGTAAGTTAGTGCCACTTTGGGTTCACGACTAGTCATGTAGGTCCGGGTTCTCTGTCATATTGATGCTAGCGACACTATCATATACGTGAGCCAAAAGGCACCAACGTTCCCGGGCCATCGTAAGGCGACACCCGTGGGAATACTGTGAGTGAGGCCGCAAAGTGATATGAGGTGTTACCGGCTAGATCGATGTGACTTGGAATCGGGGTCCTGACAGCTTTGGTATCGAGCTTTGTTGCACAGAGGATTACCAAGCCAAACTGGTCAAAGTTGAGTCTAGAAATGCTTTAGTTATATAAGGAAATTGATTGTGGAAGGGAATGTAAGGCTCTTTTTACTCCTTATACCTTATGCCCTTCTGATCTGAGTCAACCTCTTCTTTTTTACGGGGATTAAGAACTAGGCCTTCTTATCTATCTATCAGGATGACGTGTTACTAATCCATAGACTAATAGGTTTGATGGATTCAAGTCTCAGTTCAGTTTCTACTATTTCCGTATGTTCATAGCTGGCCTCAGAACCTTGATATTATGATGCTAAGTGGTCATGCCACCATTTTGCAGGATGTCTCAAATCTTTTTGAGCATTTACAGCCGTTATGTTGTCCGAGTCATCCCAGGTTTCTAAACAATCTGATGCACTTGCAAAATCCTTTCCCTCTGGTTTCGATGTTCCTTTAGGCCAGGTTAATCACACTAATTGCTGATTTGAGGTGCTCTATTTCCTCGACACATATGTTGGAGTTATTATTATGACCCTAGGTGTCTTAGGGGATCATCTAGTAACCTAGCCATGTTTTGTGTCCCAGTGTGATGATTCTGGCCATCATTCTTGAAAGCATCCCGTGATGCCATTTAGTTAGTAGGCATTCCATTCCTGGGTTCTTGAACCCGAGATTCAACCTACTTACTTCATGTTGATAGTGTTTGCTAGTTCCTTTACGATATTAGTAACCTTTGCGATAGTCCTCGAGGTTCATGGTATATCCTTCTTCCAAATATCATGAACTGCTTATGGCAGAAGTTCCTCGCGGAACCGAAAGATCACAACCAGAGTGCTCTTGATGAGTTCTCGGTTCTTTGTTGTGGCTCTGTTAGTTCTACCTTCTCTGCATGGGTTATCCGGAAGAAACCTGTTGAACTTGGTTCGACATACTAATCTATGCATCCACAACTCAGAAAGATATATGTTCCTTTGAGTTGTCCCTCTTTAGTTGTTATCTGACCTTCGTCTGTCATTTGATAGCCAAGAGCATGTCATGCATTCATGCTCATCGATACCTGTGGTCTGTCAAGCCATTCTATTCGGGAATGACTAGGAGAAAAAAACTCCAGTACCTTGTCCATTTCGAGGATTGGGTCAAAGTAGTTGTATTCCGCAGATCAAATTTCCACCAGCCTTTGATCTGTTCTACCTTGGGGTATTGGCATCTTTATGTCAGGATTGTCATGAGAATTGCACCACCTCTTATGAACTCTTGAGGCAGTGATACTTCTTGCCATCATTTTTCATTCCTCGGTTCCGTGTTGTCGCAACCGGAATACCGACAAGTGAACCATGATGTGTGAAATCAATTCTCCTAGCAGCCGTGTTGCTTGGTAGTTAATGAACATTAATATCATTCTTAGCGTGTTGGTTATCGAATCACTATACTAGGATTGATCATGCTACCTTGTCCTTATTTCTGGTGCACTCTTCGATCTTTGAGTTAGGATTGAATCCCTTGCTCTTATGATCATGTCATCTTGCCTTGAAAAGCAAGATTGTTCCCGAGCTTAGTAACATATCGGTGGTTCGTGATTTTCTGAATATTTTCTCGGAAGTATCACCAGGTTGTCCCCTGACTGTTATGTTGAGCTCATGATCAAGTTGGTTTCTTCTAAACCACCCCTTCTCCAAGAATCTGTGTTGGATACTCCTGAGCTAGTTGGTTAAGCAGAACAACAACTTGGAGAGTTGGAAGATGAAAGTTTGTTTGGCTCAGTTCATTCCAAAGGGATATCCTTGTGGGTGTGTGTTGTAGAAAGATGATATCTTCATCGATTGGTCCCTGTGATCAGTTGTTGGACCTATTGTCTTATCAAAACTTTGATTTGAGTGCGGGCTATTGTCAAATCAACTCAGAACCAATGATGTTCGTAATTTTGTCTTACTCGTGGTTGATCCCTCAAGCATACACCATTACATCTTTTGGTCTGACCAATGCTATCACCTTGTTCACATAGTCGTGGAATTCCATCTTATGGAAATCTCGATAAATTGTTCTTGAGCCCATCGACAACATCCTTATATTCTCCATGATTTTGTCGGACATCAAGCTAGTGTTGGAAACTTGTGTAAGCATTTCTTCGTGTTTTGTTCATGAAGTATATGTTTGGATGAAAGAAGTGACTATCTCTGATTCACGTGCATTTGGTGAAAGTTGCCGCCGTGAATTCGAGAAAGTTAGTCTTGCTTCCTCTGGAATCATCCCAAGTCAGTCATGCATATGTGCGAAGTATTCTGTGGTTCGGAGACTAGAAACCTTCATTCCATAGGTATTCTCTAGCACCCCAAGCCACTGATTGATTTGCTCAAGGAAAAGGAGTTTGTTGTGTTAATTCTAGATCATGCATAAGACTCCGATATCCTCGATGATGGTTCCCAGCCAGAACTTGATAGTGTTTTGTTGCAAGACTACTACGTGGTCATGCTTGTCTGAGACAGCGTGTTCACATGTGTGTAGCAGAACTGGCTCATGTTTTGGAGCTTGCTATCGTAGTTGGTTCTCCGAGAATCTCACAACGCCATCTCATCTATTTGTGTTGCAAACTTTCATTTTTTCTTTCTAGACTTGATGAGTCTGGAATATCCTGACACCAACCAGATCTGAATCTCAGGCAGATATGATGGTTGGAACATTCTAGACATTTGCATTTCATTCCCAGCTTGCATCGCCATTGTGCCAATTTCCCATGGGCTGCCTTCTCAGCAGTTGTTGTCCAAGACCATTTTCAAAAGTGGACTTACCATGGGTCCCATCCATCTCCAATGACAAGCAAAAAAAATCACTCATTGTGTTGTCTTCAACAAGCTAGTCCACATCATCCATCCTAGTCCGAGTATGTCATTCCTTCGAACTCCTTCAAATGAACATTTGTGAATTGCCTTAGGCTGGTAAGAAGAGTTCCAATGATCTATGTATCAAAAGTAATTCTTTTTGCCACTTAAGGGAATAGCTCTACGTGTCACCTCCTCTAAGGTGCCCCGTTCGACATGAAGGGCAACTTAACTCCTCGCTACTTGAAACGCATCCACCATCTTCTTAAGCGTGGAAATGTTGCCTACCAAATTGAACCTTTGTTATCAGTTTCTTTCCATCCGTCTTGATGTGTGTTTTGTGCCTCGGCTCAAGAGATGTTTCCAACATCTCACTTCATGAGTTGATTTTGAGTTTCTCGATCTTCAAGAAGATCGATTCCTATAGAGTTTCCTTCTGTCGTCATCGTGTTGGATGAAGATCTCGAAAGCAAAGACATCAAGGTCAATATGAAGCAATGAATAAACATCCTCGAGAAGGACATATGGATCGTGAAGATTGTGTTAGCTTGTGTCGCTCTGTCTTCTTACCTCACGACTTGAATCTCGGGACGAGATCCTTGTTTAGTAGGGGTGAGTTGTCACATCCCTAGTTCTAGTATGCACTAGGCTAGCCCTTCTTGTGTGCATCATGTTTAAATTTCTCAGAAACTTGAAATGGGGATTGTTGAAACCCTAGCACCAAATGAATTCAACTAGGGTCAAAATTAAATCTTTTCAATGAACCCAAAATGCCCTTCATAAATGTCCATCATTTTTGAATTGGTCTAGAACCTCTGTCAAAAATGATGCACACATTTTTAGGCCATTCTAGATTTTTGAATTAACTCATATTGTATTTGAATTGGGGCATTTAAATACTATAACTATTTTTAAATGCTCCAACAATTTTGGAATTAGTTGAGGGCCTGTGGAATAATTCATTTAGTGCCCATAAATATTTTCAGAATTTTTAAAAGTGATTTGGTTTGAAAACCAAATTAAAACAAATTTGCATAAATAGAAAACAAAACAAAATTAGAAAAGACAGAAGAGAGAGCAGGCTTACAGCCTATCATTGCTGGCCACCCGTGCCCATTAGGCGGCCCAGCCCCCAAGGCGGGCGTCTTCCACCTCGTGCCAGTCGGATGCAGAGCGTGTGCCCGACGCGCGCACGCCCGTAGCTCGCCACCTCCTACTTGCCGCCGACCGCCTGGGGCTGGCTAAGGGCGCCACGCAACCCCTCTGGCCCTCTCTCACTCTCCCCGTGCTCCTCCTCCCCTCTGTCTCTCTCTCACATGCACGGCCGAACGCCACCGTCGCCGCCGCTCGCCGTAGCCACATCCACTGTCCACCCCTCATCTTGTCGATGCGTCCAGAAGAACCGTCGTCCACGCCTGCATCGTCTACGCCAACCCATTCAAGCGCGGGAGCTCTGCAACATCGTCTTCGAGCTTATCTTCACCGCGCCCGCCGGAGATCGCTCTCGCCGCCCCGCTAGCTCCGACGCCTCCCCCGAGCTACTGACCTGATCATCGACTCTGCCGTGAGCTCCTATCTCTTTCCCCTCTTCTTTAGCGTTCGCCCTCGTCCCCTAGCTCTGTTCCCCACCACGGCCGAAATGCGCCGCCGCCTGCGCTCGTCGCCAGTGACGCTCCGGTGACCATTTGGTCCCGGGCGTGCACCCAACATGCTCACCGCCGCGCGTAGAGTCTCCCTAACGCCATGCTGCGCTCATTTGCACACCGCAGCGCCGATCCCGCGAACACCCGAGCTCCGGCTGCCGCCCGGCTCATCGCCGTCGTCGTTTCCGGCCACCCCAGCACCACCCATCACCATCGTTGGATCGCCCATCGCCATGACTACCGTAGCACCCACCAGCGCATCGAGCAGTGGCGGAGCAGACATTACGGCGCTCTCCATCGTCTCGGCCTCGCTGGCGACTCAACGCCGCGGGTTTGACCCTCTTGGCGGTGTTTGATTGTTGGCGAGTTGACCCGGGTGGGCCAGTTTGACCCCTACGGGTCTATGACAAATGGGACCGCCGCTAATTAAGTTAGGCTTAGGACTAACTAAAATTAGTTAGACTAATGACACTTACACGGGACCCTTGGTCGGGTTTGACTGGACCGTCCCGTTATCGCCGACGTCACCTTGGCCTTGCTTGACAGCGATAAAGCATTTACTAGATTTATTCTTACTAGCAAATATGCCGTGCGTTGCACAGGAGAATCAAACACACTTCCACGACCCAATGACCCAAGACAACATTACATTGCATCGACCATGTAATATATATTTTACCAATGGTCTTAAAATGCATGTATGAGATGCTACACTTCAATCATGAAAGAATTGATTAATTTAAATATCTAAATTACCTTCCTAGTTAATTTGCAGTATAAGGAGTCATTACCTTCATCATTTGATTTATCATTGAGAGCCTAAATCATGAGGATCATACATGTATGTATATATATATATATATATATATATATATATATATATATATATATATATATATATATATATATATATATATATATATATAAATTAAAACTTAATTGGTAAGTTACCAGATGTCGATTACTGATTTTATTTACCAAATTTCTTCTAAACTTACATGCACGGAGACCTATAAAGTCTAAAGTACAACTCAATTCTCTTTCATATAGAAGGAAACATAATAAACGGATTTGCACATACCACACTAAAACAAATTTTCTAATTGAAGAGGTCACAATAGTTTTCATGCAATCAGGTGTATGATTTGGAATTTCTTTTTTAACCATGCATGCTTCATATTCCATGGAAAGGCATTATTCCCGTGCGTTGCAACGGAAAAAAAAAATCATCCCTCGTACACACACCTGACAGCATCGGCGAATCCCTTCAAATCTTTCACAATGCCACACGAGAAACAACATGATAAGTGGTGTCGTGCAAAGTTCATAAGGTTGTATTATTTGTGAAATGTAGTCAACATGTTTCCAATTTATTAGACAACAGAAATATCAACCTTAAGACGGGATTTTCATAATACCCCATATAAAGAAGATATTAATAAAGTTTGCATCATAAATGGAATTTTAGGAATGATGATTAATATAATAGCATATTTGAAATCTACACATCTTTTAAAGGATTTCCATATATAACATGTTAGATTTGGAGTTAGGATTTGAAATTGATTAATATGATACCATATTTGAAATCTACACATCTTTTTAAGGATTTCTATATATAACATGTTAGATTTGGAGTTAGGGTTTGAAAGTTATGAGTTTTTTGACATTGAAAGTGATTAATATATAATACCATATTTGAAATCTACACATCTTTTAAGGGATTTCTATATATAACATGTTAGATTTGGAGTTAGGGTTTGAAAGTTATGAGTTTTTGAAATATTTGAATATGTCCAAAAATAGAAATAATGGTACATTGTGCAGCCCATCTGCTAAGTAATATTGGGCGAAGTAGTAATATCCTCGCCTACCAACATTAATAGGAGAGAAAAAGAAGAAAAGAGGGAAAGGGGAATTGAACCTGGGTCTCCCAGGTTGAGAGGTGAGGCTCACACCACTACGCCACCCACCCGCAAGCTATTAACTACAGGGGCTTAATTTTAATAACCTGAGTCTGTCACGGATTTTAGAAGGGGCAAACCGAACCGTTTTTTTCACTTACCAATGGCATGGTGGGTAATTATTTACAACTTCAGGGGCAGTTTTAATGACGGATGACCCGAAACACTATTTGCTTTATTATTAGGTAAATATATAGGAAATTCCAGAAAATGTTGCAAACTTCAAAAATTCATAGAAATTAATCTGTAACTCTAAATGCAAAGATTTATATATATGAAATTTGATCAGAAAAATCCAATCTATCCATCTATAATGGTTTCATGCATGTCAGAACATGTTAACCTTGCTGTTCAAGTGAAACTAGTTAATGCACCTTTATGACTTCATAAAATGGGTTTGCATTTGAATCTTTGGTTCAAATGGACTCATTTCAATCTGTTCTAGCTTGCATTAGCCCAAAACACATTCATATTGCCATGTCATAGCATGCATCATATTGTTGCATATCGTCATGTGTTGATTGTGTTCGATGTATCTTTCATGGTAGGTTACGCCTCGAGGATACCACGATTATCATTGAAGGCGGTATCCACTACCACTCTATCGGCAAGCAAAACCCCTTGTTCATTACGATACAATCCCACTCTCTCTCTCTGCTCTCTTTTTCTGCATTAGGACAACAACGATTCATCATTATTTGCTGCGGTAGTTGAACCCTTTTCCTTTGCATGACTGTCATTGCCACGATAAATAGATGAAACCCACTAGCATGAGTAGGAGTTGTTTGAGCCACTGATGTGCCTACTCATTCATGCTTGTTTGTCATACTGCTATTGCTTAGAGTTGTGTAGGTCGATTCATCGGGGATGAATTGGAAAGTTGTGAACATGTCCTACCGTGTGTGAGCTAAGTGTGTGAACCCGATTTCGTAAAGGTAGCGGTGAGAGGCCATGTAGGAGTACATGGTGGGTTGTCTCATTCAAGCCGTCCTCGAGGGCGGAGTTACGTGTTTGTGATCCATGAGGCGGCTACTACCACACGTTGGGCCCTGAAATATGACCCCGCTCAACTTCTTAACCACCTTAGCCCTTTATCCAGGAGTTGCAAGTAGTTTCTTGTGTTTGTAGTATCTTTGGAGGCCGTGCTTGCGCTGACCCGAGGGTGGGCTGTGATCACGGTAGGCACGTGTACCATGTGTGCAGGCGCCCGTTTAGTGTCTCGGGAACCCTGCACACATTGTTGGGGCCGTATGTGGAAACCTCGGCGGACTCCTGCAGACGGAACACGGATAGGCGATAAACCTAGACTAGAGACTTGAGTGTTTAGGTAGGTCGTAGTCTACACCCACATCGGCTTTAAGCTTGAAGTCATCGATCACATGTCATGTCAGGCGCTAAGTGGTGAAACATGTGTCGATTTGGGTTCAGCAGACCCTTGAGGTTCGAACAACTTTGGGGTGCTGTGCGGAGATCTCGCCCTCTACCTACACTGCACCCCCGCCTCGCGTGGATCTAAACTACACAAAGAACAACACAAGAGACGCAAGGTTTATACTAGTTCGGGCCACCATTGTGGTGTAATACCCTACTCTAGTTTGTGGTGTGGTGGATTGCCTCTTGGGCTGATGATGATGAACAATACAAGGAAGAACAGCCTCGCGAGGATCTGTTCTTGGCCGGTGCGATGAACTGCTTGGAGGAGTTCAGTCGCTCTCTCTCTCTCTCTCTCTCTCTCTCTCTCTCTCTCTCTCTCTCTCTCTCTCTCTCTCTCTCTTTCTTTCTTTCTCTCTGGATTTCGGACCCTGGATCCCAGATTGCTTGGGGTCTAGCTCCCTTGATCCGTTTTCCCTAGCTCTGTGTGTGGCTAGTCCTATTTATAGACAGAGGCCCTGGGCCTCTTCCCAAATATTGAGCGGGAAGGGCGCCAACAATTGGCCATTTTGAAGGGGAACATCCAGTACACTTATCTGACTAAAGTTGGTCCTCACTGACCAAAGGCTCACGGTGGTGGCCTTGGCTTAGGCTCCACAATGACTTCCTTCCTGCCGTTGGGCTGGTCTTGGTCTTGTTGCATCGAAATGGGCGCCTTTGCTTGATACTCTCGCTTTGCACTTGCTCCCTTTGCACCAAATAGGAAAGGAGGACCTTTGCTGGCTGGCTGGCTACTTGGCGCCCTTAGTCGTCATGGCTTGTGTCATGGGCACCTCGTGAGTACCCGCCTTGATCTCTCCGCCTCCTCATGAGCCAGCCTAATGAGGCCGTGCACGAGAAGCTCCTGTCGTCCGCCCGCAATCTGGCCCCTCGCGAGGTCTTGAGCTTGTGTTGATGAAGATGGGCGCGATGGGCCCCCTTTGAGCCACGCCTTGCAGGGCATGAGCGAGCAAGTCACAGGGACCCCGTTCCCGAAGCAGCTGTGATAGCCCCGGGCCCAAAACACGCCGGACTTGGGCGAGCGAGAAGCGAAAGGGCAAGTCTGGCGCTGAGCCCCTAACAACTGCGGCCTTAGGCGCCGCATGGCGATTGATTGGACATGGGTGCCTCGGCAACGCGCGAGTTGATAAAGGCGGCATACGCCTAAACTTTGCTTCCCTTGCTTTCTCTGGTTATTGCTCAGGTCCCCTTTCTTGCGCCTCTCCTTCCTGCCTCCGAAATCTTCAGATCCACTTCGACTGCAAGCCCTAGCAAGGCTTGGCGCCTTGCCAGACCCCGGCCGGAGCTTGGTACTCGCCGGCCCTGGACTCGCCGAACGTGTCGGAGGCGAGCCTTGCCCGGGTGCGCCGGATGGCGGCGCGAGAGCATCGGCAAGCGAAGGTGTTCAAGGCGGCTCCGCCCTACACGAGGGCCAAGGGGCACCTTTACCCGCTCTTTGTAAGTGCCATTGTTGCGGTCGATGCCTCCCTTTTACGAGTTCTACTTCTGTCCTCCGCCATTACAAGCTACAAGCTCTGCATCTCCACCCCAACTCATTTCTCCTTCTGGCGATCTTCGCCTACTATTGTGAGGCTCACGTCGGGGTGCAGCCCTCAGTGGCCCTGCTGCGCCACTATTTCTCCCTCCGGACCTCTCGTGGTTCCACCTCTGCGTGTGCGAGCTTCGTTGCGTACGGTAGCTCCATCGCCATTTGAATCCGGGAAGAGGATTGAGGGCTTGAGAGCAAGTGGGTCTTGGTAGATGTTGGGCGCATCCACCTCGGCTAATCTTGCCCACAAGCACCCCGCACTCCGGCGATTGGTCTCGAGTGGAGCTCGTGGACCTCCATGTGAGGCGGTGTTGGAGAAGATGGACATGGATCTAAGGCCGGCCAGCATGGCAGCGAAGCTGACGGTGGCGTCGGCTGCTGAGGAATTCTGGAGCACCAGGTGGCTCCGGCCGTCGATACCCACTTCGATGTGGAGGCCCCACCCGAGCCCAGCGGTCTTGGCGGCGAAGACCTGGCTGCGGTTCTCCATTCTTTGGTCGGGGCGGCGTGGCGAGGTTGGGCGCTCCTCGCCCTGTTCCTCATGACGGCGGGAGGCGGTAGTGGAGTCCATGCCCGTCTTCAACGAGGGCGGGCCGTGCCATGGAGGTTCGAGGACCCGGTGGGCGTGTCCTCCGGCGACTCTAGCGAAGAAGAAGGGAGAAGGGAGGCGGGAAGGAGGCTCGACTCGAGGCGACAAGCGGAGTCGAGGCTCCCCTTCCTCGGCGCAAGTCTGCGTTATCCACCTCTCACCGGCGGCAGCGGCAGCGATGATGACGAGCAGGGCGGCGGGAGCTTGCCCCTGATCCCGAAGAAGGACAGGACCGGGTTGATCCCCCGCGGGCCTGCCCGGCCCCGAGGTGATCCGCAGGCGCGCCTCCTGCTCCCGAGCTCCTTGAGGCTGATCCTTGCAGCCGGCTCTCGGGCTTCAAGTATGGCCGGAGGTTGCTCGAGCCCGCGAGCGACGACCAGTAAGTGCTCGACTCCGATCTTATTTCTTGTTTTGTCGCTGAGGCTTGACATCTGTATCTCTTGGCTAGGCTGGCACCCGCGGCGAAGAAGCCGAAAGGATCTCCCGAGGTTCCGTCTGGGGTAGCGCCTCTGCCCGCGAAAGAAGGTGACCACAACACAGGGGCTCTCTGCCCGGTTGTCCTCACGAGGCTGGTGAAAGCGGTGGGCGACTCATTACAGCCCAGCGGCTCTGAGGTGCCCTTGCACGATCTTTGCTGCCACGGCCGTTGGCGCGGCGAGCTCGCCTCGAGAATCTGTGGTCACGCTGCCGCCTTCTCCTCCTACCCCACCGGCTCTTGTATCTCCGACTCCTCCTACTGTTCTGCTGCGAAGCTGGACCGGCTGCTGGCAGGATCTTTGGCGCCGACCCTCGTCTAGTGGCGGGCGCTTGGAGCTGGCTTCGGCTGGATTCGATCCGGCGCCCGATTGGCGGCGCTGGTCCAAACCTCGGCGGCTTGCGATGAGAAGCAGGCGATCCTTGAAGCAGCTGCTCATGACGCCGCCTTGGGAGGTAGCCGATGTCGAGGTCGCTGCAAAGCTGGAGAAGCGAGCTGCAGGGCCTCTGGGACCAGCTTCGCCAAGGAGGCCCCGCCGCCAAGCAGGAGAAAGCATGAAAGCTTCGCGAGGTGGCTGTCAGGATCGGGGCGCCAAGCTCAAGAAGCGCCATGAACGCCTAGGTGTGCTGGAGCAAGAGTTGGAGGCAAGGAAGGTCGAGCTGGACGGCAAGGCATGGGTCCTTGCCGAGGATCGCGTGGCACTTCACGGAGATGGAGGTGAAGGCTCGCACCTTGCTGAGGGAGCTTTACGATAGCGGCCTGGAGAGCCCGCTGGCCGGCGCGGAGGACGGCCCCGCCAAGCTGCTTTCCTTCCTAGTTCGTGCTCTTGAAGATGTCGCCCTTGGCCTTGGCCCTACGGCTGAGGCTGAGGCGCGTGTCTTGTCTTCTGCAGCGCTGACGCGGGTCCTCACCCACGTCTACCTTGCGATCCCAATGTCGACCTCGGCAGCTGCTTTGGAAACCATGACGACGAGCTTGCGCTGCTGTAGGCTGAGGCCGTGAAGGTCGTCTGGAGGCTCTGCTTTGGAAGTTCGGGTCTTGAGCACCGGCCAGGCGGGCGCTTCCAACCCTGCGGCTCCACAAGACGAACCCACTCCACGCAGCTCCACCGCCGACAAGTGATTCCGTCGTGGCTCCTGTTCTGCTTTTAATTCCTGCACATGTATCATGCCACGGGGAGGCGTTTAAACTTGCATTTGGCGTTGCGATAACGGTTATGGACTATAATATTTGCTTTTGAATTCCTTGAAATTTGCGCTTTTCCTTCCTACTTGCTTATATTCTACGCCTGCAGAGCCCGGCCCCGCGCATACCTCAGCCGCCGTTAGCCTTTCGGAACTAAGGAGTGAGGGGCTACGTGACCAGTTAGGCTCCTGAGTCGCGATGCTCAGGAGTCCCCCTTGACGCTCAAACGGCCTTCGTACCTTGGCTCCGCTCGGGGAGGGACGTGCAACGAACCATGCCGAGGGGCCTGGCTGGGTGGCGTGCGTCTGGGCGTGACCCAGGCGCAGCCCCCGTGCCTAGCCCCTCGCGGCACTCCCGAGGGAGGCGTTGCGATGAGGCGGACACCGAGCTCTGGGCTCCTGAGGTTGATGCAGCCGGGGCCACCCTCGATTGTTTATCACCAGCTTGAGCATAAGCGCTTCCGTATGTGTGCGGGCATAGCGCTCCTCGGCGGTGTCGTCGGCCAGTAGCAGACATGGTGCTTCCAGGTGCATGGGGCGGGGCTCCCCTCGGGAGGCCCCAGGCGTGTCAGCCCATACGACACGTGCACTGCGCAGTAGGGCTGACGAGGTGTGTCTGGGCACCCGTGAGCCATAGCAGGACTCACGGGGCCCTACCTCAAAGCGGGTTGCGCCCTAGCTGGGCCTTATCTTGTGATGTGTTCCTGCAGATTTGGTTAGATGCGGCGCTCTCGTCCTCGGGTCCCGGCCCTCGAGCTGGTCTCGGCCGTGTTGGTATGCCGGTCGCGATGCGTGGACAAGGCAGAGGTGAGGCTGGAGAGCGATAGGAGCCACTGGTCGCGATGCTCGGTACCCCCTTTAGCGTGCAAGCGGTCGACATGAATGAAGAAAAGGTGCCATGGATTGGCATCAAATAACAAGCATGATGGGTCGAATGCATGGCGAAATAACCACAAGAGGATACATGCGCGGAGTGCAGCGGCGACTTGGGGATGATGTAGCAGGCGCTAACAAGGTAAGCTAGGAACATGAAGTAAAAGGATACACGCTGCTGAGGGGCGGACCCAGCGGCACAGGAATAATGCAGCCACAGGCGCTCCCGGTGGAAATGAAACTTGAAAGATGTCACTGATAGCGTTGAAGGCGAAAGGGTGTTGGTGCAGCAGACTCGGTGGGCTGCGGGAGGCGATCCTCACGAGCCCCGGGCTCGAGGGCCTCGGGAGGCTCGGGAGGCTGAGTGGCTCCTCGTGGACCATCTCCATCTCTGCGAGGGCTGCGAAGCGCTGGCCTCTTGAGCCTCGGGATGCTCCTCATGAGGCGCTGGCGGCGTGGCAGCAGCGTTTGGCAAGCCGTAAGCATCTGAGCGTGGTTGTGGGGTGGACCTTCGCAGCCCCCAGCGAGAGGCAGGCGCTCACGAGGCGGCGCGGTTGAGCCTGGTATGTCGATCTTGACGCGCAGCCCACCATCCTCGCTGGATGGGGAGCTCTGGCAGTGGCGGCGGCTGCCACTCATGACTCTTGACTCCTGCAGCTCTGAATGATCTTCTTGGCGAACTCCGAGGTTTGGCCCTCCTTGCCTTGCTCCTTCTTGAGGGAAGCGTGCTTGAAACACACCTCCAAGTGGTGCCCAGCGCCTTCCTTGTGACCTTAGCAAGGTCGGTGGCCCTCGAGGCCCGAGCCTGCACGAGGAGGCGCGCCGGCGCTTTCCTATGCGATAGAAGGAGGTTCCCCCTGAGCAGTAGCGGACCACGAGGGCCTGCCTCTGAGGCGGCCGGACGATGTCTTCTTCTTCTTGGGGGCGGTCTCGGGAAGCCTCCTGCTCCCGCGATCCGGGTCTTCGGTGATCACGGCTGGAAGGCTCGCTCCGGGGAGCATACCACGTCTTTCTCTTCGCGGGGCACCGTGATGACTCCGCCACTTCCTGGCATCTTGAGGACATTGTAGCCGTGGTGGAGTTCTGACCATGAACAGCCAGCGCTGGGTACCGAGGATGGCGTTGTATGGCGGCGAATGTGGGGCGTCGAAGTCGATGAGCTCGGGCGGGTTGTTGCGCCGCGCCCGAAGGTGACGAGGCGAACCTGTCGGGACCGTGGAGCCGTCGGTGACCCAGAGAAAGGCTTGGTTGGTGAAGCTGATTGTAAGAGCACTTGGAGATTGTTGAGCGTTTCCACAGACGGGGCGTTGAGCCTGCCCGCCATCGATGAGGTATTGGTGACCAAGCCGTTCGCGATGATTGGGGAGCAAAGCATCGGGAGGACTCCGGTGTGGCCGCCACTTGAGCTGATCCGTGAGTGAGCGTGATGGGCGCCGCCGACCACTGGAGGGCGTGGCCGAGCTTAGGGAGGACTGCATTCGCCGTGGGCGAACTGCTTGAAGATCGTTGAGAGGTGGGGCTTGAGCTCCGCCCGGGATCTGACGATCGCGCGGCTCTGAAGCCCCATCCCCTCGTCGATGATGGTCTTCATTTATTCTTGGCTGCGGTGGCGGAGGAGGAGAGCCTGCTTTGCCTTGCAGGCGATCCTCGCGGCTGATCCTCGGCCTCCCTTGCGGCGGGTCCCGCCAGCGATCCTCGCGAGGTTGGTCGCGCCACCCTTGGCGAGGCGCGATCTTCCAGCGTCTGCGTTCCTTCCTCCTCCTCGGCCGTAGCCCGATCGCTCTTTGTCGGGACATCGGCGATCCTCCCTCTCGCGCGGCTCGGAGCTCTTGACATTCGTTGGTGTTGTGGGTGTGGAGGTCATGGTACCGCATGATACCGGCTGCCCTTGGAAGACTCGGGCTGATCTACGCCCGCTTGGTGTCGGTTTTGCGCGCGACACGGCAGCCCCTTGCGCTTCACATCCTTGGCCTTGGGTTTCTTCTCTTACGGGTGCGGCGGGCAGCTTCGAGGAGGGAGGCGCCCTTCCTACGCTACTGGCGCGCTTGGTGCGCCAAGTTGAACAACTCAAGGAAGTGCACAAGTCTTCATGCATCGCCAGCTCCTCCTTCATCTTGGTCGCGCACCGTCGGAGAAAGCGGAGATGATGGCCTCCTCGGTCACCTTAGGAATCTTGAGGCGTGCGTTGTTGAAGCGCTGGATGTATTCTGCGAGGTCTCCCAGGTTCTGCTTGATCTGGCGCATGTCGCTCCGGCGGGTGGCGATCACGAGTACCTTGGAAGTTGGCGATGAAGCGGGTGCGCATCTCGTCGAGGAGGAGATCGTGCACAGGCGAGTTCGAGGAGCAGTCGCGGGCCCGTCCTTGGCGCCATGGGAAACCAGTTCGCCATGACCTTCTCGTCTCCGTTGGCGGCCCGATGCCCAGCTCGTGAAGCTGGAGGAACTCTGCGAGGTCGGCCGTGCCGTCGTAGCGAGGCAGGTCGGCTTGAACTTGCAGACCCGCGCGACCTGCTTGCGCCTTCGGTGGTGAAAACACGGCAGCCTCTTTGTGGCCTACGGGAGGCTTTGGGTGACGAAAGCTTGGTCTTGCAGGTCCCCATGCGCTGCAGCTGGAGAGCAGCGAGCTCTTGGCGTCTTGGGAGCAGGGCGTGGTCGCGATGAGCTAGGCGGGAGCACGCGGGCAGCTTCTTGCGGCGAGGACTTCTGCAGCAGCTCTGCTCTTGCAGCTGGCGCCGGACGAGGCGGGTTCCGCCCGAGGACCACAGCGCCTTAGGGCCAAGGTGCCTTCTTGAGGGGAGGCGGCGAGCCGCCCACTCGAGCTCGTCGCCCGTGCGAGGCGGGTGCGGTCTTGATGAGGCGGACGGCAGAGAGCCCCTGCGGCTCAGACGGCTTCAGCGGCGTGGTCGAGCCACTCTTCGTGAAGCGTCGTCGGCAGGATGGTAGCGCAACAGCTTCGTTCGCCGTGATGGCGCCTTTCGAGCCTCCATGGGCGCGCGGAATCGCGAGCGAAGAACCAACCGGGCGAGTGAGGGGTAGCGATCGGCCGTCTTGCCTCACGGAGGATCTTTGGGGCGATGCTTGCTGCTCGTTCCCCCTGGGCGATGGCGGCGTTAACGGCGGCGATGCGGGGAGCAGCGAGGCGCCCGCCGACAAAAGCCGTCTGCGGCGCGCGAAGCGAGGCGGCTCGGCCTTCAGCGGGCCCGGCAGCGTTAGACATGGATCGCGGTGGTCGGCGGAGAAGCAGGCGGCGGAAGGCAATTCAGCGCACCTACTGGCGCGCCAAATGTCGGTTCGGGTTCCGCAGACCCTTGAGGTTCGAACAGCTGGGGTGCGTCGGAGATCTCGCCCTCTACCTACACGCACCTGCCGCCTCGCGTGGATCTAAACTACACAAGGAACAACACAAGAGACACAAGGTTTATACTAGTTCGGGCCACCATTGTGGTGTAATACCCTACTCTAGTTTGTGGTGTGGTGGATTGCCTCTTGGGCTGATGATGATGAACAATACAAGGAAGAACAGCCTCGCGAGTGCATTCTTGGCAGTCACGATGAAGCTGCTTGGAGGAGTTGGTCGTTCTCTGTCTCTCTCTTTCTTTCTTTCTCTCTGGATTCGGACCACAGATCCTAGATTGTGAGGTCTAGCTCCCTTGATCCGTTTTCCCTAGCTCATGCGTTGCTAGTCCTATTTATAGGCAGGGGCCTGGGCCTCTTCCCAAATATTGGCGGGAAGGCGCCAACAATTAGCCATTTGAAGGGAACATCGGTACACTTATCTGACTAAAGTTGGTCCTCGCTTTGCCAAAGGCTCTGGTGGTGGCCCGGCTTGGGCTCCCAATGACTTCCTTCCTCTGTTGGGCTGGTCTTGGTCTTGTTGCACGAAATGGGCGCCTTTGCTTGATACTCTCGCTTGCGCTTGCTCCTTTGCACCAAAGAGGAAAGGAGGACACTGCAGCGGGCTAAGCGCTACTGGCGCCCTTGGTCATCATGGCTTGCGTCATGGGCACCTCGTGAGGTACCCGCCTTGATCTCTCCGCCTCCTCATGAGCCAGCTGATGAGGCCGTGCAGAAGGAAGCTCCTGTCATCTGCCCATGTGGCCAGCCCCTCACGAGGTCTTGAGCTTGTGTTGATGAAGATGGGCGCGATGGGCCCCCTTTGAAACCCGCCGCCGAGGCGAGCGAGAGCAAGTGCAGGGACCCCGTTCCCGAAGCGCCCGACAACATGTGTGAAGAAGTACACCTGCGGGGTTATAAATGATCTATTGAATAGCCGTGTCAGTGGTAAAGGACTTTTGGGTTACTGTACAGTTCATAGACAAGTGAAAGTGGATACTCTAAAATCGCAAGATAAGCGTGAGTGCTATGGATGGCGTTCTCGTAGGTAGGCGGGAGGCGGATCCATAGTGGTGTATTGAATGGTGAATATGTGGACTCGTGTGCGCCACCTCAAAAGAGTTACTTGCGGTCATAGTTTAGGATAGCCACTGAGTCAAAGCTGGCTTGCTGTAGTCAAACTCCGCCACCCCCTTTGTTGATACTGATGCATATGTAGCTAGTTCTGATGTAAGTCTTGCTGGGTACATTTGTATTCACCTTTGCCTATTTTATGTATTGCAGAGAGACGTTAATCTCGCTAGTAGTTCCGTGTGGACTTCGACGTTTAGCTTGATACCTGAACTACGATCTTGTGCCCTCGGCAGGATCTGGTAGATAGTCAGGCTTCTCAGCCTTTTTCATTTGTAGATGTCTGTACTCAGACATGTTAATCTTCTGCATGTGCTTTGACTTGCATGCTTTGAATGTTGGGTCATGAGACCCATGTTTGTAATATCTCGCTCCTCGAAGCATATTGAATAAATACTTGAGTCATAGAGTTATGTTGTGATGCCATGTTGTATTTACACATATCGAGCATATTGTGTGTATGATTGAAATGCTTAGTATGTGTGGGATCAGACAACCTAGTTGTTTATCCTTGGTAGCCTATCTTATGGGAAATGTAGTCTTGTGCTTCCATGAGCCATAGTAGTCCCTTCTGCCAGTTCACCGAGTCCTGCTAGCCAGCACCACTTCTCGGAACACTTGGTAGCGTCACGTGATTCGCCGTTCACAATATGCATCCCTTTGGGGAAATGTCGCTTGGTGATATCGAGTCTGCCTAACTTTGCTACAGCCAGTTCACGGAATCCTGATAGCCAAGTGCTACAGCCGGATTCGTGACTTTGGGTTCCACGACTAGTCATGTCGGCTGGGTTCTCTGTCATATGGATGCTAGCGACACTATCATATCGTGAGCAAAAGCGCATAAGCGGTCCCGAGCCATGGTAAGGCGACACCCATGGGAATACGTGCGTGAGGCATAAAGTGATATGAGGTGTTACCGGCTAGATCGATGTGACTTGGAATCGGGGTCCTGACAGTATCAATCCAGTAGGAGGCCACGTACGAGTCCCTCGCACCTACACAAACAAATAAATCCTCACAACCAACACAATAAAGGGGTTGTCAATCCCTTCACGGTCACTTACGAGAGTGAGATCTGATAGATAAGATAAGATAATATTTTTGGTATTTTTACGATAAAGATGCAAAGTAAAGAAAGAAAAATAAAGACGAGGCTAGAAATAACATGTTGACTGGAGATTAATATGATGGAAAATAGACCCGGGGCCATAGGTTTCACTAGTGGCCACAGCCGGATTCGGGTTCAGCGAGACCCTTAAGGTTCGAACTACGGGGGGTGCGCGGAGATCGAACCCTCCACAAATCACGTGCCTCGCCGAATCGCAAGAACCTAAACTACTAGCAAGAACAACACAAGAGACGCAAGATTTATACTAGTTCAGGCCACCATCTTGGTGTAATACCCTACTCCAGTGTGTGGTGTGTGGATTGCCTCTTGGGGCGATGAGGAGCAGTCTGAGGGAAGAACAACCCAGTGCATTCTTGGTGGGTGTGATGAAGCTGCTAAGCGGTGTCCGTCGCTCTAGCTTGAGATCGGGTCTCTATCTCTCTGGATCCCAAAATGCAGCGGGAGGAGAGTCCTCTACTATGGTGGCTAGCTCTACCTATATAGGCGAAGGCCACAGGCCTCTTCCCAAATATTGAGCGGGAAGGCGCCAAAAATTGGCCATTTGAAGGGAACAGCGGGTACACTTATCTGACTAAAGTTGGTCCTCGCTTTGCCAAAGGCTCTGGTGATGGCCTTCTTGGGCTCCACGATGACTGCATTCCAGCCGTTGGGGCTGGTCTTGGTCTTGTTGCACGAAGCAGGTGCCTTTGCTTGATGCTCTTGCGTGCTTGCTCCCTTTGCACCAAGAGGAAAGGAGGGGCTGCTGGCTGGCGCCCATGGCGCCCTTGGTGCGTCAAGGCTTGCGTCATGGGCACCTCGCGAGTACCCTGCCTTGAACTCTCCGCCCCTCATGAGCCATCCCGGCGAGGCGCGCTGAGAAGCTCTTGGTCATCCGCCCGCAATCTCAGCCCCTCGCGAGGTCTTGAGCTGTGTTGATGAAGATGGGCTGTCTGGGCCTCCTTTGAGCCACGCCCATGAGGCGAGCGAGCAAGTCAGGGACCCCGTTCCCGAGCGCCCGGCATAGCCCGGGCCCATGGCGTGCCGAACAGGCTGGCGAGGCGAAAGGGCAAGTCGCGAGCGTCGTGGGCCCCTAACAGCCTGCGGCCTTAGGCGCCCAGCGTGGCGGTTGATTGGGCGTGGGCGCCTCTGCAGCAGCGAGTTGATTATAAGCGGCATCTTCCTTGCCTCCTTTACTTTCTCCGATTGCTGCTCGAGATCCCCTTTCTTGCGCCTCTCCTCCTGCTTCCAAGACCTTGAGATCCCTCCGCCGCCGTGCCCTAGCGATCATGGCTCCTCGTCAAACCCGGCGAGCACTGGTACTCTCTGCCTTGGACCCGCCCGAATGTGTCGTGGCGAGCCTTGCCTGATCGCCCGGTTGGCGGGCGCGAGTGTCAGCCAGCAGCGGTGTTCAAGGCGGCTCCTCCGCCCCGAGAGTCGGGGAGTACCTTCTACCCGTTCTTCGTGGGCGCCATTATTGCTGGTGCAGCGCCTCCCTTCTCTGAGTTCTTCTTCTCCGTCCGCCATTACAACATTCACACTCTGCACCTTCATCCCAACTCCGTCCTTCTTACGGCAATCTTCGCCTACTATTGTGAGGCCCATGTTGGGTGAAGCCCTCGGTGGCCTTGCTGCGCCCTACTTCTTCCTTGACTCTCCGTGGTCCCGTCTCGCGTCTGTGAGCTTCGTCATATCTGGCGGAGCCATTGCCATTCAAACACTTGGGAAGCGGATTGAGGGCTTCGAGGAGCAAGTGGGTCTTGGTGGATCAGGCGGATCCACCCTCGGTGATCCTGCCCACAGAGCCAGCCGAGAGTTCCGACGGCAGTCCCGGCGAAGCCGGGATCCTCATGTGGCTAGTCTTTGGAGAGGATGGATCACGGATCTGAAGCAGACGATCTGTGGCGGCGAGGCTGACGGTGTGTCGTTGCTAAGGAGTTCTGGAGCACCAAGCGGCTCCGCCGCGATACTACGCTTAGATGTGGAGGCCTAACCGAGCCCGTGTACAGCCAGCGAGATCTGGCGACAGTCCTCCAGTCCTTGGTAGAAGCGATGTGGCGAGACGGGCGCCCAGCGCCCTGTTCCTCCAGCGAGATTGGGAGCAGGTTGTGGGGCCCATACCCGCCTTCAATGGGGGCGGGCTCGTGCTGCGGAGGCTCCGGAGGACTGGCGGGCGTGTCCTCTTGACTCCGGTGAAGAGGTGGAGGAAAGAGAGCGAGAGAGGGGTTGATTGGGAGGCGGAGTCAGGGCTCCTCCTGCGGCGCAGGCCCGCGTTCTCCGCCTCCCGAGTGGCGGCAGCGAGGATGAGGTGGCGGGGAGGCGAAGCCTGCCCCGATCGAAGGACGGTGGGCTGGTCCCCAGGTCCGCCCGGCCAGGCGATCATGAGCAGCGCCTCCGCTCTGGTCTCCTTGAAGCCGATCCATGGCGGCTCTCGGGCTTCAAGTATGGCCGGAGGCTGCTCAGAATCCACAGTGGCGACTTGTAAGTGCACTTCTGTCTTGATTATTGTTTTGTCCACAAGATCGATGTCCATGCTCTTGGCGGTGGCGCCCCATGTGAAAGTGAAGGGCTCTGAGGCCCCATCCGTGGCAGTGCCTTTGCGAAAAGGAAGATGACCCCGGCCTTGAGCCTCTCTGCTCAGGCGTCCTCGCGGCTAAATTTGAGCCCGTGGGCGGCTCAGCCCCTGTCGGCGACTCGAGGTGGCCTTCTTTGGCGCTGCCTCCACCGTTGCCGTGGCGCCGCTGGTTCCGCCTCGAGCGCGATGGTTCTGCCGATGCTGCTCCTCCTACTCTGCCAACTGCTGTCTCTCCGACTCCTCCAGCGGTCTGGACAGCCTTCTCTGCTAAGCTGGACCCGGCTGCGGCGAGGATCTTGGCGCCGACCCTCGCTTGGTGGCAGGCGCTTGGAGGCTGGCCTCTGGTGGATTCGCGCCCGGCAACCCGATTCAGGCGGCGCTGGTCCGAGCCGACGGCTTGTGACAAGGAGAAGCAGGCTGTTCGGTGAGTAGCCAGCGATGTTGCCACTGGGGAGGCAGCCAGCATCGAGGTCATTGTGTGAGGCGGAGGCGGTGAAGGGCCTCTGAGAACCAGCTTCGCCGAGAGGCCCGCCTCGCCGAGGCAGGAGGATGGCATGAAGGCTCATGGCGACCATCAGGGACAAGGAGGCCAAGTGAAGCGCCCGCGACCGCCTAAGCCTGGAGGCGAGGCTGGGCGGGAAGGTCGAGCTGGATGCCAAGCGCGGGTTCTTGCCGAAGATCGCGTGGCCTTCATGGATATGGAGGTGAAGGCTCGCGCCTTCTTGAGGAGCTTTATGATGGCGGCTGGAGAGCCCACTAGCCGTATGAAGGGCGGCCCGTAAGCTACTTCCCTTCTGATTCGCGCTCTTGAAGATGTCTCCCTTGGTCTTGGCTCCTGGTGAGGCGGCGCGTGTCTTGTCTTCTGCGACCTGAGGCGGATCCTCAACCACATCTATCTTAGCGATCCCAGCGTCGACATGGACAACTTCTTTGGAGCCGACAAGCGGCGAACACGCAGCTGCGCTGCCGAGCTGTGAAGGTCAGCGGAGGCTCTGTTAGGGAAGTTCGGGACTTCAGCACCAAGCGAGCGGCGCTGCCGACCTGCTGCTTCACTGGCGAGCCCACTCCGCTGCTCCACCGCCGACAAGTGACTCCGCTGCGGCTCTGTCTTGCTTTTAATTCCTGCACATATCATGCCCGGGGGCGTTTAAACTTGCGTTTGGTACTGCGATAACAGTGTGGACTGTAACATTTGCTTTTGAATTCCTTGAAATTTGTGCTTCCTACTTGCTTATGTTCTCGTCGTGAGCCGGCCCGCGCATACCTCGGCCGCCGTTAGCCCGGCCGGAAGCAGGGGCGGGACCAAGGAGTGAGGGCTACGTGACAAGTTAGGCTCTGAGTCGCGATGCTCAAGAGTCCCCTTGGCGCCTGAACAGCAAGTAGGGAGGTGGCGTGGCGGATCCACCATTTCGTCTGCGAGCCCGGCCCGCGCATACCCCAACCGCCGTTAGCCTTTTGGAACTAAGGGGTGAGGGCTACGTGACGATTAGGCTCTGAGTCGCGATGCTCAGGAGTCCCCCCAGCGCTCAAGCGGCATCGTACCTTAGCTCCGCTCGGGGAGTGGCGTCTGACGAACCAAGCCGAGGGCTGGCTGGGTGGCGTCGTCTGGCGTGACCAGTGTAGCCCGTGCCCAGCCCCCTCGCGTGGCGCTCAGGAGGCGTTACGCGAGGCGGACAGTGAGCTCTAGGCTCCACGAGGTTGATGCGACCGGAGGCCACCCTCGATTGTTTATCACCGGGCGGAGAACATAAGCGCTTCCGCATGCGTATGGGCATAACCGCTCGTCGGCGATGTCGTCGACCAGCGCGAACATGGTGCTTCCTTTGGAGCGTGGGAGGGGCTCCCCTCGGGAGGAGCCGGGCGTATCTGGCCCCCACGACACGTGGATGGCACGGTAGGGCTGGACGAGGTGTATCTGGGCACCCGTGAGCGGTAGCGGGACTCACGAGCCCTACCTCAAAGGCGGGTTGCGCTGGCTCTGGGCCTTATCTTGAGTGTGTTCCTGCGGATTTGGCGGATGCGGTGCTCTCGTCTTGGTCGGGCTCTCGGGCTGGTCTCTACCGTTGGCAAGCCAGGTCGCGATGCCATGGACAAGACCGGAGGGTGAGGCGGAGGCGGTAGGAGTCTGAGTCGCGATGCTCGGGCACCCCCTTCTTGCGCATAAGCTAGGTTAGATGGCGCAACTCGTCCTCGGGTCCGGCTCTCGGGCTGGTCTCGGCCGTCGGCTGGCAAGCAGGTCGCGATGCCATGGACAAGACCGGAGGGTGAGGGCGGAGAGCGGTGGGAGCCACGAGTCGCGATGCTCGGGCACCCCCCTTTAGCATAGTGAGGTGGACACAACTCGTCCTCGGGTCCGGCTCTCGGGCTGGTCTCTACCATCGCTGGCAAGCCGGTCGCGATGCCATGGACAAGACCGGATGGTGAGGGCGGAGAGCGATAGGATCCACGAGTCGCGATGCTCGGGCACCCCATTTTAGCATAGCTGGATTGGATAATGAAACTCTCGTCCTCGGGTCCGGCTCTCGGGCTGGTCTCTCTTATCATTTGGCAAGCCCGGTCGCGATGCCATGGACAAGACCCGGAGGTGAGGGCGGAGGCGGTAGGAGCCACAGTCGCGATGCTCGGGCACCCCCTTTAGCGTGCAATATTCGCCACCGGAAAAGGCACCAAATAACAAGCATGGTGGGCGAGAGCATAGTCCTAAGGAAAGCGCATGAAAGATACATGCAGCTGGGACTGGCCCGGCGGCTTAGAGATGATGCAGCAGGGCGCCCCCGAGGATAAGATAAAGACATGAAATAAAAAGGGGTACATGCATGGGCGGACCCATGCGGCTGGGAATAATCTGACCTGAAGGCGCTCCCGGGAAATAAAACTTAAAGATGTCACTGGTGATGTTGGGGATGAAGGGTTGTTGATGTAGCGGACTCGGTGGGCGCGGGAGCCGATCCTCCACGAGCCCCGGGCCGGGGGCCTCGGGAGGCTCGGGTGGCAGCTCCTCATGGGCCATCTCCATCTCCACCGGGGCTGCGGCGTGTCGACCTCTTGAGCCTCAGGATGGTCCTCATGAGGCAGCTGGTGCGCGGCAGCCCGCGTTTGGCAGGCCGTAAGGCATGCGTGTGCGTGGCTGTGGGCGGACCCTGCATAGCGTCCCACTCGCGAGGGGCAGGCGCTCTTGAGATGCGGCTCGGTTGAGCCTGGTATGTCGATGCAGACGCGCAGCCCACCATCCTCGCTGGATGGGGGCCCACAGTAGTGGCGGCTGCCCCTCATGACCCTTGACTCCTGTAACTCCTGAATGGCCTTGCCGATGAACTCTTGAGGGTTCTGTCCTCATGGTCTTGCTCCTGCTTGCGGGAAACGTGCTTCAAAATACGCCTCCACGTGGTGCCCAAGCGCCTCGCTCGAGACTTTGATGAGGTCGGCGGCCCTCTAGGGGAGAGCCCCCGAGCCCTGCCTGAGGAGGGCGCCGGGCGCGCTTTCCTATGCGATGGAAGGAGGCTCCTCCTGGCCTAGTGTGGGCCCTGAGGGGCCTGTCTCTTGAAGAGCCGGGCCGGTCGATGTCTTCTTCTTCTTGGGTGCTGCCTCGGGAGGCATCCTGCTCTTGTGGTGCAGGTCTTCCGGTGATCGGCTGGCTTCGCTCGGGAGCACACTTCATCTCTCTCTTCACGGGCACCGTGATGACCCCCGCTTCACGGCATCTTGAGGATGTTGTAGCCATGGTGGAGTTCTGACCATGAACTTGTGCGCTGGGTGCAGGGATGGCGTTATCTGCGGCGAATGTGGCTGACGTCGAAGTCGATGAGCTCGCTGTGGTAGTTATTCTGCGGGCCCCGAAGGTGGCGGAAGCGGACCTGCCCGATCGGGACCGTGGAGCCGTCGGTGACTCGGAGAAAGGGCTTGGTTGGCTGAAGCTGGCTATATAGCGCGAAGATTGTTGAATGTCTCCACGGACAAGGCGTTGAGCCCTGCTCCGCCCGTCGATGAGGTCTTGGTGACTAGCACATTGCGATGATTGGGGAGCAAAGCATCGGAAGAACTCCGGCTGTGGCTGCGCGCTTGAGCTGATCCGCTGAGCTGAGCGTGATGGCGCCGCCCGACCACTGAGAGGCGCGTGGACTCGAGCTTGGGAGGACTGCATTCACTTCAGGCGAACTGCTTGAAGATGTGGTGAGGCTGGGGCTTGGCTCCGCCCGGGATCTGACGATCGCCGCGGCAGGAAGCCCCAGCCCCCTCATCGATGCGGTCTTGACTCTCCTTGGTGGCGGCGGCAGCGGAGGGAGCCTGCGTTCCCTTGCAGGCGATCCTCACGAGGCTGATCCCTCAGCCCCCCTCGCAAGGTGGGTCTTGCAGGCGGTCCTCGCGAGGTTGGTCGCGCCACCCTTGGCGCGGGCATGCGGTCTTCAGCGTCTGCATTCCTTCCTCCTCCTCGGCGTAGCCCGGTCGGCTGCGCTCGAGGCGTCTGCCGACCCTTCCTTCACGCATGGCACAGGAGTTCTTGGCATTCATTGGTGTTGTGGGTGTGGAGGTCGTGGTACACGCAGTACCGGCTGCCCTTAGAGGACTCGGGCTGATCTTTGCCTCGCTTGGTGTCTGGTTCGACCATGAGCACGGCAGCCCCCTTGCGCTTCACATCCTTGGGCTTGGACTTCTTCTCTTCGGGATCCGCGGCAGGCAGCTCGAGGAGGGAGAGGCGCCCCTCCTCAGCCCTGGCGCGCTTGGTCGCTAAGTTGAACAGCTCGAGGAGGTGTGCAGATCTTCATGCATCGCCGACTCCTCCTTCATCTTGGCGTCGTGCCGCCGTCGGAGAAAGCGAGATGATGGCCTCCTCTGTTACCACAGGGATCTTGGCGTAGCGTTGTTGAAGCGTTGGATGTACTTTTGCGGGGTTTCCCGGCTCTTGCTTGATTCGGCGCATGTAGCCTCACGGAGGTGGCGGTCGCGAGTACCACGGAAGTTGGCGATGAAGCGGGTGCGCATCTCGGCCCGAGGAAGAGATCGTGCACAGGGCTAGATTTAGGAGCAGTGCGGGCTCCGTCCTTGGCGCCATGGAAACCAGTTCGCCATGACCTTTTCGTCTCCGTTGGCAGCCTCGATGCCCAGCTCGTAAGTGGAGGAACTCCGTAAGGTCAGCCTGCCGTCGTGGCGTGGAAGCAGGTCTAGCTTGAACTTGGCGGGCCCGCGTGGCCTGCGCCTTTCGGTGGTGAAAGCGCGGCAGCCCGCCGTGCCGCAGAGGACCTCGGACGGCGAAGCTTGGTCTTGCAGGCCTCCTGCGCCTTGGTGGGGCAGCGAGGTCTTGGCGTCTTTGGGGCGGGGCGCTCGGGCAGCTTCTTCTTGGGCGAGGACTTCTTGGCAGCTCTGCTCTTGCAGCGGCGGTGCACAGTGGAGCAGGTTACGCCCGAGGCCCGCAGCGCGCCTTAGGGCGAGGCGCCGTCTTGAGGAGGCGGTGGCGCCCGGGCTTCATCGCCAGCGTGGGGGCGAGTCGCCTCCATTGCCTTGAGCAGGCTTCGGCGGCAGCGGTCGAGCCATTCTTCGTGAAGCGTCGTCGGCAGGGCGATGCGCGAGGAGCTCGTTAGCCACGATGAGTGCAGCTCGGGCCTCCATGGCAGCAGTGAAGGCCTTGTGACGAAAAACCAGCGAGGGGTGAGCAAAGCGTGGAAGTGCGGCCGTCCCGCCTCATGGGCGGGTGCTAGGGCGGCGCTGCTGCTCGTTCCCCGCCGGGCGGTGGCGGCGTTGACAGCGGTGGCGAGGAGCAGCGAGGGCGCCCGCCGGCAGGAGGCCGTCTGGCGACATGGGGCGAAGCGGCTCGGCGCTGGCGCGAAACCCGGCAGCGTCGAGACATGGTTGCGGTGGTCGAGGAAAAAACGAAGCTGACGAAAGGCGATTCGGCGCATCCCTACAGCGGCGCCAAATGTCGGTTCGGGTTCAGCAGACCCTTAAGGTTCGAACTACAGGGTGCGCTCGAAGATCCAACCCTCCACCGTCTCGTACCTCGCCGAATCGCAGAACCTAAACTACTAGCAAGAACAACACAAAGAGGCATAAGATTTATACTTGTTAGGCCACCATCGTGGTGTAATACCCTACTCTAGTGTGTGGTGTGTGGATTGCCTCTTGGGCTGATGAGAGCAGTCTGAGGGAAGAACAGCTTCATGAGGTCTGTTCTTGGTGGGTGTGATGAACTGCTAAGCGGTGTCCGTCGCTCTAGCTTGAGGATCGGGTCTCTATCTCTCTCTGGATCCCAAAATGCAGCGGGAGGAGAGTCCTCTACTATGGTGGCTAGCTCTACCTATATAGGCGAAGGCCTGGGCCTCTTCCCAAATATTGGCGGGAAGGCGCCAACAATTAGCCATTTGAAGGGAACAAGGTACACTTATCTGACTAAAGTTGGTCCTCGCTTTGCCAAAGGCTCTGGTGATGGCGCCTTCTTGGGCTCCACGATGGCTGCATTCCAGCCGTTGGGGCTGGTCTTGGTCTTGTTGCACGAAGCAGGTGCCTTTGCTTGATGCTCTTGCTGCGCTTGCTCCCTTTGCACCAAAGAGGAAAGGAGGATGCTTGTGTGCAGGCTGGCGCCCTGGCGCCCTTGGTGCGTCATGGCTTGCGTCATGGGCACCTCGCGAGTACCCTGCCTTGAACTCTCCGCCCCCTCATGAGCCAGCTGGCAGGCGGCGCTGAGAAGCTCTTGGTCGTCCGCCCATCTCAGCCCCTCGCGAGGTCTTGAGCTTGTGTTGATGAAGATGGGCTGTCTGGGCCTCCTTTGAGCCACGTCGCGAGGCAGGGCGAGCAAGTCACAGGGACCCCGTTCCCAGAACACCGCGACTTCTCTCAAGAGCATAAGTATTACGATTGGGTGAACAAATTCTGTTGAGCAAGTGTGAGAATTGAGCATAGTTATGAGAATATATAGGTATGATCATGTATATAGGCATCACGTCCGAGACAAGTAGACCGACTCCTGCATCTACTACTATTACTCACACATCGACCGCTATCCAGCATGCATCTAGAGTATTAAGTTCATAAGAATGAAATGCGCTTTAAGTAAGATGACATGATGTAGAGGATAAACTCATGCAATATGATATAAACCCCATCTTGTTATCCTCGATGGCAACAATACAATCGTGCCTTGTTGCCCCTCTTGTCACGAGGGAAAAGACACGCATGATTGAACCCAAAGCTAAGCACTTCTCCCATTGCAAGAAAGATCAATCTAGTAGGCCAAACCAAACTGATAATTCGAAGATACTTGCAAAGATAACCAATCATACATAAAAAGAATTCAGAGAAGATTCAAATATTGTTCGTAGATAAACTTGATCATAAACCCACAATTCATCGGTCTCAACAAACACACATAAAAAGAAGATTGCATCGAATAGATCTCCACAAGAGGGGAGAACATTGTATTGATATCCAAAAAGAAGAAGCAATCTAGCTAATAACTATGGACCGAAGAATGAGGTAAACTACTCACACATCATCGGAGGCAATGGTGTTGATGTAGAAGCCCTCCATGATCGATGCCCCCTCCGTGAGCTCGAAAAAGGCCCCAAGATTGGATCTCATGGAGCACGAAGGTTCTGGCGGTGGAATTAGGTTTTGGCTCCGTGTCTGGTAGTTTGAGAATGCGTGGGTATATATAGGAGGAAGAAGTACCTCGGTGGAGCAACATGGGGCCCGCGAGGGTGGAGGGCGCGCCCCCCTACCTCGTGCCCTCCTAGTTGATGTCTTGACGTAGGATCCAAGTCCTCTGGATCACGTTCGTTCCGAAAATCACGTTCCCGAAGGTTTCATTCCGTTTGGACTCCGTTTGATATTATTTTTACGTGAAACTACGAAATAGGCAAAAACAACAATTACATCTTTGGGCCTCCGGTTAATAGGTTAGTCCCAAAAATAATGTAGAAGTGTATAATAAAGCCCATTAACGTCCAAAACAGAATATAATATAGCATGGAACAATAAAAAATTATAGATACGTTGGAGGCGTATCAAGCATCTAAGCTTAATTCCTGCTGGTAAATCGTCGGTAGGTAAATGATAAAACAAATTTTGATGTGGAATGCTACTTGGCATAATTTCAATTTAATTATCCTAATTGTGGTATGAATATTCAGATCCGAAAGATTCAAGATAAAGGTTTAATATTGACATAAAAGTAATAATACTTCAAGCATACTAACTAAGCAATTATGTCCTCTCAAAATAACATGGCCAAAGAAAGTTCATCCCTACAAAATCATATAGTTTAGTCATGCTCCATTTTCATCACACAAGAATGCTCTCATCATGCACAACCCGATGACAAGCCAAGCAATTGTTTCATACTTTAGTAATCTCAAACTTTTTCAACCTTCCGCATAATACATGGCGTGAGCCATGGATATAGCACTATGAGTGGAATAGAATATAGCGATGGGGTTATGTGGAGAAGACAAAAAGGAGAAAGTCTCACATCAGCGGCTAATCAATGAGCTATGGAGATGCCCATCGATTGATGTTAATGCAAGGAGTAGGGATTGCCATGCAACAGATGCACTAGAGCTATAAATGCATGAAAGCTCAACAAAAGAAACTAAGTGGGTGTGCATCCAACTTGCTTGGTCACGAAGATCTAGGGCATTTGAGGAAGCCCATTGTTGGAATATACAAGCCAAGTTCTATAATAAAAAATTCCCACTAGTATATGAAAGTGACAAAACAAGAGACTCTCTATCATGAAGATCATGGTGCTACTTTGAAGCACAAGTGTGAAAAAAAGGATAGTAGCATTGTCCCTTTTTATTCTCTTTTTTGGGCCTTCTTTTTTTATTTGGCCTTTCTCTCTTTTTTTATTGGGACAATGCTCTATGAATGATGATCATCACACTTCTATTTACTTACAACTCAATGACTAAAACTCGATACTAGAACAAAGTATGACTCTATATGAATGCCTCTAGGCACTATACGGGATAGCAATGAATCAAGAGTGACATGTATGAAAAATTATGAGCGGTGGCTTTGACACAAATACAATGTCAACTACATGATCATGCAAAGAAATATGACAATGATGAGGCGTGTCATAATAAATGTAGCAGTGGAAAGTTGCATGGCAATATATCTCGGAATGGCTATGGAAATGCCATAATAGGTAGGTATGGTGGTTGTTTTGAGGAAGATATAAGGAGGTTTATGTGTGAATGAGCGTATCATATCACGGGGTTTGGATGCACCGATGAAGTTTGCACCAACTCTCAATGTGAGAAAGGGCAATGCAGGGTACCGAAGAGGCTAGCAATGATGGAAGGGTAAGAGTGCGTATAATCCATGGACTCAACATTAGTCATAAAGAACTCACATACTTATTGCAAAAATCTACAAGTCATCAAAAACCAAGCACTACACACATGCTCCTAGGGGGATAGATTGGTAGGGAAAGACCATCGCTCGTCCCCGACCGCCACTCATAAGGAGGACAATCAAAGAACACCTCATGTTTCAAATTTGTTACATAACGTTTACCATACGTGCATGCTACGGGACTTGCAAACTTCAACAGAAGTATTTCTCAAATTCACAACTACTCAACTAGCACAACTTTAATATCACTTCCTCCATATCTCAAAACAATCATCAAGCATCAAACTTCTCTTAGCATTCAGCACACTCATAAGAAAGTTTTTTACTAGTCTTGAATACCTAACATATTAGGATTAATTTCCCAATTTAAGCAAATTACCATGATGTTTAAGACTCTCAAAATAATATAAGTGAAGCATGAGAGAATAATAGTTTCTATAAAACAAAACCACCGCCGTGCTCTAAAAGATATAAGTGAAGCACTAGAGCAAAAACTATATAGCTCAAAAGATATAAGTGAAGAGCATAGAGTATTCTAATAAATTCTGAATCATGTGTGTCTCTCTCAAAAGGTGTGTACAACAAAGATGATTGTGGTAAACTAAAAAGCAAAGACTCAAATCATACAAGACGCTCCAAGCAAAACACATATCATGTGGTGAATAAAAATATAGCTCAAGTAAAGTTCCGATGGAAGTAGGCGAAAGAGGGATGCCTTCAGGGGCATCCCCAAGCTTTAACTTTGGTGTCCTTAGATTATCTTGGGGTGCCATGGGCATCCCCAAGATTAAACTCTTACCACTCCTTTTTTGAGAGAACATTGACATTTATTGATTAAGCAAACCGTTACAAAGAGTCTCCGGATACAATCGGGCAGAATGAAAAATACATAGACTCGAAGAGTTCAAACTAGATCTAGCTAATACATGAGCTAAAACATTGCGATGCCGACGAACATGCTTGAAAGTCACAGACGAAAGAGCTCCAGTTGTCACCTTAATATCAGCAACAATTGATCCCACAAAAGCGGTCACTAGATGAAGAATTCAGCCTTTGCACTCTGAGAGGCGGTCCGGTGAAAGATCACTTGATGTAGTTATCATCTCGAACCAGCCTCATTGCCCGTCGAAACCCAAGCCTCCGTCGCCGGGATCAATAACACCATTCGGAGGTTGAAGCGGCAGCTATGCATTGGCGGAGTGGTCCTGAACCACCACACTAGCGCAAGATTTACCCAGCTCCCGTGAAACAGCAGCGTCCGAAGAAACCAATATCGTACCTGGCGGCGGCGGAGACCACATAGAGCTGGAAGCAGGGGACTCACGCCTAGTTGCAGAGGTAGGCTTGTACAGAGTCTTGGAAGATCATTTCCAAGTAAGCACCAGCCCTTGCGGCGTGCGTTGGGGATGAGGAGCTTGAGTTCATTCTAGCGAGTTCTAGCCGGTTTGAAGAATTAAAGAAATCTGCTGCTAGAACCGGTGCCATAAATGCCTTAATCCGGGCCAGCGTGGGTGCGATTTTGATCTGTTGAAGCGGCCCAAGGCTTCCCAATCTTGAAGGAAGGCGGGGCGGAATTTAGCGAAGGATCTTGAGCTATAAACCAGGAAGTCGCCCTTTAGCTTGTCGGCTGGTTGAAGAAGCAAATCTGTCTCACTATCGGGCCCAATATGATGGAGAAAATAAGCGAGTGTACGCACCGATTCACGAAGCGAGAACCTTATACGCCAATCCGTAAGCATACTTACGCTTACGATATTGAACCGTCGTTGCTGATCATTGATGAAGCCGCATTCCGGGCATTAATAGGAATCGTTGGACATTGTTGATTTCCGGCCTTTGGGTAGGGAATCGAAGTTGAAGCGGCGCGAGGATGACCCATAACCATCAGGCCAAGTGGCGATCAAGCATAAGCTGGAGGCGATTTACATTCTGCTTCCTTCGTTATGCCAAAAACAATTATCTTATCTGGGCTTTGTGTTGCCTTGTAATGAACTAACTGCCACACTTTGTGTTGATATGCCTTCGTGCATATTTATTGCAATTTATGTTTTGTTGAATCATCAACCTTAAGCGTAAATGCGCAGCAAAAAAATCTTAAAACGCCGTTGTGGTTGTATCACGAGGCGGGTCATCATATCCATGCATATGAAATTAAAGATAATACTTTAGATTAAACATATGATAAAATATGGGAATGTATGATACACCTTAGCGTAGGGCATGAAGTTGGCTGTGCCAATCTTGAAGTGGAGTTGTAAGAAACCGCTCTGCTGAAGGAGAAAACAGCTCCCTCGTATATATAAGGTCGGTTTATCAGGTAAACCGTTTCGGGTTAAGATGAACACCGGTGTTACTCCATAATAGGATGTTTATCAAAAATCAAACTGGGCAAAAGTGTCTCCGGATGAAAAACAAATCGTGTCCCGTCAACTGACAATCGAACCGTTTTAACAATTGTCGGTTTAAGATCACAACAAGAGAAAAAGACAAACAAATTGCAAGCAAAGGCAAAGAAAAAATCTTTTGCGAAAAGAGGCTATTTGAGCCGATCAAGTGGCATTACCATGGTGGGACCACGACCAAGCCCCCAATAAGGCGTAGCTATGGTTCATGTCAGCGAGGTCCCCAAATGATCTCGATGGCATTCGCCAATCAAGAGGTGTAGCGATGGTTGGGTTCGACCAAGCCCCCAAGTGATTCTGTGGCCTTAGGCGATCAAGAGCGTGACTGGTTCAGGCGTGACCAAGTCCCCAAGTGATCTCGTGGCTTTCGCCTATCAAAAGGTGTTGCATTGGTTCGGACACGACCAAGCCCCAAGTGACATAATATAAAGCTTTGTTAAAAAGCTAACTCAAGGGTAAACCGGAGACGCTTTAAGATAAAAACTCCGTGTAACCACTCACTTGGTCTATTTTTACCGCCTTATTGATAATGATTATTGCTAGGATGATCTTTGAAGCTAGTCATGCTTGATGTTGTAGAATGTCGCTCTTTCTTCGATTCAAACCCTTTAGCTTGGTAAAAATCCGTCGAACAAACCGAAAGTTAAATTTTCTCATCCTCTTGCTTACTTGGATGAAACTTTCTTATGAAGACACAACAGCATGAAGCTCGTCGCGCAACCCGATACAACACGGGTAGTCACCTCCACCGGTTTACCGAACAGTCCGGTTCGGAAGCGCCGTTCGAAGGTCTCTAACTGTTTCGTCAATGCTTATACTTAAGCGGGTTGCATTCGCCAACCTCTTAATCCATCGACTCCGATTATCGGTGACTTCTCATTCTTCCTCGGCGAGTCAGCGGGCACCCAACTCCCCGCTCAAGGCGGTGCTTGGGTGAGCCATATTCTGATAATCTTTGTTTGGTATACCACTTTCAATGTTCATTGGACTGATCCTCTTTTTCCTTTCGGGGCTAAGCCTAGGCCAAGCAAAGCTTCGCTGGATAAGCGGCGGAAGGCGATGCTCTGAACCGACCCAAATACCAAATCGAGAACACATCGGGATGATATATTGACCGACCCACCATTGCAAGGTCATAATATTCTTGTTGAAGTGGCATATGTTGATACCACGGTCCTTCAAATCAACCCACGAGTCCTGCTCAAGCCGACAAGACAACAAGTCCACCAGCGAGGCGGATAAACCGGCGACCCGGTGTGAACCGGTGAAGCCAAGGATGGCGATGTTGTGATTCTTGGTTTGGCCATTCGAGCAGGTAATCTGTCGCTTTGTCCAAGCACCTTGCAAAGGATGAATTCTGCGTTTGGTAAAGGCATGTGGAATGCCGATTTGGCAACTTATGCGCTTTGAATCCCCAAGATCTTCATTCGGTTATCTGAACGGTTATATACCAGCCGTGATTATGAAGCATGTTTGGTAAATATGATGAAGGACAAATATGAGGTAAATTCCATATCTCTCTCTGGTTGTATATTGCAAGCTGTCAACTCTGATAGCCCCCAAGTGACGGTTTGAAGATATCAACAAGCAGGACTTCCCAACATAATCTGAACACATACGTACTTTGGAAAGTAGCCCCCAAGGGCGGTTCAACAATGTAGTTAAGCGGGACTTGTATAACATAAAATTCCAACATTACTCAAGGACAGAGCAAATAGGCATTAGCCCCCAAGTGCCAAGTTGAATACTTGTATTGAGCTTGGGACTTTATATATAATTGTAGGATGAAAAGCAAATATGCATTAGCCCCCAAGTCCCAAGGGCATAACTTGTTATGGGGTTGGTACTTCAACTCTGCATCTTAATCCTTATCATATGATTATACGTATGTAGGTGATGTGAACAAGAAAGATAGTCAAATCGGCGATCTTCAAGAAAACCTGAAATCTGACAAGCTGAAACCTCCAAGGAAAAAAATGAATTAACCAGCGCTTTAGCGTCATGGAAAAACTTAAGGAGGGCTTCAACAAGGAGGCGAGGCGGATTGGGCCTTTGAAAAGGCGCCTTAACTCAGCAGGCGAAAATCTTTGAAGCTGCCCTTAAGCCGGTGGTGGATGAGCTGTCCGGTGTAAGCGGCAAGTGCATGCCATGACCGCTTGTTGTCTTTAGTAAGCCTTTTGATTTCGACATAATGAAGCTTTCTCATCTAATTGCGGTTTATTAACACTTTGAATGATATAGGGACATGCATTGGTCACTTGGGATCGAGATGTGCGGAAGAAATTGAAAGCCTCTTATACATTAATAGAGCAACTCTATCTTGGTGCATAGCGGATCATCAGCACCGCTTCTCACAACAACCCAGCCCCGACCTTGATCCAGGACACCCTTAAAAGGTTGTCAATGCTTCCTGCCCGGTTTGAAGAATTAAAGAAATCTGCTGCTAGAACCGGTGCCATAAATGCCTTAATCAGGGCCAAAGCATGGGTGCCAGATTTTGATCCTGTTGAAGCGGCCCAAGGCTTCCCAAGCTTGAAGGAAGACGGGACAGAATTTAGCGAAGAGGATCTTCGAGCTATAAACCAGGAAGTGCGCCCTTTAGCTTGTCAGCTGGTTGAAGAGGCAAATCTGTCTCACTATCAGGCCCAATATGATGGAGAAATAAGCGAGTTATGCGCACCGATTCTGAAGCGGAGAACCTTATACCGCCAATCCGTAAGCATACTTACGCTTCCGATATTGAACCGTCGTTGCTGATCAATGATGAAGCCATATTCCAACATTAATGGGAATGTTGGACATTGTTGATTTCGACCCATTGAGTGAGGAATCGAGAAGTTGAAGCGGCGCGGGATGACCCATAGCGATCGGGCCAAAGCTGGAGATCAAGCATAAACCGGAGGCGGTTTACATTCTTTCTTCCTTCGTTATGCCAAAAACAATTATCTTATCTGAGCCTTTGTGTTGCCTTGTAATGAACTAGCTGCCACACTTTGTGTTGATATGCCTTCATGCATATTTATTGCAATTTATGTTTTTGTTGAATCATCAACCTTAAACTGTTGTCTGCAGCAAAAAAGCCTAAAACGTCATTGTGGTTGTATCACCAGGCGGGTCATCATATCCTTGCATATGAAATTAAAGATAATACTTCAGATTAAACATATGATAAAATATGGGAATATATGATACCTGCCATCATAGGGCATGAAGTTGGCTGTGCCAATCTTGAAGCGGAGTTATAAAAACCCTTTCTGCTTGAAGGAGAAAAGCGGCTCCTGCGTATATAAGGTCGGTTTATCGGGTAAACCGTTCGAGTTAAGATGAACACGGTGTTACTCCATAATAGGATGTTTATCAAAAATCAAACCGGGCAAAAGTGTCTCGGATGAAAAAATCGTGTCCGTCAGCGGCAGTCAAACCGGTTTAACAATTGTCGGTTTAAGATCACAACAAGAGAAAAGACAAACAAATTGCAAGCAAAGGCAAAGACAAAATCTTTTTTGCGAAAAAGAGGCTATTTGAGCCGATCAAGTGGCATTACCATGGCGGACACGACCAAGCACCCAATAAGGCGTAGCTACGGTTCATGTCGGCCAGGTCCCCAAGCGATCTCACGATGGCATTCGCCGATCAAGAGGTGTAGCGATGGTTTGGGTTGACCAAGCCCCAAGTGATTACGTGGCCTTAGGCGATCAAAGCGTGGTGGTTGAGGCGTGACCAAGTCCCCAAGTGATCTCGTGGCTTTCGCCTATCAAAAGGTGTTGCATTGATTCGGACACGACCAAGCCCCAAGTGACATAATATAAAGCTTTGTTAAAAAGCTAACTCAAGGAGTAAACGGAGACTACTTTAAGATAAAAACTCCGTGTAACCACTCATGATGTAAAAATAACGAGACCCGCTTTAGCTAAGGCTTGGTTTATTGTATTGATCATAATGTATACATTGTCATAATCTGTACATAAGTAGAGCCTATGGCTCAAGTATAGTAAGGGGCGAAGATGAGCTATGTTCCACGGCCTGTTGGTCTCCTCCTCGATGTCGTGAGTCTTTATGCTCTCGAATATCAATCAAATAGTATGACCCGTTGTGCGATTCTTGCTGACCATGAAAGGTCCCTCCCAAGGTGGGGATAACTTGTGCATATCGATCGGTCTTGGATGAGCGGAGCACAAATCTCCTTCTTGAAAGGTTACGGTTCTTACTCGGCGTTGTGATAGCGATGAAGATCCTGTTGGTAGATCGCGAGCAGGCGGCTGCAATGTCACTCTCCTCATCCAACAGGTCCAAAGCGTCTTGCCGTGCTACCTCGTTGTCCTCTTCAACATAAGCTGCTACGAGGTGAATCATGGCGGATATCCTTTGGGAGAACCGCCTCCGCTCCGTGAACCATGAAAAGCGGTGTGTATCCTGTCGATCTGTTGGGTGTAGTGTTGATACTCCATAACGGATGGTAACTCCTCGACCCAACAACCCGGCGTCCTTGCAAAGGAACCATAAGCGGGGTTTGATGCCTCGTAAGATCTCTGGTTAGCTCTCTGCTTGGCCATTGGACTATGGGTGAGCCAGCGATGAAACATCAAGCGGATGTGCTCACGTTCACAGAACTCCTTCATAGCACCCTTAGATAGATTGGTACCATTATCGATAATGATCTTTGTGTGGAAAGCCAAACCGGAAAATCACCTTCTTAATGAATTGAACCGCCGTGGCTGCATCACACTGGGTGGCGAGCTCGCTTCTACCCACTTTGTAAATTTGTCAACCTCCACCAAAAGGTGGGTCTTCTTGTCCTTGGACCGTTTGAAAGGCCCAACCATATCCGGACCCCAAATGCATAAGCGGCCAAGTAATTGGAATCATCCTCAATTCTTGAGCGGCACATGGCAGCGTCTTGAAAACTTCGACGCCGTCACATCGCCTAACCAGGTTCTCCGCATCAGCATGAGCGATCAACCAATAAAATATGTGGCGAAACTCCTTAGCCACGGAGATTTTGAACGGTGTGGTGAACACAATCTCCTTCGTGGATTCGCGCAAAATCTCACAACCTTCTTACGGCGACACACAGCGTTGAAAGCGCTCGACACCTTTGCAATGATGCAACTTCGCCATTGACAATAGTCATGGACTTGGATCGCTGGATTATCTGTCGGCTAGCGTCTCATCCTCTGGTAACTTCGCCCGGTTCATGTCGCAAGATAAGGAACCGTCAATCCGGAATGACATGCGAGCCGCCACCAAGCCGAGCCTCGGATCAGGAATAGCCAAATCCTCCTCGCCGGGGAGCTTGACCGGCCAGGTTATGCAGGACATCTAAGAAGACATTAAGCGGGACGGTTTACGCTAAGAGCCCGGCCGGCAAAAGCGTCCGCCAACCGTTCTTCCGGCTGTCCACATGATCCACGATATCCCTTGAAGTGGCTGCAATGATATCCACCTCATGACGGTATGCTGCCATGGCGGGTCCTTAGAATCCCAAGTACGAAACTTGTTGGGCCACGGTCAGAGTCACGAAAGCACTTGACTCGGCTGAGATTCATCTCCTTAGCCATCCAGGAGACCATGGAGTAAAGCTTCATACTCAGCTGCATTGTTAGTACAAGGGAACATTAAGCGAGAAGCGTATGAGAACTTATCACCTCATGGGGAAGTTAATCGACTCGACCCCGAGCCCTCAATTATCTGGACCCATCAAAATGAATAGTCCAATAGGTGTGATCCGGTTTTCTTGGTGCTTGTAGCTCCGTCCAATCATTGATGAAATCCACAAGTGCTTGAGACTTGATGCGCCGTCCGAGCACGTATTTCAAACCGTCGGCCCAAGCTCTATAGCCCTTGGCAATCCGACCGATTGCCTCTCTATTTTGAATTATATCTCCCAAAGGGCGAGCTGACCCTTTGTGATGGGATGTCCTGGAAGTATTGCTTAAGCTTCCGACTTGCCATGAAAACCCCATACGGCTTACGCCAATGCGGGTATCTTTGCTTGGACTCAATAAGCACCTCGATGATATAGTAAACGGACTGCTGACCGATACTCCTTGCCGCCTCCTTGCGCTCTACCACAATAGCTACGCTGCTGCCACGAGCATTAGCTGCCACATATAGTAGCAGCGGTTCTTTGTCAATTGGGCAGCAAGAACAAGCGGTTTGGCTAGCTGCGCTTTAAGTCCTCAATGCTTTATCGGCGGACTCGAGACAAAGGGATCTGCTTTCTTGACATCGATACAAAGGATCGCCTTCTCATCGAGGCGGTGATAAACCGGCTCAACGGCAATCCGGCCTGCCAGCGCTGGACATCATTGATACATTTCGGTTTAGCCAGAGAGGTGATAGCTGTGATCTTCTCCGGATTAGCCTCAATTCCCTATTGGACACGAACCCAATAACTTGCCTTCCGGTACACCAAAAACACACTTGGTCGGGTTGAGCACCATCTTGTATGTCCGTAGGTTATCAAAGGTTTCCTTCAAATCATCAACCAGAAACTCCTTCTCCCTTGACTTAACCACAATATCATCCACATAGGCATGCACATTACGGCCGATCTTCTTATGAAAGGCAATGCATGCACACGTTGATAAGTTGGCTGGGCACTCTTGAGCCCAAAGGGCATAGATACATAGCGAAGGCTCCAAAGGGAGTTATGAGCGCCGTCTTCTCCTGGTCATAACGCCATCTTGATCGATGATAACGAATATGCATCGAGAAAACTCAAGCGCTCACAACCCGCCGTAGCATCAATAATCTAATCAATGCGGGGGAGGCAAAAGGATCTATTTGGACAAGCCTTGTTAAGATCATGTAATCCACACAGATCGCCCAGTGCCGTTTTCTTAAGGACCATCACGGATTAGCCAACCATTCGGGATGGAACACTTCAACAATAAAGCCGGCCGCTAGGAGCACGGCCACTTCCTCTCAATAACTGCGCCTTTCTTCGTTGAACCGGCGGGCGCTTCACCGGTTTGTGCCGGATCAACATTAAAGTGTGCTCAGCGAGTTCCCTCGGTACACTGGCATGTCGAAGGCTTCCATGCAAAATGTCTCGGTTCTCACGGATGAACTTCGATGGCGCGTTTTCCTATTTCAGATCCAAGTTGGTCTTGATACTAAATTGCTTGGACGAATCGCCAGGTACAAAGTCAACAAGCTTAGTCTCAGCTGCCGATTTGAACTTTAAAGCCGGATCATGCTCTGTGGTTGGCTTCTTCAACGGAGTCATGTCCGACGGATCAACATTATCCTTGTAGTACTTCAACTGTTCCGTGGCACAAACCGACTCTGCATAGGCCGCATCACCCTCTTCACACTCCAAGGCAATCTTGCGACTTCCATGAACGGTTATGGTCCCCTTGTGACCCGGCATGTTGAGCTGCACACTACTAGGAAAAGGCCTACTAATGGCGCACCAGTTTTTCCTACTAATGGCGCACTACTGGTGCGCCATTACTATAAGCGCACCACCAGTGCGCCATTACTATAGCGCACCAGCACTGAGTGCGCCATTAATATAAACCCACGATCGCCATTAGTATAGACCACGCAGTGCGCCATTAGTATAGGTCACGGTCGCCATTAGTATTTTGAATTTTGAAGGCGGGAAAATAGTAGTGGCGCACCGTCTAACTTTCCCACCATGCGCCATTGCTATTTTGAATTTTGAATTTGGATCTGGATCGCGATTTTTTGCCCATTTTTGCTCGTTTTTGCTCGTTTTCTTGCATGATATTATTTCAAATTTTGTTCCCGTTTTTGGATCTTGTCGTTCTTTTGCCGTGTTCTTTTGCGGAGGAGTTCGCGAGAGAGGAGTTCGCGGAGAGGAGGAGGAGGTGACATGAGGCGCTCACCTACATCGCGGAGAAGAGGAGGAGGTCGCCGGAGAGGAGTTCACGGAGCATGGGAGGAGGAAGGAGAAACCATGAGGTATGGGAGGAGAGGAGGAGGAGGAGCTCACGGAGGAGGAGGAGGAGGTGACCATGAGCGCTCTTTGCATCGCAGGGAGGAGGAGGAGGTCGCCGGAGAGGAGTTCACGGAGCATGGGAGGGAGGAAGGAGAAACCATGAGGGATGGGAGGAGAGGAGGAGGAGGAGCTCAGGAGATGAGGAGGAGGAGTTCACGGAGAGGAGGAGGAGAAACCGTGAGGGAGGGAAGGGGATTAGAGGAGAGGAGAGGAGGGAGGAGGAGGTCATGGGAGAGGAGGAGGAGGAGGAGGAGGAGGTGCGGAGAGGAGGAGGAGGAGGAGGTCGCCGAAGAGGAGGAGGTAGTATGGTGGAGAAAGAAGGGAAGATGGAGTGGAGGTGGAGGAGAGGTGGAGTGGAGGAGAAGAATGAAGATGTAAGGAGGAGAGGACACGCTTGACCATATATCTGACATAGTAATGGGCGCACCAGTGGCAGGTCGCCATTACTATTTTATTTTTATTTATTTTGAATTTTGAAGGCAGGAAGATACTAATGGCGCACCATGGGCAGGTGCCCATTAGTAATTTTTATTTTTTTGATTTATTTTGAATTTTGAAGGCGGGAAGATAGTAATGGCGCACCATGGGCAGGTCGCCATTAGTAAGTTGAATTTTTGAAATTTTTGCCTCTCGAGATCTTAAAAGCCCGTATCTTTTTTTCTGTTAGGTTTTTGAGGATTTTGAAAATGTTTAGAGGTTCCCTAGTTAAATCGGATGTAACTTTTCGAGTAGATGATTTTTCATATAAAAACTTTTTCATCGAGTTAGTATGCAAAAGTTATGCCCATTTTATAAATTCTCGAGAGATTTTGCAAAAAGTAAAAATTCATGTTTGTAAATTTTTCTAACAACTAGACCACATATCACATGGGAATCTTATTTTCTTTTATATTTTTGACATTTCTATCATTTTCTTTTATTTTTATTGAAAGCTGAAAAAGGCGGTCCCGGAGGTGCATTTGGGGAATGTTTGGGCCAAATTACTAATGCGCACCACTCACAGTGCGCCATTAGTAGTTTGAAAAAATTAATTTTTTACTAATGGCGCACCGTGGGATGTGGTGTGCCATTAGTATTACACCTAATGGCGCACCAACATGGTGCGCCATTAGTGTTTAATAATAGCGCACCACATGTATAGTCGCCATTAGTATCCATCCATCTATAGCCCTTTTCCTAGTAATGGCAGATAAATATAACGGGGCCGTGCCATAAACTTGGCATAAGCCGGCCGCCCAAACAAAGGCGTGATGCAGGCTCCGGATCTTAACCACCTCAAAACCAATGTTTACGACACGGAATCATGATCATCTCCAAAGGCCACCTCGAGCTATCTTGCCAGCAGGACATCTTGACTTACCGGTACCACACCATGGAATACCGTATTGGACGGTTTAAGATTCTTGTCTGTTAGCCCCATTCGCGGAAGGTCTCATAGTACAAGATATTAATGCTGCTTCCTCCATCCATGAGCACTTTGGTGAACTTATAACCTCCCACGAGGTGCCACCACCAGCTAATGACCGGATTGTCAACCGGGAGGGTGATCCTCTGCTCCATATGATTGGCTGTTACGACCAGCGTAAATAACGAGGCAGCGGCGGTTCAACAGAATTCCTTTGCTAAGCTTGTGAAGCTTATGGTCTCGTTTATCCAAGCTAGTGGTGAATACATGATATTGCCCACTATTCAAGCTGTTTGGGATTACTCACGATAACTTGCATTGCTTTGCTTGCTAAGTCGTAACCACCACAGCTACTCGATTGTTTTGATTATTATGTGACCACGATCTCCATTGAAGCTTTGAACGGCATTTCCTCCCGTGACCCGGCCCATGGAATCCGGATCTGAGCCATCACGATCCGTGATCATGCGGAAAGCATTAGAATTTTGAACTCTGCATAATATAGCAATCCTTCCAAAGGTGGGTGGCTGGCGTCTCCTTCGTCCCGTGCTTTGGACAGGGCTGGTCTTGGCCCTGCCGTCTCTGCGCTGCACTCCTGAGCCACCGTGGCGACAAGCCACCTGTTCCAAGTGGCCGCCCCTGCTGCATCTCCGGCCGCGCCGCGAGTCGCCTCCGTCAAAGTGGCCAAGCCGCTTCTCCGCCGGTCTCCGAGCGCCTCCGGAGAGCCATTGGCCAGCCGCCGCCCTGGTCTGCCTTCACAGCCGAACTGTGCCGCCGCGTCCTTGTCTCCGCCTCGTCAACCAGCCTCTGCCTCGTGCGTCACCCGCAGAGTCGCCACTGCTACTCGCGACGACTGCACGAGAGCGCTGCGGCTGTGGTCATGCTCACCTCCGCCTTGTGGGACGCCTCCACTCTGAACCGCCATCGCAGATGTAGCCCTACGACCCGCCGTTCGCCACCGGGTGACCCGCTTGGCTGATGTGCCTCTGCCACAGTCGCTGCCGGCGCCTCTCAAGTCGCCTTGCGCTGGTTCTGCGGGGCTGTGTCAAGCCGGTTGCCCGCCTCTGCTGCTGCTGGCGGGTCACCGCCATCTACAACCGCTACAGCAAAAGGGCAGCCACCCTGTTGACCCTGCGGGCGCGCCCCCGCTTCCGCCGCACCTCGCCGACGAGCCGCTGTCTCCATGGCCTTGTGGAAACGCCATTGCCGACTGTGACTCCGTTTCAGATGTGCCGTATCGCTGCTGTCTCAAAGTCCAGAAACAATAATAGCTTGTACGGTGCGTACAGGAATCAGCCAAAGCTAAACATGATTAGCTAAATCCAAAGCAATCACGCATTGATGTCCAAAAAGGTACTATTTGGGCATATCCTCCCAAGCTTCATGGATGCGTGGGTGGATGTGAAGGCCCATTAAAACTGCATGAGGGATTTTGCTTCTTGCTTTGATCTCTACATCTGAATAAATCAGGTGATAACCATCTGAGTCTATTTTATCAGCACATATTTTGTTTGAGAACAATTACTTTGTTCTGTATATTTTTATGTGTAGCAAAGGTGGTGCCGTGTTGTGCCTCTGAAGTGTACGTCAGCACCGTCACGCACCGGCGTCTGCATCTGCTTACTGATGGAACAGGTGTGCGTAAGTCGCCACCTGTGCAGCTTAATCTACATCAACCCGTCAGAGCCGCGTTGAGCCGCCCTTGCCGCTTTAAGCCGCCGGGGTTATATTAAGTCGCCGGTCTACCTGAGCCGCCGGAACTATATTGAGTCGCTGAGTGCATGCGAGCTACCTGCATCCGGTAAACGGGTCATCCGTCGTCCAAACAAATCAGGTGATATCCATCCGAGGTCATTGAAGGGAAGATAACCCGGCCTTGGAGGCTACTGCTTTATTGGCGAATATTTTAAAGCCGTTAGAAAAATTTCCGGTTCAAAATGAAGATTCCGGTTTAAAATACAACTCAAGAGACATCTCTCTCCCGCAAAGCTTTGAAGCTCTCAAAACCGGTTCAACATCCGTATCAAGGTAAATTTGTCCCTTACAAAGCTTTGAGGATCTCAATATCCGGTTTAAGAATTTCCGGTTCAAAAAGAATTAATCTCTCGCAAGTTCGAGATCTCAGACAAATTAATGGTTACAAAAGAAAACTAGCTGCCATGATGCACGGTTCAAAACATGGGTATCCTGCCTTACGACTTATCTTATTATGGTCACTTGGGGGCTTCCTGCTCATCGGGCATAGCTATCAGTACCCTCTTGATCGCGCAATGCCAAAACTTATATGGTCACTTGGGGGCTTCCTGTTCAAACATAGGTCATACTCGAACCAAAGAGAACATAGCTGTAGATACCCTTTTGATTAGCAAACTTCTGAACCTACTTAGGGGCTTCTTGATCGTATCCGAATCATAGCTCAACCCCTTTGGGAATCGACGTGGATCGTATTCGAATCAGCGTCGTTAAACAACTTTTAAGGTCATTTGGGGGCGTCTGTTCAAACATAGGTCGTATTCGAACCAAAGAGAACATAGCTGTCGATACCCACTTTGATCGGCAACGCCAACGCCACTGGGGGCTATATGATCGTATTCGGATCTTATCTTAACCCCTTTGGAACGGTTTTCTGATCGTATTCGAATCAGAAGCCTCAAAAAATTTATCTATTTTTATACAATCGCAAGTATTTGAGTTTTCACAAATATCGTATGTGCCGGCTCTTACAGAGTTGAGTTATCAACTTCACTATCCAGGTCACATAAACCGGTGGTATCATTCAAAGGATCATAGGGATCTTGTGATCTACTTGTGTGCAGGATAAGTCTACATTTGGGTGGTTACCATACAGCTCTTGACGTTAAGTGCTTGGGAATATGTTGTTTAAACTCTGCGGGATTTGCGAACTATGACTTATATAAAAGCTTGATCTAAGCTCATCATTGAAATTGGTGTCTCAAAGGGTTATCAATTATTGATTTTATCAAGGGCTATAGGCCACCGGGTTACAAAAATTCCGACTTACAATGAATGCGCATTAAGTCGTCATCGGCCAAAACGCCCGGTATTTAAACTCGGATTTACTTGTCAACCGATGAGGTATTCAAATCTTTAATAGCCAAAACTGGCTGGATTTTCATGATGATATTGAATGATTGAGGTTTTCATGCGGATTATATTATTCAAATCTTGAATAGCCAACATGGCTGGATTTCTATTGTGATTATCAACAACCAATGTTATGATTGAGGTATTCAAAGTGGCTTTAAGCGCGCGACTATTATTTTATTAATGGATATGATTTATTCTACAATGGAAGGAATAGTCGAGTCATTGCAGGGCTTCGACCCGGCACTTGGGGCTACATTATTCAAATTGAGGTTACATCAAATATGCAAGTATCATATCGCAAGCATGCACCATGACACTTGGGGCTAATGCAAAGACATTTTTGCTCATCTTATTGAAGACCCGACACATCATATTATAATAAGCCGCGCCCTTGGGGCTACCAATTGCTCTGTCAGCAGTTCAAGGTACACAAGTCTCAATCCATTATATTAAAGGATCCATTACTTAGTTGGTAAAGCACAAGGCTCTTAACCTTGTGGTCGTGGGTTCAAGCCCACGGTGGTATAGCTAATGGCGTGGTTTTGTCACGGCGAGATGTCATTATGAAAGGACTTAGTCGTGGAGCCATTGCTACGGGTTAGCTTGAAGGGTTAAAGCGGACACAAGGGCGCAAGAGAGTTTTATACTAGTTGACCCTTCGATGAAGGTAAAAGCCTACGTCTAGTTGTGATGGAATTGATGGGGGTTTCGATGATTAGGGAGCAAACAAGCTTAGCCTAAGTCTCGAGTTGTTTCTGTTGTCTGAATCGTGCGTCGAATTGGATCCCTTATATACATGGGTGGCGTGCGTCGGTTTTCAGATCCGAGACCGGCTCATAGGCGTGTCGGTTCGGTCTCTAGTATTTCTAACTTATATAAATGCATGAAAGCTCAACAAAAGAAACTAAGTGGGTGTGCATCCAACTTGCTTGGTCACGAAGATCTAGGGCATTTGAGGAAGCCCATTGTTGGAATATACAAGCCAAGTTCTATAATAAAAAATTCCCACTAGTATATGAAAGTGACAAAAAGAGACTCTCTATCATGAAGATCATGGTGCTACTTTGAAGCACAAGTGTGAAAAAAAGGATAGTAGCATTGTCCCTTTTTATTCTCTTTTTTGGGCCTTCTTTTTTTATTTGGCCTTTCTCTCTTTTTTTATTGGGACAATGCTCTATGAATGATGATCATCACACTTCTGTTTACTTACAACTCAATGACTAAAACTTCGATACTAGAACAAAGTATGACTCTATATGAATGCCTCCGGCACTATCAGGGATAGCAATGAATCAAGAGTGACATGTATGAAAATTATGAGCGGTGGCTTTGACACAAATACAATGTCAACTACATGATCATGCAAAGAAATATGACAATGATGAGGCGTGTCATAATAAATGTAGGTGGAAAGTTGCATGGCAATATATCTCGGAATAGCTATGGAAATGCCATAATAGGTAGGTATGGTGGTTGTTTTGAGGAAGATATAAGGAGGTTTATGTGTGAATATTATCATATCACGGGGTTTGGATGCACCGATGAAGTTTGCACAACTCTCAATGTGAGAAAGCAATGCAGGGGTACCGAAGAGGCTAGCAATGATGGAAGGGTAAAGTGCGTATAATCCATGGACTCAACATTAGTCATAAAGAACTCACATACTTATTGCAAAAATCTACAAGTCATCAAAACCAAGCACTACACACATGCTCCTAGGGGATAGATTGGTAGGAAAGACCATCGCTCGTCCCCGACCGCCACTCATAAGGAGGACAATCAAAGAACACCTCATGTTTCAAATTTGTTACATAACGTTTACCATGCGTGCATGCTACAGGACTTGCAAACTTCAGCAGAAGTATTTCTCAAATTCACAACTACTCAACTAGCACAACTTTAATATCACTTCCTCCATATCTCAAAACAATCATCAAGCATCAAACTTCTCTTAGCATTCACACACTCATAAGAAAGTTTTTACTAGTCTTGAATACCTAACATATTAGGATTAATTTCCCAATTTAAGCAAATTACCATGATGTTTAAGACTCTCAAAATATATAAGTGAAGCATGAGAGAATAATAGTTTCTATAAAACAAAACCACCGCCGTGCTCTAAAAGATATAAGTGAAGCACTAGAGCAAAAACTATATAGCTCAAAGATATAAGTGAAGAGCATAGAGTATTCTAATAAATTCGAATCATGTGTCTCTCTCAAAAGGTGTGTACAACAAAGATGATTGTGGTAAACTAAAAGCAAAGACTCAAATCATACAAGGCGCTCCAAGCAAAACACATATCATGTGGTGAATAAAATATAGCTCAAGTAAAGTTCCGATGGAAGTAGGCGAAAGAGGGATGCCTTCAGGGCATCCCCAAGCTTTGGCTTTTGTGTCCTTAGATTATCTTGGGGTGCCATGGGCATCCCCAAGATTAAACTCTGCCACTCCTTTTTTGAGAGAACATTGACATTTATTGATTAAGCAAACACGTTACAAAGAGTCTCCCGGATACAATCCGGAGCAGAATGAAAAATACATAGACTCGAAGAGTTCAAACTAGATCTAGCTAATACATGAGCTAAAACATTGCGATGCCGACGAACATGCTTGAAAGTCACAAACGAAAGAGCTCCAGTTGTCACCTTAATATCAGCAACAATTGATCCCACAAAGCGGTCACTAGATGAAGAATTCAGCCTTTGCACTGAGAGGCGGTCAGAGTGAAAGATCACTTGATGTAGTTATCATCTCGAACCAGCCTCATTGCCCGTCGAAACCCAAGCCTCCGTCGCCGGATCAATAACACCATTAGAGGTTCGAGCAGCAGCTATGCATTGACGGAGTGGTCTGAACCACCACACTAGCATAAGATTTACCCAGCTCCGTAAACGGCGTCCGAAGAAACCAATATCGTACTGGCGGCGGCGGAGACCACATAGAGCTGGAAGCGAGGGACTCACGCCTAGTTGCGGAGGTAGGCTTGTACGGTCTTGGAAGATCATTTCCAAGTAAGCACCAGCCCTTACTGCAGCGTCGTTGAGGATGAGGAGCTTGAGGTTCATTCCTAGCGAGTTCTAGCCGGTTTGAAGAATTAAAGAAATCTCTGCTAGAACCGGTGCCATAAATGCCTTAATCCGGGCCGTGGGTGCAGATTTTGATCTGTTGAAGCGGCCCAAAGCTTCCCAATCTTGAAGGAAGGCGGAATAATTTAGAAAGGATCTTGAGCTATAAACCAGAAGTCGCCCTTTAGCTTGTCGGCTGGTTGAAGAGCAAATCTGTCTCACTATCGGGCCCAATATGATGGAGAAAATAAGCGAGTGTGCACTGCCGATTCACGAAGCGAGAACCTTATACCGCCAATCCGTAGTAAGCATACTTCGCTTCCGATATTGAACCGTCGTTGCTGATCATTGATGAAGCCGCATTCCGGCATTAATGGGAATCGGTGAATATTGTTGATTTCGGTATTTGAGTAGGAATCGAAGTTGAAGCGCGAGATGACCATAACCATCAGGCCAAGTGGCGATCAAGCATAAAGCGGAGGCGATTTACATTCTTTGCTTCCTTCGTTATGCCAAAAACAATTATCTTATCTGGCCTTTGTGTTGCCTTGTAATGAACTAAGCTGCCACACTTTGTGTTGATATGCCGTGCATATTTATTGCAATTTATGTTTTGTTGAATCATCAACCTTAAAGCGTAAATGCAGCAAAAATCTTAAAACGCCGTTGTGGTTGTATCACCAGAGGTCATCATATCCATGCATATGAAATTAAAGATAATACTTTAGATTAAACATATGATAAAATATGGGAATGTATGATACCCACTAGCGTAGGGCATGAAGTTGGCTGTGCCAATCTTGAAGTGGAGTTGTAAGAAACCCTTCTGCTGAAGGAGAAAACAGCTCCTCGTTATATAAGATCGGTTTATCGGGTAACCGTTTAGGGTTAAGATGAACACCGGTGTTACTCCATAATAGGATGTTTATCAAAAAATCAAGCTGGCAAAAAGTCTCGGATGAAAAACAAATGCGTGTCCGTCAATCGACAATCGAACCGTTTTAACAATTGTCGGTTTAAGATCACAACAAGAAAAAAGACAAACAAATTGCAAGCAAAGCAAAGAAAAAAATCTTTTTTGAAAAGAGGCTATTTGAGCCGATCAGTGGCATTACCATGGTGGACCACGACCAAGCCCCAATAAGCGTAGCTATGGTTCATGTCGGCGAGGTCCCAAATGATCAGGTGGCATTCGCCAATCAAGAGGTGTAGCGATGGTTGGGTTCGACCAACCCCCAAGTGATTCTGCCTTAGGCCGATCAAGAGGCGTTGGTTCAGGCGTGACCAAGTCCCCAAGTGATCTGTGGCTTTAGCCTATCAAAAGGTGTTGCATTGGTTCGGACGACCAAGCCCCAAGTGACATAATATAAAGCTTTGTTAAAAGCTAACTCAAGGGTAAACCGGAGACGCTTTAAGATAAAAACTCCGTGTAACCACTCACTTGGTCTATTTTTACCGCCTTATTGATAATGATTATTGCTAGGATGATCTGAAGCTAGTCATCTTGATGTTGTAGAATGTCGCTCTTTCTTCGATTCAAACCCTTTAGCCGGTAAAAATCCGTCGAACAAACCGAAAGTTAAATTTCTCATCCTCTTGCTTACGGATGAAACTTTCTTATGAAGACACAACAGCATGAAGCTCGTCGCGCAACCCGATACAACAGCCGGGTAGTCACCTCCACCGGTTTACGAACAGTCCGGTTCGGAAGCGCCGTTCGAGGTCTCTAGCTGTTCGTCAATACTTATACTTAAGCGGGTTGCATTCGCCAACCTCTTAATCCATCGACTCCGATTATCAGGTGACTTCTCATTCTTCCTCGGCGAGTCAACAGACCCAACTCCCACGCTCAAGCGGTGCTTGGGTGAGCCATATTCCCGATAATCTGTTTTGGTATACCACTTTCAATGTTCATTGGACTGATCCTCTTTTCCTTTCGAGGCTAAGCCTAGGCCAAGCAAAGCTTCGCTGGATAAGCGGCGAAGGCGATGCTCTGAACCGACCCAAATACCAAATCGAGAGAACATCCGGGATGATATATTGACCGACCCACCATTGCAAGGTCATAATATTCTTGTTGATGGCATATGTTGATACCACCGTCCTTCAAATCAACCCGAGTCCTGCTCAAACTGACAAGACAACAAGTCCACCAGCAGACGGATAAACCGCGACGAGTGTGAAGGTGAAGCCAAGGATGACGATGTTGTGATTACTGGTTTTGGCCATTCCGAGCCGGTAATCTGTCGCTTTGTCCAAGCACCTTGCAAAGGATGAATTCTGCGTTTGGTAAAGGCATGTGGAATGCCGATTTGGCAACTTATGCGCTTTGAATCCCCAAGATCTTCATTCGGTTATCTGAACGGTTATATACCAGCCGTGATTATGAAGCATGTTTGGTAAATATGATGAAGGACAAATATGAGGTAAATTCCATATCTCTCTCTGGTTGTATATTGCAAGCCATCCTCTGATAGCCCCCAAGTGACGGTTTGAAGATATCAACAAACGAGACTTCCCAACATAATCTGAACACATACGTACTGGGAAAGCCCCCAAGGGCGGTTCAACAATGTAGTTAAACCGGGACTTGTATAACATAAGAATTCCAACATTACTCAAGGACGAGCAAATAGGCATTAGCCCCCAAGTGCCAAGTTGAATACTTGTATTGAGCTTGGGACTTTATATATATTTGTAGGATGAAAAGCAAATATGCATTAGCCCCCAAGTCCCAAGGGCATAACTTGTTATGGGGTTGGTACTTCAACTCTGCATCTTAATCCTTATCATATGATTATACGTATGTAGGTGATGTGAACAAGAAAGATAGTCAAATCGGCGATCTTCAAGAAAACCTGAAATCTGACAAGCTGAAACCTCCAAGGAAAAAAATGAATTAACCAGCGCTTTAAGCGTCATGGAAAAAGCAAGGAGGGCTTCAACAAGGAGAAGCGGGCGGATTGGGCCCTTTGAAAAGGCAGCCTTAACTCAGCAGGCAATCTTTGACTGCCCTTAAGCGGTGGTGGATGAACTGTCCGTGTAAGCGGCAAGTGCATGCCATGACCGCCGTTGTCTTTAGTAAGCCTTTTTGATTTACGACATAATGAAGCTTTCTCATCTAATTGCGGTTTATTAACACTTTGAATGATATAGGGACATGCATTGGTCACTTGGGATCGAGATGTCGGAAGAAATTGAAAGCCTCTTATACATTAATAGAGCAACTCTATCTTGTGTAGCGGATCATCAACACTTCTCCTAACAACAACCCTGACCTTGATCCGAGACACCCTTAAAGGTTGTCAATGCTTCTGCCGGTTTGAAGAATTAAAGAAATCGCTGCTAGAACCAGTGCCATAAATGCCTTAATCGGGCCAAAGCATAGGTGCAATTTTGATCTGTGAAGCGGCCCAAGGCTTCCCAAGCTTGAAGGAAGGCGGGACAGAATTTAGCGAAGAGGATCTTGAGCTATAAACCGAGAAGTGCGCCCTTTAGCTTGTCGTTGGTTGAAGAGGCAAATCTGTCTCACTATCGGGCCCAATATGATGGAGAAATAAGCAATTATGCGCACGATTCTGAAGCGGAGAACCTTATACCGCCAATCCGTAAGCATACTTCGCTTACGATATTGAACGTCGTTGCTGATCAATGATGAAGCCATATTCCAACATTAATGGGAATGTTGGACATTGTTGATTTCCGGCATTGAGTAGGGAATCGAGAAGTTGAAGCGGCGAGATGACCCATAACGATCGGGCCAAAATGGAGATCAAGCATAAACCGGAGGCGGTTTACATTACTGCTTCTTCGTTATGCCAAAAACAATTATCTTATCTGAGCCTTTGTGTTTGCCTTGTAATGAACTAGCTGCCACACTTTGTGTTGATATGCCTTCATGCATATTTATTGCAATTTATGTTTTTGTTGAATCATCAACCTTAAGCGTTGTCTGTGACAAAAAAGCCTAAAACGTCATTGTGGTTGTATCACCGGTGGGTCATCATATCCTTGCATATGAAATTAAAGATAATACTTCAGATTAAACATATGATAAAATATGGGAATATATGATACACTATCATAGGGCATGAAGTTGGCTGTGCCAATCTTGAAGCGGAGTTATAGAAACCGCTCTGCTGAAGGAGAAAACAGCTCCTGCGTATATAAGGTCGGTTTATCGGGTAAACCGTTCGAGGTTAAGATGAACACGGTGTTACTCCATAATAGGATGTTTATCAAAAAATCAAACGGGCAAAAGTGTCTCGGATGAAAAAATGGTGTCTCAGCCGACAGTCAAACCGGTTTAACAATTTCGGTTTAAGATCACAACAAGAGAAAAGACAAACAAATTGCAAGCAAAGGCAAAGACAAAATCTTTTGCGAAAAATTTTGAGCCGATCAAGTGGCATTACCATGGCGGACCGACCAAGCACCCAATAAGGCGTAGCTACGGTTCATGTCAGCCAGGTCCCCAAGCGATCTGCGATGGCATTCGCCGATCAAGAGGTGTAGCGATGGTTTGGGTTGACCAAACCCCAAGTGATTACGTGGCCTTAGGCGATCAGGCGTGGTGGTTGAGGCGTGACCAAGTCCCCAAGTGATCTCGTGGCTTTCGCCTATCAAAAGGTGTTGCATTGATTCGACGACCAAGCCCCCAAGTGACATAATATAAAGCTTTGTTAAAAAGCTAACTCAAAGAGTAAACCGGAGACTACTTTAAGATAAAAACTCCGTGTAACCACTCATGATGTAAAAATAACGAGACCCGCTTTAGCTAAGGCTTAGGTTTGTATTGATCATAATGTATACATTGTCATAATCTGTACATAAGTAGAGCCTATGGCTCAAGTATAGTAAGGGCGAAGATGAGCTATGTTCCACGGCCTGTTGGTCTCCTCCTCGATGTCGCATGAGTCTTTATGCTCGAATATCAATCAAATAGTATGACCCGTTGTGCGATTCTTGCTGACCATGAAAGGTCCCTCCCAAGGTGGGGATAACTTGTGCATATCGATGCGGTCTTGGATGAGCGGAGCACCAAATCTCCTTCTTGAAAGGTTACGGTTCTTACTCGTGTGATAGCGATGAAGATCCTGTTGGTAGATGCCGAGCAGGCGGCTGCAATGTCACTCTCCTCATCCAACAGGTCCAAAGCGTCTTGCCGTGCTACCTCGTTGTCCTCTTCAACATAAGCTGCTACGAGGTGAATCATGGCCGGATATCAGCAGGAGAACGCCTCCTCCGTGAACCATGAAAAGCGGTGTGTATCCTGTCGATCTGTTGGGTGTAGTGTTGATACTCCATATACGGATGGTAACTCCTCGACCCAACAACCCGGCGTCCCTGCAAAGGAACCATAAGCGGGGTTTGATGCCTCGTAAGATCTCTGGTTAGCTCTCTGCCTTGGCCATTGGACTATGGGTGAGCCAGCGATGAAACATCAAGCGGGATGTGCTCACGTTCACAGAACTCCTTCATAGCACCCTTAGATAGATTGGTACCATTATCGATAATGATCTTTGTGTGGAAAGCCGGAAAATCACCTTCTTAATGAATTGAACCGGTAGCTGCATCACCTGGTGGCGGAGCTCGCTTCTACCCACTTTGTAAATTTGTCAACCTCCACCAAAAGGTGGGTCTTCTTGTCCTTGGACCGTTTGAAAGGCCCAACCATATCCAGGACCCCAAGTGCATAGGCCAAGTAATTGGAATCATCCTCAATTCTTGAGCGGCACATGGCGTCTTGAAAACTTCGACGGCCGTCACATCGCCTAACGAGTTCTCCGCATCAGCGCGGTCAACCAATAAAATATGTGGCGAAACTCCTTAGCCACGAGATTTTGAACCGGTGTGGTGAACACAATCTCCTTAGTTCGCGCAAAATCTCACAACCTTCTTACGGCGACACACAGCGTTGAAAGCTCGACACCTTGCAATGATGCAACTTCGCCATTGACAATAGTCATGGACTTGGATCGCTGGATTATCATGCAGCTAGCGTCTCATCCTCTGTTAACTTCGCCCGGTTCATATGCATAAGATAAGGAACCGTCAATCCGGAATGACATGCAGGCCGCCTGGCCCGAGCCTCCGGATCAGGAATAGCCAAATCCTCCTCGCCCGAGAGCTTGACCGACAGGTTATCAGGGACATCTAAGAAGACATTAAGCGGGACGGTTTACGCTAAGAGCCCGGCCGACTTAAGCGTCGCAACCGTTCTTCCGGCTGTCCACATGATCCACGATATCCTTGAAGTGGCCTGCAATGATATCCACCTCATGACGGTATCTGCCATGGCGGGTCCTTAGAATCCCAAGTACGAGAAACTTGTTGGGCCACAGTCAGATCCAAGCACTTGACTGGCTGAGATTCATCTCCTTAGCCATCAGGAGACCATGGAGTAAAGCTTCATACTCAGCTGCATTGTTAGTACAAGGGAACATTAAGCGAGAACGTAGCAGAACTTATCACCTCATGGGGAAGTTAATCGACTCCACCCAGAGCCCTCAATTATCTGGACCCATCAAAATGAATAGTCAATAAATGTGATCCGGTTTTTTCTTGGTGTAGCTCCGTCCAATCATTGATAAATCCACAAGTGCTTGAGACTTGATGCCGTCCGAGAGCACGTATTTCAAACCGTCGCCCCAAGCTCTATAGCCCTTAGCAATCGACCGTTGCCTCTCTATTTTGAATTATATCTCCCAAAGGAGGCGGTGACCCTTTGTGATGGGATGTCCTGGAAGTATTGTAAACTTCCAGCTTGCCATGAAAAACCCATACACCAGCCACTTAATCGCGGTATCTTTGCTTGGACTCAATAAGCACCTCGATGATATAGTAAACGGAACGAACGATACTCCTTGCCCCCTCCTTGCTCTACAATAGCTCTTATTTATTTGCGCGAGCATTAGCGCCACATATAGTAGCAGCGGTTCTTTGTCAATTGGAGCAGCAAGAACAAAGCGGTTTAGCTAGCTGCAGCTTTAAGTCCTCAATGCTTTATCGGTGGCGGACTCGGACAAGGGATCACGCTTTCTTGACATCGATACAAAGGGATCGCCTTCTCATCGAGGCGGTGATAAACCGGCTCAACGGCAATCCGGCCTTATAGCGCTGGACATCATTGATACATTTCGGTTTAGCGAGAGAGGTGATAGCTGTGATCTTCTCGGATTAGCCTCAATTCCTGTTGGACACGGAAAACAACGCCTTCGGTACACAAAAACACACTGGTCGGGTTGAGCACCATCTTGTATGTCCGTAGGTTATCAAAGTTTCCTTCAAATCATCAACCAGAAACTCCTTCTCCTTGACTTAACCACAATATCATCCACATAGGCATGCACATTACGGCCGATCTTCTTATGAAGAAGGCAGTGCAGCACACAGTTGATAAGTTGGTGGGCACTCTTGAGCCCAAAGGGCATAGATACATAGCGAAGGCTCCAAAGGGAGTTATGAGCGCCGTCTTCTCCTGGTCATAACGCCATCTTGATCGATGATAACGAATATGCATCGAGAAAACTCAAACGCTCACAACCCGCGTAGCATCAATAATCTAATCAATGCGGGGAGGCAAAGGATCTATTTGGACAAGCCTTGTTAAGATCATGTAATCCACGCAGATCGCCCGATGCCGTTTTCTTAGAGACCATCACGGATTAGCCAACCATTGAGGATGGAACACTTCAACAATAAAGCCGGCCGCTAGGCACGGCCACTTCCTCTCAATAACTGCGCCTTTCTTCCGTTGAGCGAAGCGGAGAAGCGCTTCACCGGTTTGTGCCGGATCAACATTAAGGTGTGCTCAGCGAGTTCCCTCGGTACACGGCATGTCGAAGGCTTCCATGCAAAATGTCTCGGTTCTCACGGATGAACTTCGATGGCGCGTTTTCCTATTTCAGATCAAGTTGGTCGATACTAAATTGCTTAGACGAATGCGCGGTACAAAGTCAACAAGCTTAGTCTCACTGCCGATTTGAACTTTAAAGCCGGATCATGCTCGTGGTTGGCTTCTTCAGCGGAGTCATGTCCGGCGGATCAACATTATCCTTGTAGTACTTCTGTTCCGTGGCACAAACCGACTCTGCATACGCATCACCCTCTTCACACTCCAAGGCAATCTTGCGACTTCCATGAGCAGTTATGGTCCCCTTGTGACCCGGCATGTTGAGCTGCACACTACTAGGAAAAGGCCTACTAATGGCGCACCAGTTTTCCTACTAATGGCGCACTCTTGGTGCGCCATTACTATCAGCGCACCAGCGTGCGCCATTACTAATAGCGCACCAGCAATGCGCCATTAGTATAAACCCGATCGCCATTAGTATAGACCACAGGTGCGCCATTAGTATAGGTCCTGATCGCCATTAGTATTTTGAATTTTGAAGGCGGGGAAAATAGTGGCGCCGTCTAACTTCCCACCATGCCATTGCTATTTTGAATTTTGAATTTGGATCTGGATCGCGATTTTTTGCCCATTTTTTTTCGTTTTTTTCGTTTTCTTGCATGATATTATTTCAAATTTTGTTCCCGTTTTTGGATCTTATCGTTCTTTTGCCGTGTTCTTTTGCTTGGGAAGGAGTTCGCCGAGAGAGTTAGCGGGAGGAGGTGACATGGAGGCGCTCACCTACATCGCGGAGAGGAGGAGTGCCAGGAGGAGTTCACGGAGCATGGGAGGAGGAAGGAGAAACCATGAGGTATGGGAGGAGAGGAGGGAGGAGGAGCTCACGGAGAGGAGGAGGAGGAGGTGACCATGAGCCTTCTTTGCATCAGGGAGGAGGAGAGGTCGCCGGAGAGGAGTTCACCGGAGCATGGGAGGAGGAGGAACCATGAGGGATGGGAGGAGAGGAGGAGGAGCTCACGAGATGAGGAGGAGGAGTTCACGAGAGGAGGAGGAGGCCGTGAGGGAGGAAGGGGATTAGAGGAGAGGAGAGGAGGGAGGAGGAGGTCATGGGAGGGAGGAGGAGGAGGGAGGAGGAGGTCGGAGAGGAGGAGGAGGAGGTCGCCCGAAGAGGAGGAGGTAGTATGGTGGAGAAGAAGGGAAGATGGAGTGGAGGTGGAGGAGGGTGGAGTGGAGGAGAAGAATGAAGATGTAAGGAGGAGAGAACCACGCTTGACCATATATCTGACATAATGGGCGCCGCAGTAGACAGGTCGCCATTACTATTCCCTATTTTTATTTATTTTGAATTTTGAAGGCAGGAAGATACTATGGCGCACCATGGTGAGTGCCCATTAGTAATTTTTATTTTTTTGATTTATTTTGAATTTTGAAGGCGGGAAGATAGTAATGGCGCACCATGGGCAGGTCTCGCCATTAGTAAGTTAATTTTTGAAATTTTTTGCCTCTCCAGATCTTAAAGCCCGTGTCTTTTTTTTCTGTTAGGTTTTTGATTTTGAAAATGTTTGCAGGGGTTCCCTAGTTAAATCGGATGTAACTTTTTAGGTAGATGATTTTTCATATAAAAACTTTTTCATCCGGATTAGTATGCAAATTATGCCCATTTTATAAATTCTCGAGAGATTTTGCAAAAAAGTAAAAATTCATGTTTGTAAATTTTTCTAACAACTAGACCACATATCACATAGAATCTTATTTTCTTTTATATTTTTGACATTTCTATCATTTTCTTTTATTTTTATTAAGCTGAAAAAGGCGGTCCCGAGAGGTGCATTTGGGGAATGTTTGGGCCAAGTACTAATGGCGCACCACTCCCACGTCGCCATTAGTAGTTTGAAAAAATTAATTTTTTTACTAATGGCGCACCGTGGGATGTGGTGTGCCTTAGTATTACACTAATGGCGCACCAACATGAGTGCGCCATTAATGTTTAGTAATAGCGCACCACATGTATAGTCGCCATTGGTATCCATCCATCTATAGCCCTTTTCCTAGTAATGGCGGATAAATATAACAGGGGCCGTGCCATAAACTTGGCATGGCAAGCCGCGCCCAAACAAGCGTGAAATGCGGGCTCCGGATCTTAACCACCTCAAAACCAATGTTTCGACACGGAATCATGATCATCTCCAAAGGCCACCTCGAGCTATCTTGCCAGCAGGACATCTTGACTTACCGGTACCACACCATGGAATACCGTATTGGACGGTTTAAGATTCTTGTCTGTTAGCCCCATTCGACGGAAGGTCTCATAGTACAAGATATTAATGCTTCTTCTCCATCCATGAGCACTTTGGTGAACATAACCTCCCACGAGTGCCACCACCAGCAGCTAATGACCGGATTGTCAACCGGGAGGGTGATCCTCTGCTCCATATGATTGGCTGTTACGACCAGCGTAAATAACGAAACGGCGGTTCAGCAGAATTCAACGCTCGCTTGTGAAGCTTATGGTCTCGTTTATCCAAGCTAGTGGTGAATACATGATATTGCCCACTATTCAGCTGTTTGGGATTACTCACGATAACTTCCACTTGCTGCTGAGTCGTAACCACCACAGCTACTCGATTGTTTTGATTATTATGTGACCACGATCTCCATTGAAGCTGGAACGGCATTTCCTCCGTGACCGGCCCATGGAATCCGGATCTGACCCATCACGATCCGATCATCGGAAAGCATTAGAATTTTGAACTCTGCATAATATAGCAATCCTTCCAAGGTGGGTGGTGGCGTCTCCGCGTCCCGTGCTTTGACGGGGCTGGTCTTAGCCTGCCGTCTCGCTGCACTCTGAGCCACCGTGGCGACAAGCCACCTGTTCCAAGTGGCCGCCCCTGCTGCATCTCCGGCCGCGCCGCGAGTCGCCTCCGTCAAAGTGGCCAAGCCGCTTCTCACTTGATCTCCGGCGCCTCCAGGAGAACCATTGGCCACCGCCTACTGGTCTGCCTTCCACGGCTGAGCGTGCCTTGGCGTCCTTGTCTCCGCCTCGTCAACCAGCCTCTGCCTCGTGCGTCACCCGCAGAGTCGCCACTGCTACTCGCTCTGACCTGCCTGGGGAGCCGCCTGCGAGCTGTGGTCATGCTCACCTCCGCCTTGTGGGACGCCTCCACTCTGAACCGCCATCGCAGATGTAGCCCTCGACCGCCGTTCGCCACGGGTGACCAGCAGCTGATGTGCCTCTGCCACGATCGCTGCGGCGCCTCTCAAATGCCTGCTGCGCTGGTTCTGTGAGGCTGTGTCAAGCAGTTGCCGCCTCTGCTGCTGGCGGGTCACCGCCATCTACAACCTTCTGACAAAGGCAGCCACCACTGTTGACCTGTGAGCGCCCGCTTCCGCCGCACCTGGACAGAAGCTGTCTCCATGGCCTTGTGGAAGCGCCATTGCCATTGTGACTCCGTTTCAGATGTCTTAGTATCGCTGCTGTCTCAAAGTCCGAAACAATAATAGCTATGCAGTGCGTCAAATCAATAAAGCTAAACATGATTAGCTAAATCCAAAGCAATCACGCATTGATGTCCAAAAAGGTACTATTTGGGCATATCCTCCCCAAGCTTCATGGATGCGTGGGTGGATGTGAAGGCCATGCATGAGGATTTTGCTTCTTGCTTTGATCTCTACATCTGAATAAATCAGGTGATAACCATCTGAGTCTATTTATCGGCACATATTTTGTTTGAGAACAATTACTTTGTTACGTATATTTTTATGTGTAGCAAAGGTGGTGCCGTGTTGTGCCTCTAAGTGTCGTCGGCAAATCACGCATGCGTGCCGCATCGCTTCTTGATGGAGCGGTGTGCGTAAGTGCGCCACAATGCACAATCTACATCAACCCGTCGAGCCGCGTTGAGCCGCCCTTGCGCTTTAAGCCCGGGGTTATATTAAGTCGCCGGTCTACTGAGCATGGGAACTATATTGAGTCGCTAGTGCATGCGAGCTACCTACATCCGCGATGCGGGTCATCCGTCGTCCAAACAAATCAGGTGATATCCATCCGAGGTCATTGAAGGAAGATAACCCGGCCTTGGAGCTCTTGCTTTATGCGAATATTTTAAAGCCGTTAGAAAAATTTCGGTTCAAAATGAAGATTCGGTTTAAAATACAACTCAGAGACATCTCTCTCCCAAGCTTTGAAGCTCTCAAAACGGTTCAACATCCGTATCAAGGTAAATTTGTCCCTTACAAAGCTTTGAGGATCTCAATATCCGGTTTAAAATTTCGGTTCAAAAGAATTAATCTCTCGCAAGTTGAGATCTCAGACAAATTAATGGTTACAAAAGAAAACTAGCTGCCATGATGCGGTTCAAAACATGGGTATCACGCCTTACGACTTATCTTATTATGGTCACTTGAGGCTTCTGCTCATCGGGCATAGCTATCGTACCCTCTTGATCGGCGCAATGCCAAAACTTATATGGTCATAGGGCTTCTGTTCAAACATAGGTCATACTCGAACCAAAGAGAACATAGCTGTAGATACCCTTTTGATTAGCAAACTTGAACCTACTTAGGGGCTTCTTGATCGTATCGAATCATAGCTCAACCCCTTTGGGAATCGGCGTGGATCGTGAATCAGCGTCGTTAAACAACTTTAAGGTCATTTGAAATCTGTTCAAACATAGGTCGTGAACCAAAGAGAACATAGCATCGATACCCACTTTGATCGGCGGCATGGCATTGAGGGGCTATATGATGCGTATTCGGATCTTATCTTAACCTTTGGAGCGGTTTTCGATGTATTCAGAAGCCTCAAAAAATTTATCTATTTTATACAATCGCAAGTATTTGAGTTTTCACAAATATAGTATGTCTTAGCTCTTCTGAGTTGAGTTATCAACTTCACTATCCAGGTCACATAAACGGTGGTATCATTCAAAGGATCATAGGGATCTTGTGATCTACTTGTGTGCAGGATAAGTCTACATTTGGGTGGTTACCGCCCTGGCTCTTGACGTTAAGTGGCGGGAATATGTTGTTTAAACTCTGCGATTTGCGAACTATGACTTATATAAAAGCTTCAGTCTAAGCTCATCATTGAAATTGGTGTCTCAAAAGGGTTATCAATTATTGATTTTATCAAGGGCTATAGGCCCTTAGTTACAAAAATTCCGACTTACAATGAATGCGCATTAAGTAGTCATCGGCCAAAACGCCGGTATTAAACTCGGTTTACTTGTCAACCGATGAGGTATTCAAATCTTTAATAGCCAAAACGGCTGGATTTTCATGATGATATTGAATGATTGAGGTTTTCATGCAGTTATATTATTCAAATCTTGAATAGCCAACATGGCTGGATTTCTATTGTGATTATCAACAACCAATGTTATGATTGAGGTATTCAAAATGGCTTTAAGCATAGCGACTATTATTTTATTAATGGATATGATTTATTCTACAATGGAAGGAATAGTCCGAGTCATGAACTTCGACCCGGCACTTGGGGCTACATTATTCAAATTGAGGTTACATCAAATATGCAAGTATCATGTCACTTTGCAAGCATGCACCAACACTTGAGGGCTAATGCAAAACATTTTTGCTCATCTTATTGAAGACCCGACACATCATATTATAATAAGCGGGCCCTTGGGGGCTACCAATTGCTCATCAAGCAGTTCAGGTACACAAGTCTCAATCCATTATATTAAGGATCCATTACTTAGTTGGTAAAGCACAAGGCTCTTAACCTTGTGGTGGGTGGTTCAAGCCCCACGGTGGCGTAGCTAATCGTGGTTTTGTCTGGCGAGATGTCCTTATGAAAGGACTTAGTCGTGGAGCCATTGCTACGGGTTAGCTTGAAGGGTTAAAGCGGACACAAGGGCCAAGAGAGTTTTATACTAGTTGGCCTTCGATGAAGGTAAAAGCCTCGTCTAGTTGTGATGGAATTGATGGGGTTTCGATGATTAGGAGCAAACAAGCTTCGCCTAAGTCTCGAGTTGTTTCTGTTGTCTTTGAATCAGTGAATTGATCCTTATATACATGGGTGGCGCCCGTCGGTTTTGAATCCAGACCGGCTCATAGGCGTGTCGGTTCGGTCTCTAGTATTTGGAAAATTTTAAAATTTGCCCGTGTGATATATATGGACCTTTTAGATTGAACAATTAGAATGCATAACATTGATTAAACCTCGGTGTGGAAAAAGTTAAAATCGGTTGCAAGATTGAAATAGATTGACTTATAATCGGTATGCGAAATGGAGGAATGGTGGACAAAATCACAAAAAGTTTTGGAAGTTTAAGTCTATGATGAATGGGGACCAGTGCTCCTCACCAGTGGTTCGAATCGACTTGATCAAATTTTGTGATGTAGCATGAATAGAGTTTGGGACGAGAAAAGCATAGATAGCTAGAGAAGGTTCTTGGCATTCTTGTCCATCCACTTGGCAAAAAAAAAACAATCAATCAAAACAACAAGTGGATGTCCTCGAATGAGTAAAATATGCAACCAACATGCTCACACAATAAAATGACAAATGAAATATGTGACAAAGCATGCACAACCAATTCTAGCATCTATCAAACAATTGGCGATGACTAGGTCATCTATATAGAGTATATTGACTTAGGAGTCAAATGAGAACATTTGATCATAGGTCATACTCATCGTTTAAGCTCAAGTGGGGTTACCACTTTTACATAAAGCATTTATGTGTTCACATCATTAGAGTTGCTTTGACTCAATTCTTAGAGTTAAGCTCCCCAGATGTGAGATCCCCCTTAGGGATAAACTAACCTTGGGTTGTCGTTGATGACTTCATGTAGGTGTTGAAGATGTGGATGCTCAATGTTGATGTAGATCTTTTGGAGCAATCCTTTGGAGTGAGTTGCATTTCAATACCTACAGGGTTAGTCCCACAAGGAACAAACAAGAATATCCATAGACATAGAGTGATGCACACACAAAATGATGTCCATGAAAACATTAGGTTACCTTGTCCTTGCCTTACCAACATGAGGGTTTGTGACTCCTTGAACTAGTGCAAGATATGGAAGTTGATTGCACTTGTCCTTGCCATAATGATATGAGTGAAAAATGTTGGCGAGTCACCCTCAAGAACTTCTAGTTCTTTTCTTGGGATCCACATCATCTTGATGGGAATCCTTGGTGTAGTAGTTGTGCTTGATGAAGTAGAACTTGGCGTAGTCTTGGGAACCCACTTGACCAAGGCCTTGGGTGCTTCTTCAAATGCATCAATCTCCTCTTGAAGCTTGTCCTTGCCTTTGTTCTTGTGGTCTTGTGGTGGAAGATCATCTTGTGCTTGTGTTCCCTTGAAGGAAGTAGGATCATACTTCTCTTTTGAGGAACAAACTTCATCTTGGGTATTGATCTTCTTCCCTCAACTCCATTGGCATTGAACTTTCGCTCAAAACCAACACCTTGATTCTTCCGGTGCCTTCCTTGCTTGTACAATTTCCTCAAATTGCTTCCCGGAAAGGCTCTTGTATACACTTTCTCTATAATTCCCTTCAATAAGCTGTTTTCTTGCTCAAGTGTAACTTGGCTAAGAGAATCATTAGTGGAATCAAGAGAACTACTAGAAGCAACAATATTGGATTTAGCATTGTTATTGTTACTACTAGAAGAAGAATCCTTTTTGTTCTTGTTACTAGACTTGACTTGAGGCATGTAAGTAGATAAGAGTAAACGCTTGGCAATGTAAGAAGAACTTTTCTTACGAACATCATCATTGATCGCTTTTAGGAACTCACTCTTGCTCAAGATTGAGCTTTTCAAAGCGTAACTTCTCATGAGCCCTTAAAAGTTCTCGATGATCTTCAAAGATAGTTTCATGAGCTAACTTAAGAGTGTTTAGTTCTTTAGTTAGATGCTCAATTTTCTCCTTATTATTGTCATTCGTTTCAACTTGATTAGCATGATTAATTAATGTTTCATCATAGTATTCATCACTAGAGTTGTCAATAAGTAAATCATCATCACCTAGCAAGTCATCTTCATCACTATTAAAATCAACATACTTGGGGTGTGTTACCTTAGGACCTTTGGCCATGAAGCATCTTCCAATTCCTTCATTTGGTGATTCAAATATGTCGTAGGAGTTGGTTGACACAAGTGCTAAACCGGCAACACCTTCATCTTGAGTGTACTCGGAGTCGGAGTGATAGCTTCTCTCGGAGTGATTGTGATCGGAGCGGATACCATTCACCAACATGAGCTTGATGTCTTCGTTTTGTGTAGCTCTTTGATGACTTTCCTTCCTTTCCGAATCCTTGCTTCTCCGGGGTCTTCGTTCATAACGATCATCTCTACTCCTTCTCTTGGGTGAATTCTTCTCTTCTTTTGTAGGGTCCGTACACTCATTGGAATAGTGTCGGGTCCTCCCAAATTGTACAATTGCGCTCTCGACTAGAAGATCTTTTGTCATTGTAGGACCTTGACTTGGAGCTTCTTTCTTTGCTTCTACTCTTGTAGAATTTGTTGAAGTTCTTCACCATTAAGCTCAATTCTTCATTGAAGGTTTGTTTCTCACTTGATGATGTGGGGGCTTCACATGAGGCTTTAAGCACCACTTGACTTGTTGTGAAGTTCCTCCTTATCCTTGAGTGACATCTCATGAGCAACAATTCTTCCAATGACTTCCGTTGGCTTGAGATCTTTGTAATTTGGCATCATTTGGATCAATGTCTGCGGTATCATATTTTCCATCCAATGCTCTTAGGATCTTCTTGATGATGAATCTGTCGTCATCTCTTCACTTCCTAAGCCGGCAATCTCATTTGTGATAAGAGCAAGCCTAGAGTACATTTCAGACACCTTCACCATCCTTCATTTTGAACTTGTCAAGCTGACTTTGGAGCACATCCAACTTGGATTCCTTGGTCGGTACCTTCATGCATATCAATCAAAGTATCCCAAATTTCCTTTGCATTCTCAAGCGGCTGATTTTGTTGAATTCTTGGGGCACAATCCGTTGAAGAGGATATCACAAGCGCGTTGTATTGCAACATCTTCAACTCTTCCGCTCTAGCTTCCGGTTGGTCTCTCCCATCAAAATTCACCTGCAAACCAATACACACAATAGCCCAAAGGGGGTTATGTCCAGAAA